>WEIT01004301.1:1003-16050 GCA_013389985.1 Dryoscopus gambensis | reverse complement strand
CAAACACTTGCAAAACCTTTCCAATCTTTACCTTTGGATGAAATGATTGCATGGACTGGGAGTTGGTGCAACATAATATTCCATTATTTTCCTCCTCCTAGATGAAGTCACAGCCTAAGACATTCCCATCAGCACAGCCATCTGTTTACAGGAGCTGTATCTAGCCTGAAGCCCATACACAGTGAGGAGAGGAACATGACTGATATAGCAGATTTAATTTGCATCAGTTTAAAAGATGTGGCTTAGCTCATGATGCAGAACACCTTTAGTGAGTTACCTTTAGTCCAGAAAACTCTCCCACGATCTGTTGAAGCCCCAGATGCTGGCAGCAAGAGATTACACAATCGTCTCAGCTGTTTTCCACTGCATATACTCCTTTAAAACAGGCTTTCCATCATTTCATAGAGGGGTTTGAACCAGAATGGTGCCTTTGTGTCACATTTTCAGAAACAAGAAGAGTAAAAAACATGAGAGGGAATTTGAAGGAAAAGGGGAAGTTATTCTCTAGCTTTTACAGCAGTTTCTGTAGCAGGAGGTTAAGGGTTCCTCTGTCAAAATTTTCAGTGGCGCTGCCTCTGCAATTCAGCATTTGCTCTGGTGAACTACACTGCTTCTCTCCAAACATTTCTGAATCACAGAGGGTTTGTTTTATGGGTTTGTTTGTTTGTTTTAACCCAAAAGAAAACAATATAGTTGAGTTCTTTCCATCTGAGAGAGTGTGGTAAGCAACTTACCCATACAGATGACTATTTACAACAAGAGCCATTTGATTCTTTGCTCAGCAATTTTAATATTCCCCTTTGAATACAGCTGAGCGACATGAAATTCTGTTGTGTAAGGCTCTCCTTCAAAGTAGAGATTTGTTTTCTTTGGTAACAGCTCATCAAGTCTTGAGGCTACAACCATCTGTGTTAATCTCTGCACAGTCTGTTCTTATTCATCATCAATAATAAGACCAAGGAGCACCCATGCTGAAGACAGTATGAACAGACAACTATAATAAAGAAATAAAAGCTGCCTTGCTGAAATTTTTAGCTTCTGTGTCTATCCTACATCCTAATTCTTTGACCATAACTGGAGACATCAAATGAGGGAAAACAATTAACTTCACCCCGAAGGAACATAATGTTTCAAAGAAAGTTCAACTATGTTTTCTGAGTGGCCATTATGGGAGTGATTTGCAGATCTCAGGCTTTGGCAGTAGGACAGCCAGCAGCAGAATGGCTAAGAGAAGAACTTGGAAGCTGTTTGCTTCTGCCTGCTGAAATTTATTTTGTCTCTTACACTACAGCTATGGGGATGTTCTCTACCAACTGCTGAAGCTTCCTGCACAAGCAGACTGCGTTGTTCAACTGCTGGCAGGCGAGATCCAGGGCAATGCCTGCAGTCACATAACAGCGTTACCTCCAGCTTGATCTGCACTGACACCAAAATGGGGTTGTCACTTCTGTCGTTCAGCTTAAATGAAGAAACTCACTGTAAGGGCTGATCATGCTGAGCATCCTTGGCAACATGCTGATAATCTTTTTCCTGGCATTGGACTGCCCACAGGGTTGCAGACTTACGAAGGGTCTCTATTAAAATTTCTTCTGTCTGCTCAAACCTGAAGGAACTTAATTTGCTAACATGTGAACTTGTGATGGTAACTGGCACAGGGACCCCTTCCCCGAGAAGGCAAAGAACAGACCAATTTCTAGGCAATCAGTAAGGGAAAAGTGACTCCTTAAGAGATGTTTTCGTGACTTGTTTAAAGCCAAAGCTCATCCCTTGGTGTCCCAGAAAGGTACATGACAGAGAAACAGCAAAAATCCCTTTTGGTTCCTGTCTCTAGCCAGGACTAGAGGGGACAATTAGCCAGACTTGCTTGGTCTCCACAGCATTCAAAGGAAGGTCTGAGAAATATTTGCCTTGAGGTGTTTCCCACCCCAGTCAATGAATACTTTCTGCTTTTGTGATGTGACTGCTAATTATACCCACTCATTTCTTACAGTGGGCATCTTCAAATCCCCAAAACATTTCTGCTTAACAACAACTTCATGCCTGAACCACAATCCTCTTAGCAGAAACTCCAACACTCTTGTTAGTCTAACTGGTGTCAGTGATACTCCTTCTGTGCTTATGCATGGCGAACAGCATTCCCAGCTCTCCACCTTTCCTTTCCATCTTCGTTGCCTAATGACCAGTTTCTCAATCTGAATAACCATTTCCTCCAAACAACATCAACCCTTCTCCTTATCAGTTTCAAAGGGGTTGTGCTGGTTGTTTTATTCAGCCAGCTTGCTCCAGGCAGGTGCTGTTCTTACACAGTATCATGAGGCACTGGTTGCCTGCAACTCCAGCATAAACAAACTTGTTGGTGCACCAGCTTTCCCCATCAGCAGTGGTGCAGAAATCAGAAGTTTAAGTGTAAACAGGGATCAAACTCCTACAGGAAAATGGGTCTTGCCTTTGATTCCCAAGCTGTACTGGCCCTCAAGTACTCAAACCAACATGAATCTTAGAGTCGAGCAACCACGTCTTCACCAGCCTCACCTATCTATAAACGTGGAAGTTTTCCACCCTCTCAAAGTGATGTTTGTCAGGAGTCATGAAAGGTACAGGACTGCTGATGGCAAACAGGAAGCAGAAAAACTTGAGCAGTCTCAGGGTCTCTCACAGTCACATCTGTGAGCACAGCTATGGGATTTCATCCATTGCCTGGCAGGCGCACAGGGAGAGACTCACACCCATGTCATGATATTCTTCTATATACAGCCTTCTCTATACAGGCAGCAAGTTCACAGCTGAACAAGTTCTGGGCTATATGTTTTCAAATCTAAATGACAGAAAAAAAGACAAAATATACTAATCATGCTCCCAGTGTGGCTTTCAAAGGGGTTTTGTATACCATCAAATCAAGAACTTAACATGGCAGCTGGCTGCTTCCACCTACTCTGGAAGCCAAGACAATTATTAAAAGGTAGAAGAATAGTGTGACTTCTTCCCATCACAGATACTAAAGAGGATGTAGACTCCCCATCTTGGTGATCAAGAAGAGAGCACAACTTTTTAACCAGTATTATTACAAAAAACAGTCCATTTTCTAGAAGAAATCAAGGCTTACACAATGTCACTTTAGTTTAAAAAAGGGTTAAGCTTCTGAAACCAGACAAATAATATGGAAATAGTTACACAACGTTCATAGGCTCCTCTAATTCTTTTTTGGGACTAAACAGACATGTATTCGCAATACACCCAAATTTTAAAAAAGCAAAACAACAAACCCACAAAGAAAAGCCCCAACCCCCAGCCCCCCAAACCTATGAATAAGAAACACATTTTCAGAAGCAAATCTCATCCCATTTTATCGTCTTGTACAAAAGTATTTCAGCCTCAATTTTTTCAGTCCTGTCCCCAATCTCCTTCCCCTCACCCACGCCTTCTTTTCAAACCAAATGAGCCTGTCCCTGTGTCTATCCTCTGGAACAGGATTAAAGTTTCACACTGAGCCTGTTGCCTGGTTCACAGTAACAGATGATCTGTTTGAAAGCTGTTCATTCAGCTCTGGGCAAGGCAAATTCGTTATGGAGTTTTCTTCAACCCGCAATCTCCCTTAGCTTACAGGTAAAACAATGCTGGAGGAAACCTTTCCCCAGCACTCAGTACAGCTCTCAGCAACTAACTTCTCTACAATACTTAATAAAGCGTCCTTTTCAAAGCATGTCCTGTGTTGACATCACATTTCTTGAATTCTTCAGATCTTCTTGTCCGAGGGTGGGAAACAAGAATGTAAATATATATATATATGTATACATATATATACTTATCCACCAACTCAGACATAGGTATTACAAAGAGTAATGGTAAAGCAGAATTCTATCCCTTACCAAATGTTTTAACAGGTCCAGTGTTTCTTTTAAAAATAATTTTAAAGGCTTTCCTATTGCTTTTTGCTAAGATCACTTGCTTCGCAGATTTTCAGCTTCAGTATTGAAAGACTGGCGTAGATTCTCTGCCAACACAACACAGCAATAAGCAACAACAGAATCACTTCAGTGTTAAGTATCAGGTTCATTTAATTCATTTAATAACATTTTCTGCTGGAAGCTATGTTACAGCAGCCAGATTGTTTCAAAATAGAATCCCCGTTGCCTGCATTTTTGTAATCCCCTTGTAGTCCATATTCAGCAGCTTTACTCTTCAAGTTTTCTTTTGATGGCACTTGGCTTTAAGCAGAGGCTCTTTATGATGAAGGTCAGCCACATGCATGAGTCATGCCACTGTAATGGGTAATACATTACCCACTGTAGTGGGTAATACTAGCCTTGTCCCAATTACTTTGTAAGGAAAAAAAAAGTGTAAAAAAATTGGAAAATAAGTGTAAGCAAGATCAAAAAGGTATAATGTGATTCAGGACCATCTCTGTCAGTGGTTTGAACAAAATCAGTAGATATGAAAAGGGCATGATGGAACAGCCTCCAGCACCTGCTGCCTCTCAGAAAGACCAGCAGATTCCAATTTTTCTCTGTAGTCTCATGTGTTGACAACCCAAGAACAGTAAATTCCTTAAATGATGGATACCGATAAATCTGGAGGGCTTTGTATCAGCTGAGCTACAGACCAACTGCTTTGCATTCAGGCATTAATTGGTGTTATTGCTTCTCTGCAACGTAAAGGAGCTCTTCCTTCCTCAGAGCTGTGTGTTCAGCACTTTGTATTTTTGACCAACTGGAAAAAGTCAATTAGATATAAATGGTCCACCCTTGCATATTCCTGCTCTAAATTACTTAACTGTTCATAGTCTTGCAAGAGCCATTTTAAGATTGAATTTCTGAGGTTTCCTGCTTTGAAGATCACTTTAACAACCCTGAAGTGTGTTCTTTATTATGCAGCATCCCTCCTTTTGTGGCACGGCTGAATTGAAGACCAGGCTGCTGCTTTCTCAGGAAATCGCCAGGTTTGCTCTGCCCCCTCCCCTCCAGTCCCCAACCTCTGCAAGCAGCCAGTAGTGCCTGCCCTGTCCCACATTTCTCCTCTGCTGCCATCGCCTGCTCGCCTAGGGCTGTGAGGACCAGGGAGCCCAACCAGCACTTCTCTCTGTCTCTGCTCCCTTGGGTGTCGCTGGTGGGAGCACACACCTTCCCAAGGGCACTGGTGGGGAGGCAGGGTCTTCTTGGTGCCCTCCCACAGCTGACCTTTAGGTTTGTATGACCTGCTCTGCACTGGAAGCTGAGATGCCATCTCGGGGCTGTGCAACTGCTGCAGGTCACCATTTCCTGGCTGGCATCCCCACCCCAGCGCACGTGTGTTGAGAAAGGCACCACTTGTTCCAACAGCCAGAAGTCCCCCAAGGGCTCTCTCCCCACCCCCTTCTGCCCAGCCACAGGGCTGACTGACCCTTTGACAGCTCACTGTTAGCAGCGCTGAACCAGCCCTTGGCTCACAGGACTCCCTCAGAGGCAGATACCACACTGGAGCCTGGCTCTGCTGCTCCTTCTGCCACAGCCTGAGCAAGAAGGAAGACAACCCAAGCCTTTAGCACCTTGAGACAACTCCAAATGTGCAAAGATAGATTTTGAAGGCCACTGAGCTCTGTTTCCACCCCACTCTGAGTTTTCAGTAAGACTAATGAGCCTCATGCTGGTCTACAGGGTTCACCCTCACCTGAAGCAAGTGGGTTGGTTTGAAGGGTACTTCTTCTTCCCAGTTGTGTTTGACAGATGACCCCAACTTCACTAACTCTGGTTCTTTGATTTCCTTGTCTAGCAACCAGTTTAAACTTGCACTTTTTACTTACCGCAAGCAGAATCTTAGAAATGCAAGCACATTGCACTAAGGCACAAAAAAATGCAAGCAGAGGTTAAACAGTTCAGTGTTGTTTAATACGCATAAGTTAAATAAAAAGGCAGTTGCCTTACTGTGCAGGGGGATACTAATGCAGTATCTGCAGGGACCAGACAACATAAAAATGCCTGTTGCAGCCAAACAAGCTTTCTGCAGCCACCCCAAGATGCCCTCTGATCAAAGTGCTACAGCAACCCTGGCTGCTGGTTTGGCCTCTACCTTCCCACCAGCAAGAAAGCAAATGGGTGTTCTGCTTTGGTACATTGCTATGAACAGCACAGGCAAGATAGAGGAAGAAAAAAAACCAGACTGCAGCCTATCCTTGAAAGTTATGCAAGAAGAGAGGTACACAATGAGCTTTTCCCACAGCAAAGGTTCCAGCTACTATTGCAAAACCTCGGCAATCACACAGGGACTCTTCCATGAGGTCTCCTAGGGTCACTATTCACTCCAAAGTCAGCAGAAAGGTGGCATGGCAAGGATCTTACTGTATTGCCACAACTGGCTGGCAGAGAGAGTTGTCTGGGGAAAGCCAGAATGCTGCAGCCACCACTCCCAGCACTGTCTGAATTTACAGACTGGAATGCCAGGAGTATCCATGGCTCGCTGTGTGATGGCTCACTGGGTGTGAGTATGGGCCCAACTTCCCACGTGGCTCATTCTGGTTTCAGGACTACTGCTCAGGTTCGAGCATTTATTTTTTCATGCTTTTCCTTCTCCCCCTCTCTTCCCAAACCTGAATTTTCCACCTGGCAAAAATACTCAAGCCAGACTGGGACTCAACATACGTGGACAACATGCTGGTATTAAAGAGACCTTTTGTGATAAATTGAGATAAGCTTAGATACAATATAGACCAGAGTACTTCTCTTCTAAACTACAGCATTTTTTTTCTGAAAACCAACTAATCTTTATCTAAAACTCTCCATTCATAGAAATTGACTGCAAACATATGTAAAATTTACCTTCTTTGTTAATCTGTGGTGTTTTATTTGAAATTAAAATATAGCCATATTTTCAGGCCCGGCTGGTGGAGTTTGTTAGATTGAAGCAGATATGCCTCTGGTAACTGTAGCCTTGTAGAAACCATGTGTGTTGTCTAGACTAGTCACCTAGTTTCTATCTAAAGAGAGATACATACTTCCTAACACAACAATCTACCCAAGAAGGATCACCTCCATGAGGACAACCCTCTTTCCATTGATTATGAAGGAAACTTGGTCAACTTACATTAAGGGACTACACTTTACATACCAAACATCGTGTGAGACAAGTCCCTCTCCTCATTGAAGACTGGTTATCGAGTTCCTTTTACCATGTAGACCTTTCCCACAATCTTATAAACTCATCATTTAATATTATTTTCACATAGACTGGAGGCTGTAATATAGCAAGACTTACTTCTAAGAGCCATTAAGCAACCAGAAATGAAATTATTTTAAGAACTCTTGAGATTAATTTCCTTATGCTCTTTATGACATTCATTCAAGGTTCATGTTCTTTGTTTCCTCTTGCAATAATTTAGGAGACGAACCACTTCTGGGAACAGTATGTGTCCCTCCATCCCCTCCAGCTGACAAGAACTGGCAGAGTTCAAGAGAAATTTTGGAGAATGGGAGAGGAAAAAAATTCACAAAGTGCAATCACTACAGATATTGAGATTTATTGCTGATTTTCCCTTTCTGCAAAGCTGTCAAACTGCCACAGTTCCAGAAGGGGATTATCTCCACAAGCCCCTTGGCCTCAGTCCCTGTGCCCATTCAGACGACTTGACTAGAGGCCTGTGTGTGGCAGCTTGCTGCTTACAGAACAGTTGGAGGCAAAGTCCGTCCTTCCAGATCCTGAGTTTATGGCAGGATTTGGGCTTTGACATTGTTTGGTATGACCTGCTGGCTGCTTCAAACAAAAAAAAAACCACCGGGAGCATCCAGTGGGGAATGCTGCTTTTCCTGAGTTTAGTTCCCTGTGCAAGAAGCTGCTACTGAGTGGTTCTCACACAGAGCCATCAGCATGAGACAGTGCAGTTTTACCTTTACCACATCAATCTGATATAGTTTGTCTTGTGCTTTGAGGCAAAGGCTCCTTACCATCTTTGCCAACTGTGCTGCTCCTTTACCAGCACTATTAACAGCACGGGCTTTTTCTTAATTAAAAGAAACAATAGATCCTTTTCCTCATGTTTGGTTGCACTTCTTCATTCCTGCTGCTGCATTTTTTCACAGTAAGTGTCTCTAGGCTGCAAGTCAGCTCTTTTCCAGCTGGTGAAATCTGGTTCCTCTTTATGTGCCTGTCCTTTCAGTGTAAACGAGCAATGCTTCTCCAACTCCACCAATCACAAGGCTGTAAACAAAGTATATCAGAAATTTAGCATCAGGCAAGTTCTTCTTGATACAATTAAGATATTATTTTATCTAAACACATTTCAACCTAGAGACAGTAACCCAGGTGATTTTTTCATTTGTCTTGCTAAGAAAATGGTGTCAACCAAAATATCTTATTTAAATTATCTCATCAGAAACTACCTTTCCTGTGTTTTAGGGCTGGTGGTATTCAGTTAAAATGCACAGACAGGAATCTAAATAGAGAAGGTTGCCCCTAGTTGCAAGAATAGCTGCACACCCCCACATTAGCAAGAATAGGAAAGGAAGGCAAGAGAGTTTGAACTTCATTGGCTTAATGATTCCCTCCTGCAATTTCTGTTTGTGTTCAAGTTTTCCTGAAAATTTGCCACTTGTCAACATTAGGAGGAGATGTAAAGCCTAGGTTTTGAGGACAAGGGAAATCTGGGAAAACCCTTTTGCCCTGGGGTGCTCCCATTGGCATAGTGAGGCCAGTAGAAATTCCTGTGTTTGCCACTCTTGGTGAGGAGCTTGGTGAAAGGAGCTGCCCCAGCCAAAAAGGCACACGGGCCCAAGCACTTCATTCCTGTGCTGCTCACAGCACAGCGGTGGCACTAAGGCTGCTCCTCAAGCCTCAGCCTAGGAGCAGGACTCCAAGTCAGGATGAATGGTTTTACAAAAACCTTCACTGAAATACGCTATCAACCCACTCAGTGCATGCAATAGTTAATAATCTCCAAGTCTCCTCTGTTATCTCTCACAGCTGACAGGAATATAGTAAGATGCCGACTCTTCTCCCCATTTGTAACAGTGCAAAGCTAAGTGTACTGACCTTTCATCTTAGCCCCATGGCTTAATTAGCTTATGAAACAGAAAAGCTCCTTACTGAACTTTATAAACAAAACAAACTTCTGTTAAGTTCATTTCTAAGAGTACTATTTTTTTTCCTTGAAAAAAAAAACATGTAAAGCTTAAGGCTTTTTGGTCTAATAGCATTACATTCACTTAAATCTCATCATTGGTGAGCTGTTTTAAAAACCACATAATTGCCCTTGTTCCCGAGAGGAAAAAAAAAATTGTATAACAACAGCACAACATCTTACATTTACACAGTAAACAGCCCTGGAAAGTAGGTGCTACAGTCTGGGATAGTCTGCTGGCCAGACAGAATAGCTTTAGTGTGGAATTACCAACAAGGAGCAAAAAGGCTGCAAGCTTTTCAGAAAGGTTTAAACCACTGAGTCTGGTCACCTGAGTGCTTTTTTTTCTGGAGAGGGTTAACCCTCATGTCTTATTTCAGCTCCAGTTATAAACACACTCTATGCATTAAATCCTTTCGAAGCTAAGGTTGGATAATATATTCTTTATCCTAAAGAAAAAAACCAAAACACTACATACAGAAGATCTAAAATCTAAAGAGCCTTAGAAATTTTTTTCCTGTTTCTACAGATGTGTTATTTTTTAATTTTTTAACAGAGACTTTAAAAAATAAACCTATTTCTGACATATCATTCTAAAAATTAGACTGGCAATTATGTACAAAAGACAGTAAACTGCCCAGCCTTGTTTTGTAAAAAGATGCCTGCACCTAAACTGTTCTTTAATACCATATGTCTTACATCAGAAAAGTAGAATCCATTTCTGAAAGATTTGAAATCTTGGGTATCCACATGCCCATGCAGTCCAAATTGCTAGGCAGATGGAAACCATTGTTATATCTTCAAGATGAAGCAAAGAAAAAACCATGGCTAAATGCCAACCCTTGATTTTACCTTCAATTTACCATCTGGCAAATCCTCCAGCTTCTGTTTATAGTGGGGTGACAGCTAACTGCATTTGTCCATCTTTCAAAAATTAACATATGATATTGTCCACAACAACACTGGAGCAACACTAAAATCCTCAGTGATTAATGTTCTCATGAGTGCTTTGCAGCTGCTATCATCCAACAAATTATTTTCAGAGCTTTGCTGATAAGCCAAGGCACCACCAATGCACAAGCACTAACAGAATTAAAATTTAAAAAAAATAAATAAAAGAAATTGGGGTTTTTTTGAATTACAACAAAGTCTAACAGTGGCCCATGGGCTAAAGCAAATTTTCTTTTAAACATACAAACGTATTCATCATTTATAGAAGTTTCAGTCCATATAGGGCAGGTGGCATGTGTGCAACTACATGGGTCCGTGTGCTCACATTAACAAAGGTACACACTAATTTTTAGTGCACGTCAGTGAATACAGAGGTATAATCAAAGCCTACCTCTAGCACACACGACAGACCTGCACAAACATGTAAAACATGGTGAAGAGCAGCAAGTTAATAACATAGACTAGGAATGTTGTGGGTGCATCGATCTTGGTTAAGCCTCTGACATGCACAGGCCACACGTATTCCTAGAGCTAAAAAAAATACACAGCTTACTTTAGCGTTTGAGATTACATGTGCCTAAAATACAGATAGGGATGCATATTGACACATAAGTAAATGGGGCCAGTCTGAACTGGAGATTCTCCTTTCTGTAAGGCTCTTATCACACCTGAAGAAAGGATATGCTAATTCCATTCAGTGAAGGGATAAATCTTTAGGATGGCAATCAAACTGAATGAATCATGAATCGAGTGAAAGAAAAGGAAGCTTAAAGCTTTTCAAAAGTAAGTAGATTTTTTATTTCCATTAACAAATCTGTCCTCAAAGACACATGCCTAACCCCTTACTGAGATGTTATTCGCACGGCAGAAGCATTTAGGAGCATCAGCCATGCTCTGCGATTCCTTTTCATTGGGTGCTGTACAAACAGATCAAAACCACTGCCTCTGACCAAAGGAGTTTGCACCCCTATCCTTTGTATTACTACCTAAAAAATTCAGATTAGGTGATTTGTAATGTGTGGCCACGCATTACACAATCCAGATACAGCTCTGGAAAAAGTTTATTATCATTATTTTTCTACTGTTTTAATTTTATGGATTCACAGTGCACAGTGTGTTAGGGAAACTTGAATGCATCCTTTTGGTTAAAAAGATGCTGTCAGCAAACCTTGACTCCTGTGTTTTACTTCCAGTTCTGCCCCTAAATTGCAGCACAACTTTAAATGGTTCGTTTACTTGCCTATTGGATCCATTTTCCTCAGTGTAAAATGTGCTGAGTGAATTGTGGTGAGGCTTAATGTCCAAAATGTCCATGTTCTCCCATAGAGGCAGAAGAAACACACTTCTGTTACTGTACTGCATCCATCATTGCACACCTGGTTCTCCTTACATGAAAAATAATACTGACAGCAATAGAACTTGACATTTAAAAGTATTTCCACATGAAGCACTGTGTGAAAATTCATCTTTACTGTGAAGTAAAAAGCTCATGTAGGCACTTACCAAGAAATTGTTAGTACATTGGCAGTCATGACAAAGAAGAACGGTGATAAGCTAGCAGTGATAAGCTGTTAAATTGAAAAGAAGGAAAAAACACTTTGTGAATTTGTGATATCACAAACGAAAACTTAAATACTTTTGCTGAAATTTAATTCCCATGCATGCAGTCACATTTTTTTCTTTTAGCTGGAGAAGATAGTCACACACGATAAGTCACACATCACAATTCAATTTTGACTCCAACAGAACCAAGGACACAGCAGAGCAGTGTCCTTGGGAAGCAGGGAATCAGAGCAGGCGATCCCTTATCACATATCCCAGCTGGCCTGGCCTGGAAGCCTGCTGGCTTTTGCTTGCCCACAGCAGACTGGGGAGAGCAGTTGGATCCCAGGTTTGGAAAGCCTTGTATTTCTGAGGAGAACGAGAGCTTGAAATGTGTTTATAGGTGAAGAAAAAATAACAGGGTATAGGGTAAAGAAAAACAATACAAATTCAGTAGGTTTATATTACAAATCTGCCATTACCCCCAGGTGACCTGGGCAGAGAAGCTAGAGACAAATGAGTTTATACTTTCCAAGTACTGGTCCCAGAAACAGCTAGATCCTGACATACAAAGGTTTGTAACAGATCCCTGCCTCAGCAGCTACAGAGCTACCACATCTGCAGCCTGCGTGCAGCTTTGGATGTTTTGTTGCCAGATGGATAATGTAAAATGGAAAGAGTTCAAAGAACAGTGACAGAGTCATTAGATGGGGGGATTGATTTTCAGTCAACAGTTAGGATAAGCAATGCCTGTGGGAAAGGAAGACTTGGTAGTGGTTTACAAATACTTGGGAAACACAAGTGCTGAGGAATGAAAGGACCTATTTAGGTTAATACAAAATTGCCCAAGGAAAAAGATGAAATTAAGAAACAAAACATTTAAACAATTATCAGCTAAGATTTCCTAATCATTGTTTGCCTAGTTGACTCCCAAGGGAGACAGCATAAACTTCATTCTGTAATCTATTACTCGTTAAAGCATTACTACATGTGCAGTAGAGAAGCAAATGCCATTTCAGAGTAGATTCTGTGCACCAGATCTTGGACTAAGAGTGTGTTAGTCAATACCTGCTACATTTGTTATGGCCACATTTTAAAAGGCAGGCTTTGAATCTGCCTGGAGTGTAATCAGTGCAGGATCACAAGCAGCAGTGGCAGGTGAAGAAGAGAAGGTTGTGTGTCCTCTCTCCAGCCCCACTCTGAGTTAGGTGGAGAGGGGACAACAATCTAAATGGCGCAGTGAGACCATGCAATGGCACAGGAGCAAAGGCATTCAGTAGGGACTACACAAGCAGTACCTCCTCTGGCCTCTTTGGGGATGTTTTCTACTTCAGGGAGATTCAGGCGTGCAGGTGGCTTTTTTTCTTCCTAGACATTGCCGTAACTCACACCCTGACTGTTCCCCACGTGCCTATAGCCCAGGCACCTGACAGAGGAAATGAGGCAGGAGAAGGACTTCATCCAGGCAGGATAACACATGACTGCAGACCCACTCCAGAGCCACTCCATTCCTGGACAACAACCAAATTGCTGGTACCAATACAACCACAGACACACTGATACAAACTTCACTTGACTTCAGTGTTTTCACACAGCCACAGCAGTGTACAACACGGGCAATGCTGTATAGCTCTAAGCCAACAGAAAAAGTGAGCTCCCACTCCTAGGGAAACTCAAGGATATGTATCACCTCTACTCGTACAGTCTAGTATCTATACACGCACGCAAACATACAGTTAAACATATATACCCAAAATAGACTGACAGAGGACAAGGACAAGTCACAAATGGAGATTTATGCTTCAAAATTCAAGATCATATTGCAACTGTGCATGTTCAGTGGCCGGTTTCATAGTCATTTGCAGCCAGAGAGAGCTGACACCTATCCAAACAGTGAAAGTTAACCAATCAGGAGCTGAATCTTTCATGCATTTTACCTAAAAAACAGCTGCGAGGCTGAATATCCATTAGTTCAAAAGCAGTGCTGTAAAATACGATTGCATCTTGTTCTAGTGGGCTGTATTCTCCCCTTACAAACTGTACAGCAGATGCATTGACCTACAGGGAACCATTTCTCATTTACACTAGTGTGAATGCTTGTGGAATTAACTGTACTGAGCTTATTTTAGGTTAATGCTAACTTATTACATAAAAATATACAATACCAATTACCGACCACGTAAACAGAAACTAACGAAGGATGGCAGCTGTGGTATGTGCAGAGCGTTCTTTTCTTTAAGCTCTTCTCCTCAAAGAAACTGAAGTGCTGTATCTGAGATGTGGCACAAGTTAAAGTTGTGTCACCCACTCCTTGTAGAGAGTCCTGTTCATTAGAAACTTGAGAAGAAGCCAAGAGCAGAGAAACAGGCATTTAAGAACCCTCCAAAAACAGGCCTTATCAGAAACAATACACCATTCTACTGTGATCATCCCAAACCTCTGCAAAAATGCAGGCTGTAGCCTTTTGGACTATTATAGCTGAACACTGTTGTATTTTTGAGAAATTATGTAAGAGCCTCTCAGTGCCAAAGACAAACAAAATGTGGGCTGGAAGAGCGCATGAAGTAAGTGTGTGTAAGGAAAGAAAAAACAAATCACAAACAAACCAAAAGGAAAACACATTGCTAAAATGTCTACCTTTGATTGTTTGTCTAAAAGAAGAATATGTTTAAAAATGAAAAACAAGTTTCCAGAGAAGCTAACCATGTAATTTGTTCCAGGGGAAGAATCTAAATTCTAGGGACATAGTAGAGAAGGTAATTTTCTTTAAAGTACGTTTCAGTATTATCTGAAGTGTTTTAAGTGCACATTTAGTTTGGAAAAAAACCCCACCTACACTGATGTTCTGAATGGTCTTTAAAAAAAAAAAACCAACAAAACAAAATCTCAACAAGCTAAGTGCAGTAATCTCTCTTTCTTCAGTTTAAAGGTCACAGTTGTCCTCCTAGGCATTCAGATGCCTTAGTAAAAGGAATGAGTTTTCAAGACAAAAGAAAGCAAGTTAAAGGGCAAACTAAAGTTAATGATTTCCAAATATATTTTGGTGATGAATCTTTAAAACTAAGAGGTGGAAAGGAAATTTTTAATTAGCTATAATATGCCTACTTTGAACAAAGCTCCGCAAGATTTTGACAGACAGTCACTAATTCTATCAAATGATACAGGCTGGATGGTTGAACGCCAGCTATTTTAGAAACAGGAATAGCTCCATGGACTCTGCCTACTTTTAAAGGAACTGTGACCAGTCAGTATTATGAAAGCTACTTTAAAAACATTCAAACCCTGAAATTCTCTTACAAAATTCTGACACAGCTTTCCATGATCAGGACAAAAATTCAAGTGTAGCGTAACTTAACAAAACATTTCCATGTGAGCTGAAATTTTTCCTGAGAAATAATTTCAAACCCTTCCTTGCATGAAAAAGCAAAACAAAACAAAACAAAACAAAACAAAACAAAACAAAACAAAACAA
>WEIT01004300.1:22508-48816 GCA_013389985.1 Dryoscopus gambensis | reverse complement strand
GTTTATTGCTGGATTTGAAAATAACAAAGTAGCTCTACTGTTTCTTCTAGCACTTCTGTCAAAGTGAACTTGTAGTTCTTGAAATACCAATGTCGCCAGAGGTACCCAAAGCTCCAGGGGGAGGGAGCTGCTGTATATTAGAATTTTAAGATACTTGCTGAAGCACAGAATAATTTCTTAGTCTTTTTCATGTTATTTCCTCTCCCCAGATAAAACTGAAATGAGATGCCAAAGTTGTTTACTAGCAATCCACCCCATAAGTCTCACACCAAACAACTGATATATTTATAAACAAGCAAGCCGGAGTGCATATATGTAGCCGCATGCATGCATGCATGTACAGGACTGAAATTTGATTTAAAACCAGGTGAATTATGAGATTACCAAATTAATCACTTCATCTTATCAAGCACAAATCCTGCTCACAATCAGCAAAAGTTATCCCTGGTGGCACCTGCCTGGTTCCATAAACAATCAGACACAGATAGGAGTACCCATCAGTCTAAATTTTCTCCCTGCTGCCAACTACCCATGCATATTATTAGCTCTGGCCTCTGTCCTGATGAAACTAAACAGTGTCTGTGTATGTTCAGATTCCTGTATACCATAATTATATGAGGAGGAGACTCAGTAATGAACGTAAGCAATGAAGTGTATCTGCAAAATTAGACACCCGGTTCAGAATGGGATTGGGAAGAGCATGTCTGTCAGCAAGCCCAGATCAAAGCAGTATGGAAATAGTGGAATTAAAAACTGAGGTGGGGGAGAGGTTTAGAAGTCCTTTTGTGGGTCTGCAGGAAAAAATAAGGCAGTATGGGGGGACGTTGTTGTTTGTTTTCGTGTTGTTATTTTTCTCAAAATCATTGCTCTATCATAATTATGAGCATTGTACTAAAAGCTTAGGTGTTTGCAATGACTGCGCATCTAATTCTTCAGCCACAAAGCCCTTATTGAAAGCCATCTGTAAGGACACCTTGAATAACAATCAGAGGGGAAGGTTAGGAGTTCTCTAATTTGTGACCCTTTACATGTTGTGTTTTTTCTTAAAACTCAGGAGGCAAATTTCCTAGGAGTAAATCTCCATTTCCTGCATTTTTGTGAAGTACTCTGCATAGCTCTGATGCTACACAAATAATATCAAATATAGCTCACAGCAATATGGAGAATATTAACATCTACAAAGTGAGACTTCTAACTCTTCTTGGTTTTAGGGCAGATTCTGTCCTGGTTTCTGCTATACTCTGATTTTTAGGATACCTCAGAACACTAAACCCTCAACCCTTGAAAGTTCTCCCTATGTAAAATATGTCCCAGATATGAAAACTGAAATAATTACAGATCCTCAGATTTCTTCTAGCATTTCAAGGAATGTTCAAAGTACACAGCTTTTGAAATAATGCCATAATCTGAATTGCTTCCTGATGTGCTCCCAGTGTATTCATCTGTCTAATTCTGTGAAGAGATGGGAGGGTCCCACTCTCTGTACATTCTGCCTCCAGTGCTGAAGAGGGAGGGAAGGGAATAGAAGAGATGTGCGGGGGTGGACAGAGGGTGGGGCTTCATTGCTTAATTACAATTCATTAAAAATTAAGCTTTACCCTGAGAGAGAGAGAGAGATGGGAAGTGTTGAGTCCTTCCTGAGTCCTAAAATAGGGCAGCAAAAACTTGCACACCAAAGCAAAATCTTCATAGGAATGAAGTTCAGTTTTTTTCAAAATGTCATGAACATGGCTGCAGCTGTTGGAAGGCTGAATTTTAGCCAAAGTTTTATAAATGTACAAGCTCTCAGCTGTTTGCCTGGTTGTTCACTTTCCTCAGAAATCTCGCATCTGTTTGATAATGCTGTGATGAAATGAGAGCCTGGGAAAATCACCAGAAGTGGATACACTGCACTGCTGCACGTGGAAAGGCACTGCAGGCTCTGAGATGTGATGTGTGGAGTGAGATTTCGTAGACCCATGGCCTTATAATGCATCTGCAATTGTGTTGGCATGGAAAAATACAGCATCACTGATCTATTTTCTGAAACAATCATTAGCAGCACTAATTGGCCATGTTATGATAATTATGGATACAATACATGGATCTGGGGACATGTATTTGTTCCTTGGGANNTACTCAAAAGCCTTCTGATTTGAACTTTGAAGTACCCCTAAAACATGCCGAGATTTTCAGCAATATCCATATCTCGTGTGTGCTCAGAGATAAGTCTGCCAGGCTTATGATTAAGTGTGTGGCAGGGTGTGCTGCTGCCTTTGTTTGATGCTGAACTCCAGCAGCTCATCTGCAGTGACAAGATGTGCAGAACTGATGTGCTCCGTGTCTTGCTTTGCTATCAAGCTGCCGCCTCAAACAAACTCTCCATGCAGTGTGTGCGCAAGTGGGAAGTTGGATAATAAAGATTCAAGATGTTCATTCTGTCTTTGAAGCTCTTGTGATCTAGTGGGAAGAGAATTAGCTAGCAGAAAGTATCTTCTTGCATGTTTGACATTACTAAGGCAGTAGCATAAGAAAATACATAAATCTTCTGAATAACCATGAAGCATACTCAACTGGAGAAAATAGCAAGAAAATAGAGTAGCTGGCAAATGGAGGGATACAAGCTGCCAAAAGGGATGTGAAACATTAATTCCACCATCTCAGGACTGAATTTTTTTTTTTAAATACATTTATTTTTAGAGCCACCAGATGCCAACCTTATTCCTTATGCAAACGAGGTAGTCTGAAAATTGTTCTAGCTTGTTCTAGCTCACTCCAACCTCCAGTGCCCCACAGAGGCTGTTGCAGCAAAAATGAGATCAGCTTCAAGGAAAGAAATTCTGATTCTCTCCTCCTCCTAGATGTGGGTGTATGTCTTTCTTATACATGCCAGTGCCTGTTCAAGGGGGCTGACATGGGATCTGTTTAAATAACCTTTTCATTTATGAAGCTTTTCCCTGGGCAAAAGATGGCTAATTCAGCCTAACCATGACTGAAGCCAAAGACTTCCACTTTCTGTGCATGGTAGAGAACTTCTGATTTTGTGCTTTTCCCTGCCCCCAAGTTTTCCATGCTTTTGCTCAGGTTTTAATTCGGTCCAAACCATCACACATTTTCCAGTGCTTCTTAGAGCAGTCAGTCTAAATTTACTGTTGGCAAAAACAAATTGAATACTGGAGCAATGTAAAAATAACTCTTTTAAAGAAACAAAAAAACCCCCCAGATTCAAAACGAGCTACCTTGTAATTTCAATCTGAATGAGCACTTCCAAACCAGGCTTAGATGTTTGTTTAGATTTTGGGGACTTTCCCCTTTTGAAGAAGTGGTGTCAGTAACCTTGGTTTAATATTGGCTTAATTGGAAAAGAAGCAGTAGTATGCTTATACCCCAGTTTAAAGCAGATTAAGTAAAAGTTTCAACTGATTTGTGAAATGAATGGATAAAATATGTAAATAAATATTGGATTATTAACGACATGACTGCTATTTACAAACTTAAGGTACCCCACTGTTTAATGAGTGATCATTCTTCAGCCTTGGGTTCATCCAAGCTACGTCTCAGCTACGTAAAATGTAGGGTTACATAGAGGTGTGAGAGGGTTTTTTGTAATGCTCAACGCTTCTTTCCTGAAGCAACCCATTAGCTGTTTGTGTGAGCAGGTTTTTGTTGGGTTTTCTTGACATCCTGAATTTCCAGCATTTTTGTTTGTTAACTGTCTTTTTCAATTTCCTTCTCCTGCCTTGTATTTTTTGACCCTTTTACAACCTGCTAGCCTATGTCCTTTTTATTTGGAGAAATGATGCTTTAGCATCTGATTGATTGATTGATTATTCCTTTCTTTTTTCACTCAGGCTCTCATTCCAACCCTTTCCTGGTATCCTTGGTCAGAACGTGCACTGCGAACACAATCTTTGCTCTGGGAAGATTTAGTTAGGAGAGCAGGAGGGTAGATCATAAAGGAAATTATCCTTTTGTTTTCTTAGGAACTGCTAAGAAGCAAATATACCTCGATGAGAACGGACAGTTGTGGCTTGGCTCTCCCCATTAAGCACTCAACTTGAACCTGGATAAACTGGGTGAACTGTTTGTGTCAAGAACCACTGTTTGAATCCACCTTACCCACTATTTAGAACCTCACATATTTAAGTATATGTGTCCGTATTTGTGTGACCTGGGCAACATTACGTGAGAGTAATTTAAAAAGCAACATGACTGGAGAAGTTAAGTCAAAAGTTAACTAGTCACTGGAAGAGGAGGGAGCAAGTACTGTAAAGAGTATTTCTGGCTGGACTTCTTTCTACAAACCTGAACTGGATGCTGTTAGAAGAATTGATTAATGATAGGGTTCATCTCCTGTGAACTTCTGACAATGATTACTGAAGCATTTTGAAACTAGCTTATCTGATTTATCAGCTGATTTCTTTTTTTTCTTGGTCTTTTCCACCCTTCCAAGAGTAGCAGTTGTGCTTTCCAGAGGATATTACTAGGATTTTTGCTGCTGCTGCCAAAGATCTTCTGGCACGAAATCGCTGTCTGAGTCAGCTTTGTAACATGACTAATTCAGAGGCAGCTGCAGCAATAAGTTTGCTGCCTTGTGGGCAGCTTCTGAGTAGACAATAAATCTCCTACTAGTTACAAAATGTCATTAAAAATGGCCTAACACAATAATGATTGTGAAATAAGATGCTTATTATTCTGTTTAGCAGGTTGAAAGATGTATAGGTGGTATAAGTTAGAACAGTTATTCAGTTATTTTATATATCAGATTTAAAAATTAGAATCCATCAAGAGGATAATGTAGTGTTCCTGTTATCTTTTCTCACCCAATTGTTAATTGCTCATACTGTATTCTCATATTTCAGTGATCATATCTGTTGTTTGTATATATGTTTTTCTCCAATGAGGTGGCACTAGAGCAGTGTCTATGATGCATTTTCCAGTGGAGAGATTTTATAATGGAATTAGGCTACCATTGGAGGTGCTCAGTGTTGCATTTCCAGAACTGGACTTTTGTGATTGTTGTTTTGTGGTTCTATTAGGATTATTAATGCTGCAGTTTGTGAGTTAAACTACTGGTTTAATTGGCGTTTTCTTTCCTGTGCTGGTGTCTTCAGTCAACCAGAGCCTGCAGTCCTACTTTTTATGTCTAATTATGTTCCATTTCTGTGCCCCAGCCTACATTTAATTTGCACAGAAGTGGAAATGAAGTTGTCAGTGACATCTCACAATGACTCTCCTCCCCCTTACTTGAGCTATATCAGATGCCAACACTGCTGATTTGTTGAACCTCAAGCTGTTTTGTTTAGCAGTGCAAAGCTGACTGCTTTGCGACCATCAAACTGGTACAGTGAGACACAAAGTGCTTGTGATATTGCCCAAATTTCTCATGGGTAAAGGTAGGAGATATTTCAGTTTCAATTATATACTGACTTAATCTGAGTAACAAGGATGCAATTTCAGTATGTGAAATTTCATGTTCTCTGCTACCTAACACTGATAGATAACCTAGGTTAACATGCATTTGATTCAGGAGTGTAGGAAAGCTAAAGAATACTTCTGTTTTCTATTTCAAGGCTAGTTTTGTTGCAAGATGAATGCTACAATTGTGCTTAGTCTGTCTTATCTAAACCAATTACTTGCGGAGTGGAGAGGACTGAAGGGTGAGAATGCATCCTAATGCTTCTCAGAGCAAGAAGAAAAGCTGCTACAGATGTTTCATTCTTCTCCATTCCTAATGCAAAATGGGGGAAAATAGCGAATATTATAAAATGTTGCTGTAGTGCAAATTTGTTGATGCTATTTTAACATCGCCTTTATCCTTGCTGACATTCAAGTAGTGGTGGCTTTGTTCTGTCATGCTGTTTTCCTTGTAACTTGAAGTGTGAATGAAGATTGAGGTTTGTGTAGCATTGAATTTACACTGCTAGAAGCCCACCCTGCAGATGTCATGTTTTGTGGGTTTGTGCAGCATTGGAGGGGAAAACTGACCATTGAATTTATTTGTCCCTCAATCGCGCTGCTTGCTCAGGTACATAAAATTAGGGGGTTGGTAGGTTTTTCTGTGTTGTTTTTTTTGTTTGTTGGTTGGTTTGATTTTTTGTAAGCTCTAATTAAAAAGAACATATGATATTTTTCCCTAAAAAAGTTTAAAGGTGGAAAGGCAAAGCATAAGACCTACAAAATCTGTTTAGTCATTAATGAATAAAAAATTAACCTGAGCGTTTTTGGGAACTTTAAAATTCTAGTTAGTCTTAGTTCTCAGGGACATATTTTTTCTTCATGATCTTCACTGGAGTTAAGTATTTGCTGGAATCTTTTTAATCATAGCTTTCACAACTATTTTGGTGAAGGATGCACTGTAAAGGCTGATTGAGTTATGTAAAACCAAAAATCCGTAACTCACGCCAAAACAAGCGGATTCTACGGAAAAAAAGCTGAGTATGTTTACTGCACAGCACTCTGCTTGCCTGCAGTAATGCTTCAGTCACTCACAAATGATTAAGGATGAACAATACGATGTCCAGAAGTATCCATAACCCCAAAAAGCTCTGGCAGCTGGAACTGCTGGTGAGATGCACCTCAGGGTGCCTCTGTCTCAGCCCACAGGTGCCTGGCAGTGGAAGATAGGTTCTGCGGCGGATGGTGACCTGAACTCGGCGGCAGACAGTGCTGATTCTGCCTTGATGTGTGCACGCAGTGCTACTGGCTCTGTGTATGCAACAGGGGAATTATTAGAAAAGGAGTAGATGGTGGGGTATTATATTTTTTTATAAGTCACTGAATAAATGCAGATGCTAAGTCTCGAGTGCCTTGGGTGCTTCTGGTGCTCAGGTCTCAGGAGGAGTTAGCAGAACTTGAAAGACATCGAGAAGAGGGACAATAACTTACTCATTTGCTAGCTTGTTGTCACTGCTAAAAGACTGAATTATGTGCACTCTCTTGATGGCTGTGGAAGGAAATAGCTGCTGTAGAGATTATCAAATGCAGTAGGCAAATAGTTTAGACTTCCTTTTGCTGGCTACCTTTGGTGTTAACTAAGTTTCTGATGCTTCATAATCTTCTCAATAGCATTATCAAAAAGAGCTATGTGCATGTTTCCCTTACCTGCTGGTCAACCAGGCTCTAAATCATCTCCACTATGGGAAGAAAATATATATTAACTTGTAATTTAACATTAAAATTAAGTAAGTAAACACACTGCAATGGGAAAAGCAGATTTTAACTAATAATTACATCTCCTGAAACTTGATAATCAAGCACTTAGTTGATAACATATGGGACCCTATGATACTTCATTCAGGCTGAGTAGGGTGACAGGTTATAAAATTAGAATTGTAGAGCACACTGGATGTAGGAGCATTGGTGTGCTTCCAAATGCAACTTTGCAGTGTTTTGACTTGTGGAGACTGAAGTGAAAAGCAGGAGCTCCAGCAGAATATTGGTTGTAATGTCAATGGTCCCAAGAGAAATTTTAGAGTGCATTATACTCTGTCTTCATGAAAGCATCTTGACTTAGAGTTCCAAACTCGATGTCTTCTCTTCCTTTTGCTCCCTTTTTTACTGTTAGCAAGAATTTGTATACTGGTTTATTGCACTAAGGCTGTGTGTTCTTTAATAATAAACAGACAGCCAAGAAGTTTCAACTTTTTAAACTTATTTTGTACCAATGTATTAGTCTCAATTGCAGGGAATTTACCAGAAGAATCTGTTTCACGTAAAAGGCAATGACTTAGATTTGTATCATGGATGTTGAACTCATAATTTTTTGTGTTAAATTGAAGATCAGAGGAGGATGCAACTAATTGTGACTTGAATGCGAGTCAAAGGCCAAGGATTCATGAAACAGAAAAATAATGCCTTTATTATTCCGTGAAATATTGCAGAATATTGTATACATGTTAGGATATTAGATTTGACATCTCTGGTCAAACACAGCCCTAGCTTGGGTTTTGTTGACTGCAGTATGATTTCTGAAGCTGTAGTAGCCCACTGAGAACCTCATTATCCGGCTCTTCCTTACCACAGTTCACTGACTCTTGGCTGTGCTGAAGCAGTGTGTGTGTAAATTAAAAAGCTATGTGTGATTTACCTAATTGCTGGCGTTGGAAAAAGCTGGCCAATAAAGCTGAGCAGTTTGTTGTTGTGTGCTGGTAGTAAAGACAAGGGGATTTGCAGTGTGTGAACTTCTGACAGTGCTGTGTCAAAAACAGATGGAAAATTCTTCTCCTTACCTGAGAAAGAGAACAAGAGGAATCTTGTGAGGGAATGCATGCACAAGGACAGAGCAGTGCAGAATGAGGGAACTGTTGCAAAGACACTTTACCTTCTCACACCCAGCCCCTTTCTGTTCTGGAAGACTGATTTCAAAGAAATAAAGTGAGGAAATGAGATTTAAAAAATAAAGCATAATTTAGAATATATGGGTTTCTTTATGGAAGGAAATGTGGAGAGTAATGTTAATGTTTCACAGCCTGACTTTGCATGTCCACACAACAAGGATGTCAGAATTATAAATGAAGTAATGAATAAATTTTAGATTGCTTGCCTTGGAAATATGCACAAGCTTAGAGTTAAAATAGCTTTTCTTATTTCCCTTGTTTCTATTCAATGTATTGTTTGACCTATTTCAATTCCTTGGAGAAAGAGCATCACTGCCAGTCAAACAACCTACTCATAACTTCCTGATAATTAGTATTTTTACATTAAAACATTAAGTGTTTCCCCATATAACTAGAACAGTTCTTTTATTCCAGTAGCTATCTCTCTCTAAGCCTACAGTACCTTGACAGTGACTATAAGGAGTGATTTATTAAATGTTGAAAACACAGTGCTGGGTAGTTCCTGTACAAGTTTAAGGGAATGGTAAATGATCCAGAAAAACTATAAACCTTAGAGCACAGATCAGGCCCAGGCAGCCCAGCCTTGTCAGCACTGTTGGTCACCAGCGTCCCTCCCCTCTGGAGCCATAGGCCTGTGATTTTTCCCTTTGCTACTGCTTACTATAACAATGTATAAAATCACACAAAACTCTGTTTCCAGAAGAACCTTCCCATACCATGGCGTGTAAGGATGTGCAAATGCAGATTGTTACAGATCTGTGATTGACAAAAATGTTGCTGCTCAGCGAGGACACTCACCAGCTACCATTAGTGATGACTCTTTCTGCATCAGTTCTAGCATTTCTTTAGCAAGAGCTGGGCAAGCTAAAGCCCCCTGTATGCTCTAAACAGAAATATTTGCCTTCAAGATCTAAGGTTTCTATCATTCCCTTACTCTCCTCTCTCCTGAAGTCTATTTTTTTAAAATTATTTTTTAAAATTAATTTTCTACTTTGCTTTTATGTTGCAAAGTCACTTAATTTAACAGTGTTTCAGTTACTCCATCTATCGGAGATTATCTCCTAGAGCTATTTTCACATCCCCAAAAGGGTGTCTCTTTTTGGTGCAGTGGTGCCATCCAGTCCCAAGGGCTTTTGGTGTTTCCAGAGATGTCAATTTGCTGGGATGGGAGGGACTGCAGGGATCAAGGACCAGAGAAACCCTGGTGTGGGTGATGGATCCGCTTCCGGCACAATCTCTAGTGTGCTGCTTTTTCCACTGATTTCCTCTATTAGTTTCTTTTAGATCAATTAATAAGTCCTGCTGAAGGATAACTGAATACATGTCTGATTGACAAAAGCACTCTGCACCTAGAGAGCCCATCAGAACTGTCACAACTCAATTTCAGAGTAATTCTTCACTTTGAATGCTAAAACCTTGCAGAGTCTTAGTCACTCCTGTTTCTTTGGCTCCTAGACACCGAACTTCTGAAAGACCCTGGCCTTTTGTGTCTCACAGGGCTCTCTCCTGAGTCATTTCCCATTTGTTCAGCTTTTACTGATTTCAGTTTGAGCAGCACAGG
This sequence comes from Dryoscopus gambensis, assembly GCA_013389985.1. NCBI lineage: Eukaryota > Metazoa > Chordata > Aves > Passeriformes > Malaconotidae > Dryoscopus > Dryoscopus gambensis. The sequence continues at coordinate 38,937 of WEIT01004300.1, read as the reverse complement.
AGAAGGCAGCCTCTGATGTGCAAATTGCCCATACAGAGATGAATTTCAGTGGTGTTTAGGGTTCAGTATTTAAGTTCTGACAGATGTGATCAGATATTACATTTCAAAGTGATACTGGCATTATTTCCTTTTCTGCTTTTGAGTTTGTTGTGAGAAAGCATTACGTGGGCATATTTTTTTGTACATTCTTATTAGAAGGAATGCTTGGTTAGTTGTTTGTTTTTTTTTTCCTTAAGTCATGAAAGTACAGGGATAATTTTATATTTCAGAGTTCTTTGCATCAAGTAAATAACACATGATATTTGCTAATAATGCGCTAATAACTTGAAAATCCTTCCATATGTTTTTCAAGACATGTATTAATGCTTGTGTATTGTGATTTCCAACTGCTGAAACATTTAGAAAATGTGAAAAACAAGGTCACACTTAAAGAATTAATTTAGGAGTTGCTGACAAGGGAGCATGTGTGATTTTTGGAGAGATGACTGTCTGTAATTTCTTTTTCTGGAGCTTGAGCTGTGTTTTCTCTACAGTTGTGCATGTGATGCTGTGCTCTGGTGAGACGGGAGAAAAGCAGTCTGTTTGAGGATGTGGTGGTTTGTACCGACAGAGAAATGTTTCACAGGAATGTGCTGGTTGAGTTAATATCACATGAGCTTTCTTATGTAATCCTCAGAATGAAATGCAAAGACATTGGGGCTGTCTCTGATAACAATTCCAGCTCCCCCCCAGTCTCACTGGGAAGCCAACTGTGTAAATGACATTGTTTTGATGGATTGGCTGTGTTGTCAATTTGTTGCTAAATTATACCAATTTGTTCATTTGAACCTGAAGGATGATAGAAAAGCTCCAACGAGTCTCATATCTGGAGCACAACTTTGTTTTCTATCATGATGCAAGCAAAGCTTCTAAAGAATTATTGGATTAAATAAAATTTTCTCTGGTACAGAAATGGCTAAGGGGTAGCTTCTTGAATAATCGGCATCCAGAGCTCCATTGCTTGTTTATACAAAACTGCCTCTCTAAATGCAAAAAAATACTTTTCCTATTTATAATTAAGCGTTTGGTTTTAATAATATATAAATATATGCAAAAGAGTTCAAGCAAGTTCAGAACAAGAAGCCTGTTATTATTTTAAAAATATGAAGTTTTCTCCTTTTTTTTCAGTCATTTATCACTAGAATTTTAAAATTTAATTATTCCAGCAGGCCATGGCTAATGCCAGCTATTGTTCAGGTAGCACTATCAAAGCAAAATCTCTGCTTTGCATTAAAAATGGTTATGTCCAGAACGTTTTCTTTGCAAATATCAACAGCTTAAGAAAGAGTTACCATCAGCTAAAGCTAAATCATAACAAACACTAAATATTTATGTTTTCACTTCTCCCTTAATGAGTATCTTGCTACGACTTGGTATCTTCTCCCCCGCCCACCTCTTGTTTGCCTGGGGCAGGGAAAGGGAGGGACTCTGTCACTTCTGAGAAGGAAGGTGATGGTTTCCAGCGGGGGGGCAGTCCTGGTGGGCAGAGGGTCTGACCTCCTTGTTTTTCATTGTCCTGGGCTTGGCAAACATTTCACATGAAAATTGCCCTCTTTGTATGCTTTTGTTATCAGGATTGTTGCTGTTACTGTTCCCTTTCTTTTCTCGTCGCTGTTTCCAGTGAATTGTTCTTATCTGGACCTGTGATCGTCGCCTTTTGTGTTTCTAACTGGAGAGGGAATAGGGGAAGCACTAAACTGGGAAATACCATTCCTAAACCATGACGCTTCTAAAAACAGGAATAGAAATTTTAGGTTCCATGTTTTTTAAAGTTCAGTAAGGGAATAAACAAAATCATATATTAAACTATTCTGTGTGCAAGTTTCACTTTTTGTGCAAGATTCTTTCTAGTTAGGGCTACCACACATAATTCTGAGATATCAAGAGAGAAGCACTAGATGACCCTATAGGAACTTCAGGGACCCCTGCTTATACTGAACCATTGTTAATATTTTGCCATTGGCTTCACTGAACACAAAATTTTAACTCCTTATATGCTATCCCTATTAACTGACCTTTTATGCTGCCTTCTTCATAGAATGCAGTAGTGATACAAGAATATATTGTAAGAAAACTGGGGGTTTTTTTGAGAAGTTTTTTGTTTTGATAACGGGAGTTGTATTGTCAGAGGAAATTCCGTTGCCTGTATCTGGCTTATTCTTTGCAGCGCATGTAGAAATGGGATCAGGGATTTAAAATAAGCATTTTGCTTTTTTGGTGCCTCAGTAAGTAATGGTTCTCTGGGAAATGATCCGTTATACGTGGATAAAAAGATAAAGGAAAAGCCAGTTTGCATGTTGATACTGAATCGGTAAAGCTGGCTGCAGGCTGGTTTGTTTTTCTGGAGGTATTTCTTGTGAACCTTTTAAGAAACCTGATTGCAAATAGTACTGCAGTCACACGGAGGTTTGCAGGCCCCGTGCTTTCCATTTCTTTCACTCTGTCTTTGATGTTACTGAGACCAGTGTGATCAAATTTATTTAACATGTACTGCCCAGTGGTAGTTAAAAATATGCAGCATTTTTAAACAGTCTTTCAGTGTGTGAGCTCTGGCTTTAAAATGAACTGTCCTAATATTCTTGGTGGTGATGCACCAAGCATTTCCTTACCTGTGTTAATGACTGTAGCTGCAGAGTTTGGATGCCTGCCTACTAGTGAGGTCACAAAAGTTATACAAGGCCTTTCCATCTCTTGTTCTCCTGGGTCATTTTTCTCCCTACAGCAGATAATATTGTCTTCCTGGAAAAAGTGTTTACAGTGAGGGCTATGGAGTGTGGATATCATTTAAAGCTAACAGAGGAAACTTGATTTGTTTGAGATGTAACCAGTAAAATCTGTTTCTGAAGCTGGAATACTGCAGGACAGATGTGATGGATGGGAATGGCTGCTGCTGCAATCTGTGCAGAAACAGCTGCCATGAATGCTGCTGTTTCCCAGGATATTTTAAATCTTGCATTCTTTCTTTTTCTGCATTCTTCCTTGGCAGTTCCAGGTTTATCAGTATCAGGGCATAGTATAGGAAACACTGAAAGTGGTAGCCTTGAAGGAGCAAATAGCATTTCTAGTAACCATATCATGCCTTGAAGATCACTCAAAAAATCAGCTATAATGAGCCATCCTGTACTGGCATAAGTATGATGAAATATATTAATGAGACAAGAACACAAATCCACTAACACTTTTTTTAGGCTGTTTTAGACCTAAACAAAGTAAAGTAATATCTGTAAACTTCCTACTGATTTTTTCAACAATCCCAAAGACTGAATTTTTTTTAAAGTAACTATATGCTCATAAATAAAAGATCTTGAAGCCTTCCTTTGAAATGTGCGTGGAATTCTGGCTCATTTGATTAGATGGTAACTGAGGATTGGCAATGAGAGATCCATTTCTGAAGTATCATGAGTAAACCTTTGCTGACGTAGTAAGGCAAGAAAAATAAGAACAAGAGTGCCCAGATTCCAACTTAGATGGAAAGATTCCAGCAGAAATAAATCTCCCCTGCTGCTTTTTAATGAAACTCCTGGACACACGGCAATTAAAAAAAATACCTTAAGGAATACACATTGAATTTAGGGACATCTGAAAGCTTAACAGAAATTCCCTTTTGTTACCTGTAAACATTTGGGACTGTTACCACATTCAAAGACTAAAAACAAATCAAGGAGCTGTACTAATCAAATTTTTGCGTGCCTAGGTTTTATTAATTCTTTAAAAAATCATTTAAAAAGTCAATCATAATACAATGGTGTTTATTTACCAGGCTTCTGAACCTATGAAGGGCAATTCCGCCATGGAAAAGTCAATCTAGTATTTGCTTAGGAGTAAAATAAAACAAGACATAAAGGGATTTATTATTTATTAGAAAAAGAATCAGGAAAACTCTATAGTTTCTACAGCATTTTCTGTTGTTTTGTACTTTCTGCAGTTATGTTTAGAACAAGTTTTTAGGTTTGTTTTTATCAATATTTAATGAAGCTGTAGCAGAGCTTGTTTTGTCACGAATACAACATAAAACAACAGCGGGATTGTAACTTTTATGAAACTCATGTACAGGATATGGGAGTTATCTCCGGGAGAAAGTACCCAGCAGCTCTAGGGATATGTGGGATATCAGTAAGTGACAGAGCTTCAGGATGTTGCTGAGTGACCTTTGAGCTCAGACACCTGACCTCTGCAGCCCAGAGATCTGTGCACAGCTCAGCCGTATGCACTGTCCATATGCATCAACCTGCTTAGACTGGCACAAATATATCCAAACCAGAAAAGGCTCTAATGGAAAAGTGACTTTTAATGAGACTACTTATTAAAAAAAAAGTTATCAATTCTTGAGTACTTTTCAACATTAAGAGTGCAGTCCAAGGCTGCCATAAGGAGCTGCCAGCACCATTGTTACCTGCAACTGTTGTACGTAATTTGAAAGGTGAGGGACAGAACCCAAAATACAAAAGAAAAGCTTGAGATCGTGTCCAAGTGGAGAAAATGAACTATTGCAATTTATACCTATTTATAAATAAAACACAAGGGTTGATTAATATTAAACACAGGAATAATTAAAATCAGAACAAAACTTCTAAAGAATATATTTAATCTAAAACTTTAAAATGCTGACCTTGACAAGGTATTCTTGATTTAATTATGGTAGAAGAGGAGTCTCCTGCACTTCAAAAGCTGTGCTCTGAGAATTCATTGCTTCACTGCCTCAGCCATGCTTTGTGATGGTGCCGATCTCCCTCAGTTTGCTCGTGTCCTTTGGGAGCACCTCAGATTCCTTTGGTCTGTGTGTTGCAGCTACATTCATAAGGGAATCTGCACAGGTTGTTTCTTCAGAGCAGGCTGACAAATGCAACTGTTCTGTTCGCTGAAGCTGGAGCAAGCCGAGTTTCTGCTCATCAAACAGTTTTACTTACGTTTTCTAATTATCACAAGTGCTTTCAAATAATGCTACCTTCAGTTCTCTTTCTTTAAAAGGGGTAGCTATATAACTGATTACTCAGGTTTATATTTATTTTTTGCCCAATCAAGTTTTAAATGGTCATTTAAGTGCTCCTGGGTAAAACTGACCTTAAACAGTAACCGGGCTACCTTTTTTCCATGTGAGGATATTTTTTTTTACATAAAAGCTGGTCATTCTTGAATTGTCAGTAGTGAGATGCTAGTCACTGTTTGCATCTATAAACATCTTGTATTGTCTCCAAAATTCATCTTGATAGATTTGAGTTCAGGGTTTGCTTGCAATCATTAAAAACATAGTTTCTATTTAGCCTCTAAATTTTCTGTAAGTGCTGCTATGGGGGACAATGGCATGGCCTTTTGTTCTGAATCTGTGAAAACATTTGAGGAAAGACTGTTAAAGTTTATTCCCAGAGTTTTTTTTCTCTCCACTGAAAACACTGAACTACAATATTTTCCCTCTGGAGAGGAAAAACAAAAAAGTGTTGCATACAAAGAATAGGGTGTGGATTTTCTTATTATTTTCAAATATATCTTATGAATCTTCTGTGATGTAGTCTGCATATAAGGAAAACTGTGGGGGTTTTTTTGTGGTGGTGTTTTATTTAAAATATACTGTGAATAAAGAAGGTTACTTTGAAAGATTTTTGGGATCTGAATTTTCTTGTGGAACTGTAGTTACAGGTGTCTTGTACTTCAGCATTTTGGTTTTCAACTTTAGTGTTAGCTTGGTGGATACTTACCTTATACTGAGTCAAAAAGCAAGTTCAAGTGTTTGTATAACTTTTGAGTTTGCAAGGTTCTTTGTCTCTTGAGCACTGCTTCATTCGTTTGACAACAGGCACCTTCGTATTTTGTGATAGGCTGCATGGTATACAATGAAAGGTTCTCTTACTATTTCACTATGTATCGGATCCTGCAAAGTGATTAGGAATTTAAACCTTTTGAAATAAGATTGAATATGAAGATTGAACCATGGCTCTGTGGAAATCATAATCTACTTTGAAAATCATACTTCATTAGACAAAACCTTGTCTTAGTGAAGAAAATTAAAATATGTGTCAGTCAGGCATCTTCCTCTGAAAATTTCACTTTATTGTTGATTAATCCAACTGGATTGGAAAGGTTAAAGAGATTTATTAGAAGACAGGAATGATAGCTCACCCTGAAAGACTGTCACCCTACTGCAAATCTAATTATCTAACTAAATATTCCAAAGGTGCAGCCGACAGTTCTACCTGTAATCAAGCCTTTAACTGTGTTTTGGGGGTGGACTTAGAGACACCTACAGAGGATCTATGTGAAGTGACACAATCTCAGTTTTCGGCTGTTCTTTGTAAATGGTGAATGAAATTAGCATAGACCTTGGGTATTTGGCTTTTTTTTTTCTCTTTCACTGTAGTGGTTGTTTTTTGGATTGATACTATATTAACTACTTTTGTTTGATTTTTTATGAAAAAAAATTGTATCTTATTTCAAACCATGTTTCAGTGTATTAAAACGCAAACCATATTCTGGTTAAAGGACACAAAGTAGGTGTCTTTACATTTTAGAAGGGAAACTTTGGAAATTGGAAGTGGTTGAGATTATACTCCAACTTTGCTGCAGGCTGGTTTGTTTTTCTGGAGGTATTTCTTGCGAACCTTTTAAGAAACCTGATTGCAAATAGTACTGCAGTCACACGGAGGTTTGCAGGCCCCGTGCTTTCCATTTCTTTCACTCTGTCTTTGATGTTACTGAGAGCAGTGCGATCAAATTTATTTAATATGTACTCTAAGAATATCCAGTACTTATCCTTACAGCATTTCCTCCCTTTCCTTGTTTCCTCCACAGACACTACAACGTACTCCACGGAGCGGTCTGAGCACTTTAAGCCATGCAAAGACAAGGACCTTGCATATTGTCTCAATGAAGGGGAATGCTTTGTGATCGAAACCTTAACGGGATCCCACAAACACTGCCGGTAAGTCATTTGCCCAGAAATTCCAAAAAGGTCTTATGTCTGAGGGAGGAAGAATTAGGAAAAAATAAACATTCATGTGTAGAATGTTGGAAAGCGATGGATTTTGTCTCCAATCCAGCTGCATCCCTCAAAGCTGGTTGGTTGCTTACTAGTCTGTAATAATTAGAGATGCAAATATAGAAATACAAGAAGCAACATTTTGGTCTTTTCATAGGTAAGACAAATCTTCAATATTCTATTTTTTAATCATACAAACATGTAAGGATTAACGTTTCATTTTGTTGGGTTTTTTTACATGCAAAATCCTATGTTCCCCTACATACCAGAAGCATTCCTTTATTTTGGGTACACGAACTAGAGTATTTGACAATAGCTGTATGGACTGTTAATCGAGAGAGAGGAAGGGCTAGTTTTAATATTGTTTAAAGAATCAGAGTGTCTTAAGTTTAATTACTGAAAGATAAAATGGACTTTTACAGACATCTGAACCTGCTCTGTAGCTATTGTACGTTTTTATACTCCTGGATTTCTGCTATTATGCAAGGCTATCTTGAATGTATTGGAAAGAATATCAGAAAAGAAAACCAGATCACTCAGTATAACTATTATTTTATTTATATATATTTATATATATATGTGTGTATGTATGTAGCTGAAGTGGCCAGTAAAAAGGAGTGATATGCAGAAGGAATACTGCAATATCTTCCTAAAGATGAGAATTTTAACACTTACACTCACCAGACCCCCAATTGTTAAAGCAATCTTCTAAACAGAAGTACAGTTTTTTATTTTGGACTATCTGTGATGTTCTAATTTTCTCCTAAGGCATTGTATATGGCATACAAAAGGTATATAAGACACGCATATGCCCAAGTTCTAATCTGAACCTCTAAATGTATGGGTAACTCTAACATAAATAATAAAAAGTGTCAAAGACAGAAGATTTCCTGAAGGATTTGGGACTTGAGCTGCTAAATCCCACTAAAAGTGGGAAAAAAAGGCACATGTGCCTGGCTTGAAAATGGAAATTTATGAATTTAAAGATTGATGAAATTCTGCTTATCATCAGAGGAATATTTCTGAGATTTTCATTTTTTACAGAAGGCTGGTGATTTTTCCCATTTAGTTGTGTATGGTTCAGTGATCATTCATTTCCCTTCTTTATTTTATATTTTTGTATGGCATGTTTAAATTAAATATTATGAGTCATTTATTGTGGAAAATTGATGTCTTTTTCTACTTCCATCATAATACTTCACAGGTATTTTTTTTCTCAAAATAGATGAGGTTTTCAGCTTTTCTCAGAAATGTCATGAGCTGTTACGGGAATTATATCACACAAATATCTAAGGGTTTTTCATTGTCAGAATATTGAAACCGAACGAAAAGTATACAAAATAGCAGAGAAAAATGGATATATATGAGAATTTTTAATTTGGCTGGTAAATTTAGTAGCTAACTTCTTTGAACAGACTGGTTTTGTAAACTCTGGATTACATTTTTAAAAATTTGCAGGAGATATAAGAGCTGTATTCTTTTGTTTGTTTGTTTGTTCGACTTTCAGGATCTTTCCTATTGTCTGCCTTTGCCAAATTCTCATTTATTTCCTGTGATTCTGATAGTGCAGTCTGACTAATGGTTAGAAGCTTTTCCATCCAAGCTTTTCCCTGTTAATTCAACAAGCCAGAATATTTACTGTGCATTCTTTCCAGCAGAGTGAAGTTTTTTCATCACCTTCCTTGTATTATCATTCCATAGGGAAGCACCACTGTCTCTGTGAGGCTCTTATCTCCTGTGTGTTTGAGGTTTTTGTTGCTTGTACGAGTTCCAGGCACTGGCACATTCTCTGGCAATTAAACATCTTTTTTTTTTATGGTGGGTACTTTGAATGGTGCAACACCCAAAGACCTGTATAAGGCAACAATGTTCGTATGGCAAAACGGGAGGCATTTTAAAATTAAAAGTGTGATTAGTTGTAATACTTTGTTTAGTTTTGTAAGGACCTTCGACACTGCAAGCAGCAACCTATTCAGAATCACGTTTATACTGATATGTTAGTCAGTAATGGAGAGAAACTTTAAAATTTGACCCTTAAATGCTGTATCTCTACCTTGGCAACAGACTGGATGTGTCTCTGTCAGCGTCAGTGTGAGGGGGATGCAGGTGTTTTTCTGCCTGTAGCCTATAACAGTGCTCAGAAATAACAGCCAGAATGTACACATGCAGAAAAATACAATACTACTATACTGTACTTGTCCTCTAACTAGTAAAAAAGTAATTTTTTACTGGGGTTATGGAATTCCCATTGCGATCAAAAAGAATCATTTGAATACAGAATTATGAAGACTTAAAATGGCACTTTGTTCTTAGAATCAGGCTGCATTGAATATTCTCATTGTGAGAGTGATTTTGCATCTGTTCTGGGAGCAGAGCACCAATTTACTGAAATGGGAATTTGCCATGTGGAACAGCTGCAGATAGAGGACCTTGATGGAGCAAAAAACTTTTATCCCATTCGGTCAGGTTTGAAGGGTATTAGTAGATGGTAATTTTAGGGTGTTGTGCAGTTGTTTTTGTTTTGTGTACGAAGGATAAATATGCTAATTATAAAGGAAAAAAAAAAGAGATATTTGATAGCAATTAATAAATATTAGAGTTACGCTCCGTACCTCTTCTGTATCCTCATGACCATCCTGGCAATGCCAGCGGGCTCAACTGGCAGCTCAAGCACCTTTCAGAGTTTATGAAATCCATCATGCTCCTGTTGGAAAGTTGACATGTGTCCATCTTCTGCCTCCAGCTCTCAGTGGTGGCATTGGCACCAGGATGTCGGAGAGCACTGGCTCTGACTCATTCCTGTTTTGTGGCATTCCTGCCCTGCCTGCTTTGAACCCGTAACCATGGAGAGCGGGACTAACGCGCACCCTTGGCCAAGGGTTGTGTTGCAGGAGACCACTGGGAACACAGGAAATGAGGAGGTCAGAAGGAGCCCTGATCATGCATCTTCCATTCCTGTTCACCTACAGAGGAGCTGTCCTGAAGTCACGGGATTTTTAATATTTTTTTTTAATTTAATCTTTTTTTCTAAATTTAATTCAAATTCTATAATTCAATTTTTATTCAAACCTCTACATTTTACTCACCGTGTCTTGGTGAAAAATTGCCTGGGATGTAAACTGGCAAGAGTTCTCCTGCGTGGTTAGGTAACAAACAAGACACACTGGATGTTTTGTGCTATTTTAAAGCTGTGACTTCAGTGTTTATTTTTGTGAATGGTTTAACATGAGCTTGTTTTAAGGATAGGATAGGTCATCAGTAGGGAAACTTCATATTTAGCTTCTCCATATGCTTGAATTTTTTCAATGTTGCCACCTTGAGAATTTAAGCTGAATGGTGAGGGTGTCTTAATTTATAATTTACACAAAACAAATCAAGTACAAAGTCAACACTGACACATCAGCGTTTAAGTGGGTATTACATAACCCAGGCTTTAAAAAGACCTGTTCAGGTTTTCTTTGTACAATTTTATTTAGAAGATCCCATCTCAAGTCATTCTGGTTTTTGGTGGAGTTTGGCTTGCGGGGTTGTGGTTTTTTGGGCTTTTTTTGTGACTCTTTCTACATTATTTTTTTCCTTTTTAGTCCCTGCATTTTCCTTAGATAACCCATTTAGGACTGGAAAACACTGGATGAATAAGTGGCTAAAACTTTTGAGGGGAGAAGAGGACTATACTTTTAAATTTCTCCTCTGAAAGAAGCCATTAAGACTATTGTGTATGCGCGGGAAGTCTTGGCATTGGCGAGGAACTCTGATGTACTCTTCATAGATTTGAGTATGTTGGATGAGATATTCCTTTCATCTTGTCTTCCTGTCCTTCATCTCTCCTTCATGAAGCAAGCAATAAAAAGCCTGAGTAAGTTTTCTAACAATGGAGAGTGAAAGAATAGACACAACTGTACCATAAACAAAGCATCATTTCTGGTTGACCAAATTACAGCAGGTTATACATGAGCATCTGAAGTATGCTACTGTGGTTACAATCCCAGAGTTTTCAGATTTCATTGGACAATCTGCTTTTGATGCATACATGCTGTTCTGGTGAATTTTGAGCTTGGTGATCTTGCTCATTTTTATGCATAAATATTCCATTTTTACATTTAGTTGATCAAAAAAATTATACCACCATTTCTCAGCTTTGTTTAAAATCTGTCATGAGACCAGAAGGATTGAATCCCCATTTAGTGAAAATCCAGTTTGGATAAATGTTTATATACTGTCAGGTTTTATTGTCAGTCTTCTGCATAATAGTAGCTGTAATCCAGGCATAGCCCTTGCTGTCAGTAAAAGCAGGAGAAAGGGATCAAACAGATGGGACTTTAGAACAGTTCTGAGTGTGGCATATGATACGTGCACTTAACCATAAGTTAAAAATCTAAAAAGCTAAGAATATAATTTCCCTGATTTAGTTACATGGCTCGTTTTCTAGGCTTTGGCACTCTGACCTAGGTGTTGTAAAATACCAGCTACTCCATTTTGTGTGTTCCCCCATCTTGTATTATGCTGACACTTTTCCAGAATGCTTCCAACATGTAAATAAAGCAAGCCCAGGAAATTATTTACAATTGAATGGTATTGAATACATTAAAAAAAGTCACTGATGTCACAATATTCCAAGCGTAGTTTCATCAAAAGTAATGCACTGTATTAAGATGACAATGTAACATTCAGCTACAAACTTTTAAAAGACAAAGATGGCTGTGCTTGGAATTTAGGATATTTTCCATGTCAAGGGCAATCAACAGAGCTCCTGTTGTGAAAATTGTCTTACGAGCATTGCTGTAGCACATATCTAGATTATATTTGTGTGGTTGCACACACCACTTTCTGGAATGCCTCCGCCTTTACTTTTATGTTTACTTTGGAAGACCTGGAGCAAGGTTGAAATACAAAGTTAGGTATCTGTAAGCGGTTGTTAAGCAGCTCTTTAGTAACTTTAATGTATATACCCCACTGCGTTATTATTCCATCTCCTGTTTATTCATCAGTGCTCTCACAGGTTGTGGTTGCTTTCAGCACTGTGATTGCTGCTTTAGCTCAAATGGAATGGCTGGTGTGCCTAAAGTGTTGTGACTGTGTGATCCTTTTCAAAACTCAACCAATAAGAAGTCAGGAAGCTGGAATTCCAGCCAAGAAGTCTGTTACAGGGAGTGCACATCCCCAGGGTAGCATCAGCTTGCCCATGTTCATTTACTCAAGATAGTGCTAGTAAATAAATAAATGAAAAGCTTTATTGTCTTAAGAAATATTAACGTCATCTACAATGTGACTGCTTCTCCTCTTTTTTAATGGAAAGCATCATGCTTTTCTTGTATAATTTTAGGCATTTCTTTTCCTTCCTAAAACAAACAAACAGAAAATCCCCAAACAAACACCAAACCAGAAAACACTCCCCAAACCCAAAGCATTTCTGTGTATTCTCTTTCAGGCTTCTGCCCCTTGAAATAACAGGAAGAGATTGCATGGCTTTGCTGTCACATACTTGGTTTCTTGTTTTAGACCTTTCTAGATATGAATGGTGAAGAAAAATGTTTTATAAACGTCAAGGTGAAAGGGTGTAAAGTCCAAGATACCTGTAGGACTCTTTGTTACCTAGGTATTTGTGTTACCTAGGTATCCTAAGTCTTTTCATATTATCTAATCTTACATAATTTTTATTATTTGGTCTGAAATCTTTTGCAATCAACATATAAGCCTTGAGTTCTTTTAATTAGATACAGTTAATCAGAATAAAAACTAAATTAATTGGTCCAAATACCAAATTTCACCTATATAAAATCAGTACTTTTTCAGTTATCCCTATTCTTTTTCTAACAATCCTCTGAAATTAAGCCTCTTCAAGTCTGATATTATGGTATAAGAATTCAGTAAATAACAAACAGGTTTTTAAATGTAAATTGAGTCTTTTAACACCCTCCCTAGATGCAGTAGTGCAGGAACATATTATATGGTATTCACATGAAACAGAAGAACATCTGATTCATGCTTTCATAGTTTAACATTCAGAAGATAGAGGCTCTTGAGAAATCTTCTTATCAAAGTACTTTAATTTTTGATTAATTTTGACAGTATCAACACTCCATTTTACAGTGCTTTTTATTTACAGATTTTTGCATGCAGCTTCTGCTGTAACTTCTGTGATAGAAAATACTTTCAGCTTGCAGAATCCATAAACCAATTTAAGAGTCTTGTGAAATCCAGTTACTTTCAAATATCTTCATAACGAAGTGTTTTAATGCAGTAGTGTAATAGTTTGCATTTCAAATGCCATAACAGATTATTTCCCTTGCTATGTTTACAGATGTTCACCCTTCAGGACATGCCTAAGTTTTTGGGTACTGTGGTGGTTGCTGCTGTTCACATGGTATCATTCCTTCAAGCAGCTCTGCGCACCAGAGGTCACTGGCAAAACATTTATTATCCATTTATCCCTCTAAAACATCTTCTGAAAACAGTTTTGTGTTTGTCTTATTGTTTGGGGAGGATAAATTAATTTAATGGTAAAAAGAAATACAAAATGAAACAAAGCTTTGTATTTAATGATCATTTTAAGTTTCTATAGGCTGTATTCACAGTATTTCAGGTTTTATTTGCTTTCTGCTGTGCACCTTAAGCTACATTTTCTAATGCTTTTCCTTTCAAAAAAAAAATTGATTACTAACCAGTGTGATTTCCTGGCTCAATTTCTGTCTTTTGAAGTCATGAAATTTACACGCTTGCTTAAGGTTATGGTGAAGATGCATTTTTCCAGTGGGAACAATAAAGTAAAAGTCTAATACTGTCCAGATAAAAAGCATGCCCAGGTAATTAAATTACACTCCAATTTAACAATTCACCTATGATTCATTCAATTTAAGCACATATCCATAAAAGCAAAATATAATTCTTAGTCCAGTTTGTCTTGTTTGAAAGCTTTTTCAGATTGATATTTTTGGAAGAGTTTGAGGAAAAAGAGGAAATAAAAGAGAAACTGTGTAGATGTGCATCCAAAGTTAATGTTGAAGCTTAAGACGATGGGTATGTTTTAAACCTGTGTCAGCATGCCGTACTGAAAAAACATGGAATTAATTTCTCTTTCCCAGAATACTAAAGACTAATGTAAATCCAATTTCAGTTAAGGTAAAGTAGAGGAAGGCATAGTTACAGGCTTAGCACATCCTCCTGCCTACATTTTTTTTTTTAAAGCCACACACATGTAGTTCAGAGATAATAGCACCAAATGAAGCAGTGTTAATTCTTTCATTTAGGTATGTACAGAGTTGCTTCCCAGACATAAGAGATGTGTATCCTTTTTTAGAACAACCAGTAATGTGAGTGAAACAAAAATATTTCTGGAAGCTTTAAGTAAACTGTCATCTCTTTCTGGAGTTCTGAAAGAGAAAGAGGCCAAATTCGACTCCCTTTGGATTTGGCAAGATCCCTTCAGCCGGTTGAATCAAACTGGTTGGGCTATAACCTTGAATTTCAGTAGGGAGAAGTGAGAAATGTAGCTGCCAGCTCAGTGGCTGAGATGGTTTTTTCTTGAGGCTGCTAATAATGCTTGGATTTCTTGATTTGGCCTTAAGTGGGGTATTAGAAAGCAGTGCTGTGGTAGCATTTATTCCAATAAATATATTCAATATCAAGAATACTTAAAGCAGGTGGAACTTTTCGGTTTTATCACCACCTTTTCTTGTGCCTACACGTGTCTCTGAAGCCATATCTTGCCATCATAGTTTAGCAAGGCATCCTGGTTGTATAGCACGTCTCCACTTGTAGAGATGAGTCAAATCCATTCTGTACAAAATACAAACTTCTATTGAGAAAGTTGATCTCTTAATAGAACAAGCTGCCTCTAAACTGCCTCCTGTTTCCTAATTAGAAAGGAAAATAAAGTTGTGACATATACAGAACGCTATTACTCAGTACATGGTGTCTGAAACTAAATATAAGCTGAAGAGGTATATCCTGAAAATTGGAAAAACACAAATTGCTCAAGTCCTTCTGCTGCAAAGGAATGTTCTGTCAAATTATAAGAATTGGGGGTTCCCCCACCCTTATTTTCCAAGACCCCACTGGAAAAAGGTTTGTTTAGCTCTTCTACTACACACAAAGTATTTGTATAAAAAAAACCTATACCTTAAAATGTATGGGTGCAAATACCGATGGCATATATTGCATCTTTCTTGAAGTTAAAATATGCAAATATTCTGCCATCAAACTCTGCTTTTAAATTAACTTGGAAATGAGTTAGGTTTGTTGTTGTTCTTACCTCCCGTAGGCAAGAAAGAATTTGTGAAGTGCATAATGCAGACATCTAAAATCTCTCATTTAAATTCTCATCCCTGCCAGTGTCTTGAGTACACTGAAAGCAATAGCATTTCCAATCTAATCCTATCTGCAGACATTCTCCCAGAAGATCTGCTGGGAAAAAAGCTCACTAGAAGAAGAAATAAGCTCTGGACAATTGAGTCCTTTAAATAGAAATATATGCCAACTATATCAAAATGCTAAATACCAGAACTTTAATCCACCAGCACTCTAGATTCATCTAAATGAGAGGAACAAACAAAACCAACCACCTGTTTCTTCTGTCCTTTACTGCTGAGAAAGCCCTTCCTGCTCTCTCAAATAGGAGGAGGGGAAGTGAGGCAAAAATGTGCGGACCCTGTAATGTTATGGAAAATGGGGCATCTGAGATTGGACAGGCAGGTGAACTGTTTTGTATGAGTTGTATTGAAGAGATAAATACTCTGGTTCTTATCCTGTACCCACCAATGTAGTACAGGAGTACTGTACTAGATCAATGTAGTTTAGGAGCAAATGGATTGAATTTTAAACATATTCCTTGAAGTTATTCCAGTGCAGAGGGGTGAACTCTTTGGGCAACCTCCCAACAGTGTATAATAAGAAGCAGATTTAGATAAAGTCTCTTCAGAGATAATGCCAGAAGCTAGTAATGAAACACCTTTTGGGCTGTGTTTGTGCCTCATCAGCCACTTTGTTAGGTAGAAAACTGCAGTTTCCACAAGAATTATGCTGTTGAAGAGCCACTGTCAGAGGCTTAGACTAATAACTGCACTCTTACTTGGATCAGCACACAAGTCTGAGGTCAAAGGCGCTTAAGATAGTTATAATATCCCAATGATATCTGGTTAATTAATTAAATTCAAAGGAGATATGACAGGGGAAGCCAGAGGTTGTCTCTGGAATTGCTTCTGGAAGGGAAGCATCTGCTACAAAGCTATATAAGTTTATAAATTTTGCATCAGGTGCTGTATATTTCTTAGAAAAGAGCAGTACTTGGGCTTTTGGTGAATGTATACAACCTTTGCAGCAAGCATTTTGTCTGAACCTTTCCTATCTTTTGAGGCTTTATCCTGACTTCATGAGGCAGTTTTATTTTATTTTTTAAAAGCATCTTAAAAAAAAAAAAGGAAA
>WEIT01004300.1:1590-22454 GCA_013389985.1 Dryoscopus gambensis | reverse complement strand
GGGGGGGGTTTCTTCCCCTCCCTCTCTTTTTTTGCTATTTCGAAAAGTAAAACCTAGAATAATAAATACAGTATCTAAAGTGACAACGAGCTGAAGTTGATGCGATCGCTCTGGCAGATTCTTTGGTGTTGCAGAATGGAACTTTGCATGGAACTTTGCACTTGTGTCAGGCTCCTCTTTACTTTCGCCCTTCCTCTTTGTGTCCCTTTCATTTCATTTCTCGTCTATCTCCAGGTCCCCTCACACGGTTCAGGTGACAGTGAGGTTCTGACTTTCAGGCTCCACCCCCACCAGCAATCGGAAGGAGGGCAGTGTATAGTCCACGTACGATGGCTGTCCTGGATGGGGCATTCCTAGTGGACTGCCTTCTGGAGGAATTTTCAAGTTGCTGCTTAGATTTCTCACTGTGGCTGGAGCCCTCAGTAGAGTTTGTGAGGATGACCAAGTCCTAAAAATTTATTTTTTTGTTAGTCTTATTCGGGAAATACTAGCAAAAGCCTGAAACAGACTTTAACCACCCACTTGCTTCGATAGGAAAATCTTATTTTGAACATCATCTTGACAAATTCATAAGGAGAGGTGGGTAACATACCAGTATAAGGTTTTGGTTGCTGGCTGAGGGGTGTGGCTAAGGCAGTACAGTGACCGCGTGCTGGTTGTCTCTGAGGATTCCAGAGGAAAAGATGGAGAATGAGAACTTTGATGAGTTAGAATAGACAGAACGTGGAAAAATAAAATCATAATTTGATGGATTAATAAACCAGCAACAATTAAATAAGTCTAGCTGCCTAAATATAAAGGTTTTTGTATTCAAGCACCATCAAAGTCTTTGTGGACTGAGGAAAATTACATGGAAGGGAATGTTGTTCATAAAATGTGGTGCTACATTCATGCTAAATTGCTGCTGTGTCCTTGTGACTTGCTAACTCAAAAACAGTGCAGAAAACATTGGGACTTCATGTTGCTGCATTGTCCGTGGTCTACATAATTTTTTCCTCTTATTTAGATCAATGGTCTTTTGTTTTGTAAAGCTTCCAGCATGTTACAAAGGCTACCAGCTCTATGTACTAAATCAGTTCCTATTAGGGAGCAGCAGCAGAACTTGGTGTTGTTGTGCTCTGGCAGTGGCGATGTGAGATACTGATCTTGTGTGATACAGAAAGGCTTTGCCAAAATGGACTCAAAAAGCAGAGCATTATTTCCATGTTGCAGTATTGGTTCCAGTTATACAAGATGTTGACAAAAGGAGTGTAGTAATTTTGCTTTTCTCTGTTACTTTGGCCATTTTGATAATTTCCTTTGGGAAAGATGTTTGTCTCATTGTGGGTATCTATAGAGATGATAAGTAGATACTACAGTGTTTATTAACTGTTTTTAGGAGTCGGGCTGAGGGTTTACCTCTGTACATTAGAACTTTAAAATTGTCTTGGAACCAGGAGTCTCTAACTTAGCAAAACAAATTTCTATCAAAAAACATGGATTCCCTGAATTTCAGGAAGGAAACAGCAGCAACAAGTAGAATTTGATATGTTGGGGTTTTTTTTATATATACAGCTAAAGTGAAAACCTCCCAAAGCAAGAAGCAAAGATGCTGTCTTTTGCAAAGAACTAACAAGTTCTCGTAGCAGTGGTTTTAAAATGCTCCCTCTTGTAAATCCCTGAACATTCTGTGTTTGAATAACAATGATTTACAATAGTGGAAATGTTTGGTACACTGCACTCACTATAAAGATTTTTATATCTACCTCATTTTTGCAAGTAGTGCACAGTAGAATATTTCCTAGTAGAAGAAAATGGATGAGATAGTGGCAATACATGTAACGTGCTAGCGTAAAATAGA
This sequence comes from Dryoscopus gambensis, assembly GCA_013389985.1. Lineage (NCBI taxonomy): Eukaryota > Metazoa > Chordata > Aves > Passeriformes > Malaconotidae > Dryoscopus > Dryoscopus gambensis. The sequence continues at coordinate 20,614 of WEIT01004300.1, read as the reverse complement.
CCGTATGAATTTTTAAATAAAGTACAAAGTTAATTCATTATGCATGATGGATAACTATAATATTTGCCAGGATTAAATTTCTAGTAAATCTTATTATGTGCTGAATTTTGGGCATCAAGATGATTGTGCTCTTGTCCAGAGTGACTTGCTTTCTTGTGTAGTTTGATTTGCTCATGATGTAAACATAAATCAGAAAACAAGATGCTCCATATTGACAGAACTGGAATTATTATTATTTTTTATATTGTTGCAGAATTATCCCAAATGTTGTGGTTTGTTGGGTTACATAGAAGGAAGACACTGCTGTGTCTGTAGCTGCATCTGGTAATTTTTTCATGGTTTTCTAAGATAAGTTTCGCTGTTCTAGATTTTGTTTTCCCACAGTTATTTTCAATAATCCGTAATTGCAGCACACATTTGATGAAACCACACAGATCACAGATCTCAGTCGTCCCAAGTGCATTCTTTCTGTTTAAAGGTTCATTTTGGCTTGCTTGTCTGGCATTTTGTCATAGATGTCTAGCAGTAATCTGAGGCTCACCACAGCACAGAGTTTTCTTAATCTTTTAACTATTTGTTCAGTGAAATCCCTTTCTGAACTACATCCTGGCAGTGTATCCTTAGAGCCATAGTGTCCCCAGGGTTTTACTGGGAAAATGGTCACTGTAACGAAGACATTGCAGTTTCATCCCTAAATACTTCTCATCCTGAGTTCATGCTGCATTAGCAGGGAACAGTGTTCTACTCCTCTCTTGGTCAAAGTCCTTGTTGGGCAAAAGTATTTTCTCCAGCAGAAAAAATTAATCAAGATTGCCACCCCATGCCTCTGTCAAAGTGCTCTTACTGTGTGAGCTCGAAGCGCTGGCTGGCACAAAAGTTGTGTTCCCCCAGTTATCTCCTGATCTTTTCCTGTCGGGCTAACAGGTTGTCCAAGCATGAGAAAGCTGACATTAAAAATAATCACAATCTGACATAAATTCTTAGGTAGGGGTTATATTGCTTAATCATTTGCTGAGCACCATAATTATGAAATTATGCTGGAGATTAGCTGCTGATCTTTGTCCTGCATATCAAAAATGGTTTAGCTCTCTGAAAATATAATTGCAAAGCCAATAGCTGAAAAAAAAAATTTGGTTAGTGAAGACAGTGTAGCTCTAAGGAATAAAACAATGTGTATATTTGTTTAAAATAGCAAAGTTAGATATATACATATATAGAGAGAGAGATATACACATATGTGTGCATATATATGTGTGTATGAAAAGGGTCAGTCTCATCTATTCCATGAAAAGTAGCAAATGATAGACTTTTGCAGTAGTAACAAATTGGAAAAATAATTTTTACTTAGCAAGGAGGTAAATTTTGTACAGGATTTAAATTTTAAATACAGACACATGGCTCTTCAGAGTGTCAGATTCTTATGGAGAAAGGGTTTTTTGTGGGGGTGTAAACAGAAGCTAGAAAATCTTGTATTTTCTTCTGAAAACTTTAAAGGAATTGTTTCTTTATCTAAGTGTGTTTTTTGTTTGTTTTTTCTGCAAACATTTTTTGGCCCCTCTCTATAATTACAAATGCCTTGCAAATTTGTTGCTCTTTGTGTAGTTACTGAAAGGCCCCAATAGTTCAAAAGCATTACAGGGGAAAGTAGGAATGGATAAAATCGACTGTGATCAAGTGGGGATGAAAAAAGGGGTCTTCCCTTAAATTGTCTCCTGTTACTGCTATAATTTATTTTTGCTTTGCTATTTGGTGGTGTAACCTGAAAAGAATTATCCTGGTAATTCTTGGATGCAATTTTTGGGTGTAGAGAGAGTGTCAGCATTACATGGCAGAATGAGCTTACATTATTTGGAAGAAAACATGGATTCATGCTTAATGAATCATTGTTCATAAAAGGATCAGAGTCACATAGTTTGTAGTTTTTCTTTTCTGCTAAATATCTCAGCCTTTTACTACTTGAAAATGTTTGCAGAATAGCCAGAAAGAAGGCTTAGTGTATGTAAGTGGGCAAAATTCCAGATAAGCTTTTCCAGTATTGCTTGCCTTGATATCCAGCTGTTCCCTATAGGAAAAACTGGCAAGATGTAGTATCCATCAGCTGTTTCCACTGCTTTAATATGTTGACATTTCTGAAAACAGGCAAGTAATATGTAGAAAACAAAAGTAAAGTTTTTCCCCTTTATAAATAAAATGTAAAACTGGGCCTTTATGGACTAAATATTGTACAAGCTATAGAACTGTTAAAAACCTGACTTGAGTGGGTCCTCAGTCAGTTAGAAGCTTGCATTGTAATTTACAATTGTAGTTTTCCTATTAATTACTGACACATGTAAGCTTTTGCAAGCCTCTTTAATGCTTTATTAGTGTTTTGTGGGGAATAAGGAGATTGACATATTTTTCTTTAGCATCATCCTTACAGCATAGATGTTTCTTTTCATTATATTTCTGTTACACAGTAGTGTCAGTAGATGTCTTTATTATCATCCAAAAAGTCTGGATATGCAAGTGCTAGTCTCCTTCCAATTCATACTCGGCTGGAATAACAGGGAGGTCTAATAGTCATATGAAAAATTTGCAATTATGAATCCTAAAATGATTAGGCAGTTTGTACGTACCTAACAGAAACTATGTTATCCTTTATAATAATTAGGTACTTGATTGTTATTCTTTTTATAAAGATGTACAAGTGTAAAAGTGAAAGTACATTGATTTTTGTACAAGGCGTTTCTGGAGTTGACACTGTTCTGTGTTTCACTGTGCTGGAGAATTCTTGATCTTTTGTCAAAATCCAGGGGTACATTCCTGGCATGTCTGTTAAAAGGATCTGTGATATGCATTAAAATCTCACTGTTTTGCTTCCTTCTTTTTAGCAGTGACTTAATCCTAAACTTTTCAACAATAGTCATCTGCTCCTAAAATAGGCAACAACTTTTAACCTCTAATGTTGTCAGATGACATTTATACTTTTTGTCTGTCCTTTTTTTTAATAGAGACTCAAGGTTCATTTGGGACAGTTGTTTTGCCTTTTTGCCTGTCTTGGTATTTAGACTGCAGTAAATCTGAGACTTTGAATCCCCTGGTGGAAGTTTGCACTTGCCGTGGGGACATCTTCATCTCAGGGAATTTGTAGATCAAGAAAACATTGTCACAGTCAGAGATTTCCATGTACTTCAACCTATCCTTGACTTCTCTGTGTGCTTAGAATAAATTTATGCCATAACACCTTCCTTATAAAATAGAATATTTTGCATTGCTACCTCTCAAACACACAACTCCAGTGAGTTTGTAAAGTGGGCTTATTAATCAACATAATTGTATTGAAAATTGATGATTGAAACGCATTTCAGTTTTGTCTGATGGACAAAATTAGGAGGAATCATCCAATATATTTTTTGATAGCCAAGCTAATTATCTGCGGTTTGACCCAAAAAATCGTTATCAGGTTTTGTCTTGTGATGAACTGGCTGGTGATTATTAAGGGCTGATGCCTGGGCAGGTCTGCCGGGGGAGCGCTCGGGTCTCTGCTGTCACACGAGGTGCAATGCACGTGGTGCACTGCAGGTTGCTGCAGTGATTGCAGTTTCCTCTGATGTTACATTAATCTGAGCCTGATCAGTGTCCTAAATACTATCTGATCACATCAATAGCTAAATAAATAATGAGAAGTGGCTTTTAATGGAATAGATTCTCCGTGTAAGTGTATCACTCACTGAAATTTTGCCTACAGCCTTATCTTGGACACTAATATTTTGGGAGTTGTTCTTGTCGCCTGCTCCCATTTATCTGTTAGTTTCCTTTTCACTGTCTTATAAAACAATCTGTCAAACCAGCAAGGTCAGATGTAAATCTTCATGACCGGAGACTGCATTGTCTCTTGACTTCAGGTTTTATAGATATTTCTATTACAGGTATTATCTTCTTTTATCTCCTGCTGGAACTGAATCCTTTGTGATTGCCATTTCGTTGTCTTAGATATGATCAAGCAAAAAAAGCATCCTTTTATGCATATAAACAAACACCAAATCAATTTTCTGCTTTTGCACTTGTCTCTTTCAGGATCTGGTCTCGAGAACAAACAAATGAAAACAGGGAAGTGGCTTACTTATGGCCTCTTTTAAGCTTGAGGGGGTTTTGTCAGGTTTTTTTGTTACAATTGAGATCAGTCCATTTAAAATGGTTTCGCTGATCAGTGCTGGTTAGTCCTGGGTCAGTAGTACTCAGAACACCCTCAAATTTATATTCCATTTAGTCCCACTTGGATTTGCTGTACCAGGAGCATGAATACTTGCTTCAGCTCAAGTGCCAGGATTCCACCTTCCCAAGTTCTGTGCATGGAATGTTTTACCTTACACATGGTATTGTGAAGCAGTAATGAGGGGGGGAATTCTGCAGCCATGAACAGTTCTAACAGTAACTACTGAGTGTTGGTGCCTATTATAAAAACAGTACATAAACCAGTACAAACCAATATTTATGAAATACCTGTTTTCTTCTGCTGTCAACACTTACTAATTGTTATTGCAACTATTCATCACTTGCAAATGGGCTTTTTGGGTTTTAGTATAATGAAACCAAGATAATAGCTCTTTATATTCCCCGTGATGAATCATGATGAATTAGTTAACTTATCTCCTCACCTATTTTTCTTCCCTTTTCAATTTAAGATATTGCCTATATTTTTATATTTTAACCTAGATTTGTATCTGCAAAGGAATTTCAAAGTACTGCCCTCAATTTTTACACAAATGCAGAATTCCACATCCGGGTGCAAAGTCTTTAGTTTAGATGTCATTTCAGCAATAGAAAATTTATTTAAAATAACAGTGAGAACTATGACCCATAAATATTGGCTAAAGCCAGTGACTGAAAGCATGAAGTGGAGGATATATATAGAACAGAAAACTGCATGCTGTTATGTAAACACATTAAATATATTAATTATTTAAAAGATAGTTAAATATATTAGTCTTATATTTAACTATATTGACTTTCTTGGAATTCAATGGAGAGACCATCTGACTGACATTTTATAGAAAACTCAAATCCACCTCATGTACAAGAGCACTTGTTAATGCAAAAGCAAATAGCTTTTTTGTTTTCAGTCATTTGACTAGAGAGAAACTTGCTGTGTGTGTACAGGACAGAGACACTGGGAGACCTGCAAAGGGCCATCCAGTGGAAAATGCATTTTGAGGATATTCTTTGGACTCTTGTCTCTAATGGACTCTTGTCCATTAATGAAGTCTTGAGGTACCACCTCTTTGCTGATATGCCCTCCTGAATAAATGTAGTAATTACTGCTGTTATAAAGTAGCAAATACGATCTGAGCAGCAATCCTGTAACCTCAATTCAGGTTTCAAAACAGATAAGGAAAGTAAGTTTATCTTCAGGAATGAGGAGCCAAAACAGTCATCCAGCACGTTTGTCTATATTATGTCCCCTGATCTTGTGAAACCATCAGAAAAATTTCACTGGGGTCTGCTTCAGAGTGTTAATGGTCTGATAGGATAAATGGTATTTGTTAAAGTTTTTAAAAGTCCAGGAACGGACGAACTGGAACAAAGACAAAATAGAAAGAATCAAGGAGGGCATTTTTCTTGATCTGGTGTTATATTTCATAGTACTTAGAAGCTTTCAATGATTGGCTGCTGTATTTTGAGGTGCAGAACTTGGATACAATACATAGCAATAAGTTTTTGCTGGTTTAGCATTTATGTAGATAGCATAAAGAAACAGTAAATCATAAACAATAAATGGCCAATGAAATACAATGTATTAAAATATATTGCATGTAAAAGCGTTTCCCCTTTCTGAAGTACATATGTGGAGCAGCAGCAAGCTCTCATATGCTGGAGAAAACTTCATCCAATAGTTCTATAACCATCTAAAAGTGATCCAATTATTCTTTTTTATCGCAATTTCTCTCTCTCCCGAGTTCCTTGTGTGAAAAGTAATTCCTAAATTTCAGACTCCAAACGCTATAGTGAAGTGACAACATAATTACAGTAATTAGTGAATGTCTTAACATGAAGAAAGAGATTAGGCTTTCTGGTTGTTCAGTTTTTCATTTGCATATGGCAAATGTTTTATTATTTTACTTTTTCTTAAGAACAGGGAAAATGCTGAAGCAGATATTGTGAAAGATTGCTGGCAAAGTGCAGCGTCTGTGTGCATGTGCATTTATGTGTCACAGAGCTGCTTTCTGAAGACAGGGGTATCGCTAGTGGACACAATAAGGACGCGTGGACAGGAGAAGTATCAGAAGGGAAAAAAGCAAAAGAAGAAGTATCTTTATTGCTGCTTTACAGTATTTATAGATTTCTTATAACTACAGTTGATTGGAAGGTGAGGTTGACACCTTCTCCGCCATATTGGATGGACCAAGAGTCCATCAACTTTTTCTATCATGGAAAAGGAATGTAAATAACAGAGAAAGCAGTTACAATAATAACAGGTGTTATTTACGTGAAGCCGTGAGAATCGTGAAGCTCTGACTCCAAGATATGCAAACAATCAGAAAGGCTGAGAGAGCAGGGCGACACAGGGGCTCAGAGAAGCCCCTTTGACGTGATCAGTTTTAGGCGAACACCCTGCAGCCAATCCCATGTGCTCACTCCTCACGTGCTAGTTACACTCCTGCTTTTATTTTCCTAGGTGGTTTTGTCCAAGCCGTTTGCAAAGGGTGGGCCCTGCAAGCAGCCTCTGTGCTATTGAAAAGACAATAATTTAATCTTGGTCCTTTGAGTCCAAAATCAATATGTGCTCAGAAGAATCAAAGCCTTGTCAATTATCAGGCTATCAAAGTGTACTTTTGGAAGATTTTTTCATGGCAGGTACAATATTTCAGGATTGGATTTTGGGGTTTTTTTTAAGAGAATTAGCAACTCAGGTAATTAAGCTTACATTAGATCAAATAAATGAGCTCTTAGAGTGAAGTTAAAAGCTGAAAGTTTGTCAGCCTAATTGTAACAAATTGTTGGTCTGACATCCAAGGTTAACAGCAGCTAAAAGCTTAGAAGGGAAAAAATATCACTCAATCAATAGGGAAATCCTTTAAAGAAAAGCTTTGCTGGGCTCAGGTACATGAGGGAAGCAGGGCACACACCAGAGGACAAAGAGAAATTTGGACTTAATATTTAAGAACCTTTATAGATTATAAAAACCCCAAATGTACAAAATTTAATTAGAAGCTAATGATTTGGTGCTGTGGGGAGCTGAAGGGAGCAGAATTGGGAATGGCTTGTTTGAAATGACCTTGCTGTCAGGGTTTCACATAAGCTGTTAAATGCATGCAAAGAACTGCCACAAAATCAATGAAATAAAACATTGCAGTGGTCCAGTATGGAAGCATAAATTACCATTTTAATTTTCAATCAATAAGAAAACAGATATCCCTGAAGCAGTAAAACATGACCTGCACACAGATCTTCATTGCAGGACAAAAGAGAATGCAATGAGTATCCATAAAACTCTCATAGATGTTTTCAAGAACAATACTGGCTGTATAAAATAGGCAAAACAACACTAGTTCTGTATAATAAACTGATCTGCTCCTGATTGGGAATATCTGCTCCCAGAATAAAGAAACTTTCTTCATAGGTTATCATTTTGCAAAGCTTTGTGACAGCTGGCTTTAGAATTTGCATTGGATGTCCTTGTTTTGTGTAGAAGTTTGTGGGTCTGGTCAGCATTTGAAAGAAGTGTCTGGTCTGAACAGGTGTCAGGGTGGCGCTGCCCAAAAGGCACTGAAGAGGGAAATCGAGTAGCACAGAGAATTTTATTGTAGGCCGTAGTTTTGCAAGTATTTAGCCTCGATTGTTGCCATAAACTATTAGTTTATGGTGGTCTTTCATATCTGCTTGAATGAGTTAAGTAGACTATTTCTGTTGAGAAGGTAAAATTACAGTAAAAACCTGGTTGCTTTTCAGTTTGAGTGTGAAGGTAAGGCAGCTTGAAAATCCCACCCAATGATACCTTTAGTTAACTTCAAACCCTATTTTTAGAACTGTATTGAATAAGTTTGAATTGCTTTTGCCTGTGCTTCCAGATGGTCAGCACACAGTTTGAAATGTTTCAGTCACTTGGCTTATATTGAAAGGCTTCTCTAAGCACCCAATGTGGTTTCAACTAGAAGTAATTTAATGTCTGAACCACAACTACAGAGATCTGAAACTGAGCAGGATTTCTGCTCATGCTGTAAATTAAAACACCATTGCAGAATATTATTGGCTCATCCCATAAATTCCGTTTTCAAGATAGCCACAGAGGCATAAAAAAAAATAAGACAAGAGTTTTCAAATTTACCATCAGTCTTGATTAACTGGGGAGGTCCTAGCTGACTGGAAGGTTAAGTGGGAAGAACTTGTGGTCCTTGTGGTTGGCTGGAAGGACTTAGGGTCCCTATCCAGCTTCTATCTAAAATCAGGGGGGGAAACAGCTGCTCTGTGTAGGACCAGTGGCACCATCGGGGGCTGTCACACACACCTGCAGCTGCTGCCATTTCCAGAGAATCCAGCCCCTAGCACAGTGCTTCAGTTCAGTGACAGCAGCTCAATGGAGAGATGGAATCAATAGTCCTCTGCTCATGTTAAACCAGTGAGAAAACATTTGTGATGTGGGTGCAGGACCCCCGAAGATCTGGCTCATTAGCAGGACAAGGGGGTCTTAGTGAAATCATTCAGCTAAATAGGGCTTTGTGGGTTATTAACAGGGCTCTTAGTTTTGTACTGTATGATTATTTATGTATTATAAAGCATCTTATCCATATGAATTTTTTCACTGAATTTCAGATTTGAATGAAACCAAAATGAAAATAAATGCAAGTTATTTCCATTTATCTGTTTTTTGCAGCAATTCTATTCAACTGAGGAGTTAGCGTAATTTCTTTTCTGAGACACAAATCTGTCCAAATGAAACAAATCACTCATAAACTCACTGGAGTGTTCAGTGTGTCTCTTTCTGACTTTGTAACAAAGCTCAAACCAGAATGACAAAGATGCATGTGACTTCATATCCTGGAACTCTACCTATAAAGGGATTGTGTGGTTATACCTATAATGGGATCATGTGACCTCTTTCTTTGGCAGTGAAAAAGTCCTTGAGAGAACTGCATGTCACATTTTTGAAAATTGTGTCTTTGCATAGCAGAATAAATCTTTTGTGATTTTATTGTGAGCTGATTTTGTCAAATTAACACTATGTGATAATCCTAGCCTGTAGTTTAGGGTGCTAAATTCTTCCCATCTTCCTTGCTAGAACACAACTAAGTACCTCTTTCCAAAGCATGTTATTTATGAAAAAAAGAACACATAAATAACTGATGAAACATAGCAGAAATTTTAGGGAGAAGTTTGTAAACCCTGAAGTGAATTTTCTTTTTATGACTGATTTTATGATTACTTCTCCAGTGCCTTTTATTAATTTGCTATCAATATCCGCATCGATGTATTCTTGTGTATTTAAAATTTAGCGTGGGTTTAGTTTAGAATCTATATTTAAAAGAAATATAATGTTAATTAAAGCAAAAGAGACTTTAAAAAAATCAAGTTGAAATAACAAAAATTATATCTTTTCCTGTTACATTCAGTGTCCTGTTAGTTTTGTATCTTTAACTTTTAGTATTCGTACCTAGAAAAATACCAGCAATGTACCTTAAAAACCATAGCACACAAAGTTAGTAATTGCATTTTGCTCTATTTCTATGCATGAAAATAGCTTTCAGGTTTCAGATGTGAGGTTTTTTTCCCAGTTTTTCATATCTGTTGAGAAGTATTCCATCTTCTCTCTGAAATGGTATTAACAAATGTGGTTTGGAACGTAATTTTTACATGTTACTGGCAAATGTGTGATTTGGCTACCTTTCTCAAGCAACCCTCTTGTGTCCTATGCATGGTAACTTTTATTATCAAATAATAAAATTTTGTCAAATAATTTCTAAGCTCCATGTGCCAGTGATACACAGCCACATATATCTGATGCCAAGAACTTTCTAACCCCCTTTTTTCATTAATCTTCATAACTGCAGTGATTTTCTGCAATTAATAGAGTGACTGAGAGACAAAAATCCAATCTCCAGTTAGAGAACACTTCAGTAAGTTAAATGTATGCAGTTGGTTAAGTATTTAAACAACTGCTAATAAAATCTCAGGTCTATTGGGAATTACCTTTGTTAACATATGGATATACTGAACTTCAGAAAAGGATGAACTTCGTGCTTTTCTTTAAAAAAGCAAAAAGAAACAGAGGTGGAAATTGCATAGCAATGTAGTCAGAACATTGGGAGGCTGGGCATGAATATATTTTCTAGATAGGTAATTACATCCTTTATTGGGGTTTATCTCTCAGGTTTTATCTTAAAAAATGACACAGCTAGCAAGTGCTCATACAAAATGTCAATACAAATGAAAATACTCTTGCAAAACCTCTCTTCAGATTGTAGGATCAATTACTTGGTCTTCATTAACATCAAAAAAATAGAAATGGAGGTGTGAGCAGGTGGGATTCACATTTCAGCAGAGAACAAGTTTATCCATTTATCTAAATTCCATTAGATTGAAGCTTGAGAATAAAGAAACTTTCTTGTCAGTAATTGCAAAAAACTTTTGTCTTCATGAAGCGGTTAAAATAATGCTAGCTGATTTTCAGGCCATGAACAAGTTTAATCTCTCTCTCTCTCATAAGCAATATTAGTGTCTTTGTGCACATGTGTTCACAGGAAGTTCTCAGCACTCATGGCCAATGCATGCTGTGGCATTCCCCAAAAAACAATAAAAGGTTCCACTTTCCATAAATGCGTAGCAGAACTATTTCTGCTCTCTGAAGCTGCAGAAGAATCACACATCAGGTTTCTAGTTTGGGAGAGAAAGATTGCTGTACAGCCCTGACCCTGTCTTTATTCAATGGCATGTCTCTAGAGACTGGAAAAATCATTTGTCGTAAAAAGTAGAGGTATGAGGGAAGTGTTATGAGGTGTCAAAAACAGTTTGCAGCTTTTCCTTGGCAGCAGAGTTTTTCTGGGGAACTTGTACAGTCTGTTCTGTCCTTTCTTCTACAGTCAAATAAGTTCTCCCTTTGCCTACGGAGATTTTCTACTATTTTTGTTATGTTTGTAAAATTAAATAATTCTACTAAATAAATTGCTATTATTTAATTTCAATTACTGATTCCAAAATCATACTGTTTTACTGCTTCCCAGCTTTATTTCCTTAACAGCCCCACTTGAATCTCCCAAGGAAATAGAAATAAACCTTATAATAGACAGATTTGTATCAACGTTGTTTCTTTAGATACACATCAGGAAATCTGGCTTTAAAGGTGAATGCTCTGAGAGGATAACAAGGGATTTGACCATTGCATTCTCAATCCCTAATCCAGGTCTTTGTCAATTAGCAAGCTAGATGCAGTGCATCTAAATTGATTTTACCTATTAGTTGTTTAATCGATGACTTTTAGGTCAAAAGAAGCCTAGAAAAGTTTGTGGTTATGAAAATCTATTGCCAATAACAAGAAAAGGGGACACAATTTTTAATATTTGCCTGATTTCAAACCTAACACTCAAAATAGGAGCAGGGGGAGACTCTCATTGAGCAACTTTTCGTGTAAGGTATTAAGATTAGTTTTAGGTTCGTACGGACAAATTAAAGATGGTAATTTTTCTTGAGGAAAACAAGCAAGTGAGCACAAAGAATGAGATGCCCATGTGAGAATGAGAACTCTTCTTGTGCTCCTGGTGGGAGCAGTGTTGTAAAATACAGCAGTATTTTCAAATGGAACCAATTCCCCTTTAAACCTAAAAATTATAAAAACTCTATCAATGTGGTATTTTTATGTTCAGTTATTATTTGATGCAAGATATAAAACAACTTACCTACTATAGTTTTCTGAGTGTATATACGTATTTCGTAGGCATGTCTGTGTAGAGTATGAAGGGAAAGAATACCAAGGTCAAACATTTGGCATTAAATGCAGCTGCTATTTCTGACATAGAGTTTTGTCTGTGTAAACTTGTGGAGAGAAGGATTACACTGGGATAGTGTCATCCAGGGGTGGTAGTACTGTTTAGTTTGTTGAAAAGAAACTTCATTACTTTTCCTATTTCCTTTCTTGGAAAAAATACAGTATGTGTATCTAATTTGAGGCAAATTTACATTTACTTTGATTTCTCCCTTGTTATTCTTTGAGCAGTTAGACACATTGACTACTGATGAGCACATAGGACTCCTGGGTTTTATTTCCTGCTCTAGCTCCTAAAGAAATCTAGCCTTTATTGCTAATTTAACCTCTTACTATTACTCTCTTTCTTTGTAAAATAGTACTGGGGTTTCAAAAAAAAGAAACAGAAAGAAGTGCTAGTAAATTTCAGAGCAGCATTTATTTGAAATTGAGTTCTAACTCTTTAGAATCTAAAATGAATTTTAAAAATTTCAGTTCTGTAGCCAGAAATTATTAAGCTAAGCTGTCTCAGTATGGTATATGAGATCATCTGATGTCTACAGGGCAAGTATTCAAGAAAAATGTAAAATGCAAGTAATCTGATTATTAGTGTAAGTTCCTACATGTGGCTTGTCTTATATCACTGAAAATACCATGTGTTTAAAGGTAGTTGTACACTTCTGTACTTGACTGACTTCAACACCTTCCTGTTGCGGCGACCCAGCCCACTGTGGGTCCTCCAGGCTTGAGTGACAGGCTTCTCCTAGGACACATTATGCCAGTGTACCCCAGTTCTGTTCCTTTGATTGATTTGTTGCTTCTCCCTGCCGCTTTATCCCTTAAATGGATGTATCCTAGAATGTTCTCCCTTCCCTGCTTCCCCGTTTGCCCTCGTACCTTAGTCCCACCCTTGCGGTGTCCCTATTGGTTCTCTTGCCCTAGCCCTGTCTCTGTACTGCCCTGTGTCCTCATATCATTGGTCCTGATGCTCTGCCCACCCCATGGACCCCATATATAAACCCCAAACCCTGTCCTCCTTTTTGTCCTTGGCCCCTGGTACCCTTCATGATGAGGCTGCAATAACCTTCTCGTGGAATGCCATGCCAGGACCCTTCCCAGCTCTTTTGTCATCCTCCAGCGGGTGTGTGAGTGCCGGCTGCTTCTCTGGCTGAGATGGATGCTGCCTGCCTTTGCTCCATGAGAGCCTGGCCCTTTCTGAGCTGCTCCCCCTGGAGCCCACCCTGCCATGGAGGCTCAGTAAGCAGAAAGGACGGGAGCTATTGGCGCATCCGAGCTCACCAGCTAGAGCGCAGCAGCTCGCCCTGCACAGATGCTTTCAGGAAGGTTGTGGCACCATCATCAGCGCACGCCGCGACACCTTCCCAGAGCCATTTTACTTTGGAGCATTGGAGAGTTTTTCTTAAAGGCAGAGTCCAACCCCTGATGCAGTTTACATGGAAAGGAGGAGTTTTTTAGAGCCCTGCACAGCTTCCTACCTATGCTGGGTTTGCAACAAATATGTTATTTTGCAGAAAAGAGTATTTACTCATGATGTCCAACATAATCCTTTCTGCATGAGGTATTTTAAGAAAACATAGCACTTTCATGACTTGCTAGGATTAGGTTTCATTAATTTTCTTTACATGAATGATGGGAGAAATAGCAGAAGGAGAGTTTAGGGTTGAAGAGGGATGCAGGTCTATAACCTCTTGCCACTTTGCCAAAGCTCTTTTTGTTATATTTTGTTGTTGGAGGTTTAGCGTGGGGAGGGAGGGTTACCTGTTTTTTCTTTCTTTTTCTTTTGAAAGAAATGGGTAGGATTACAAATTTACTTTGATCACAACTGGCAAAAGTTTCGTGTCCTCTGAGTCAACAGATGCAAATATATATTGCCACTCTTAGGCACAGAGTGTCCAGAGCAGCTGAATATTTATACAAAAATCAATATTATGCATAATAGTCACTGACAAGATGAAAAGATGGGAATCACTATCTAAGAGATACTGATTGCCAAATCTTACCCAGTCTTTTTAGAAAGAACAAAGAGAGCATTAATACAAAATTTCTGCCTTGCTGCTTAGTTCCATCACGTGTGATTTGGGTGTATTTGATCAGGTGAATCTCCCAGAGGAAACTCATAAAGGAGTAGCAGTTCTCTGTGAAATAAATACAGCTTCTGATGCTTTGGTATTCACTTTCTTGTTTTGGCAATGCCACGACAGCTGTGTGTGGCCAGACCTGTGGCAGCCACCTTTGAACAGACCATGTTTGCTTCAGGAAAATATACCTCTGTTTTATTAGCACCATTCATTAAAGAGAAGCAACTTACTTGTTCATTATTCAGGGTCTAAATTTAAGGTATGAAAATTTTTTTCTCTTTAAGGTGAATTATACTCTGTGACAATGGTGGCTACAGTTACACATTTAATTAGATTTACTGTGAAAAGAGCATATAGACGTCATGAAGTGGATTTAGGGTTTCAATTTGTTTCTAATTATGAGGGAGTTTTTAAAATTACAATATTTTTGCATTTCTGTCAAGAGTCATCACCACATGGTGACATTTAGTCAACACTTAGTTGTGAGGTTAAATGTGCTAACAAAGTTAGTTCTAGCTTGTCTCAAATAAATTGTAGGAATTCACTTAGGGTATGTCAGTGTATTTATGTACTCCTGGAACAGCAGGTGACAGTCTAATCCCCAAATCCTCCATAATTTAGTTGTGAGGTTTTATGTACATAGCAGACGTAGCTGTTTTCACATCTCTTCCCTTTGGCTGGAGATCAGGTCTAGGGAGTGCTTTGTGTTGAGTGTGCTGTGTACAGGCTCAGCCTTTTCACAGACATGTTTGAAATATCACCCCTGCAGTTGTAATGATCTTAATCTCACCACACTTTTCTTTCTAGGGTTTGTTTAGCAAGAATCTTTAAAAATCTGTGTCAGGAGTTTTATTTACATCAATCTTTTTCTTTCTTTCTCCACACAATTGACTCTTGTAAATTCAGTTAGACATTGTGCCATATGATATAATCAAGGGGTGAGGCCTTTTAATGTGGAAAATACTCCATGCTTTTTAAAAATTTTTTTTCCTCTCTCATTTTGTGGCCCAGTTCAGCGTGGGGGGTTTCTTCTCTTATCGAGAAGGCACTGTTTTGTTGATCATGCCCTGTGTGATTACCAGGTGTGTTGCCACTGCACATAGTACTGAGGATTTTGGCAGGAAAGATTTCTTGACATATTTTTCTTTTAACTCATGTAAAATGTACATTGAGAATGGACCTCAGGTGTCAGTTATGAAACTCTGAATTTTGAGCGTGGTTGTTATTGCACAAACAGTTCTGGCTTGGATGTACTATTGAAAGAAGTCAAATATGTGAAATAGTAAGAGAGGAAATCATTTGGGTGATTTCCTGTACTAAAGTTTAAGTCATCCTAATCTACTTCTGGAACTAGTTCTGTTTGTTTGCATTTCTGTATGTACAACAAATATGTAAAAGAAAAAATTGTGTGAGCCTATGCTTATTTTATGTTTATTTTTTTCTTAACTTTCTGGAGAAAAGCCCTCAGCTCCATGAAAGGCGAAGGTCCATGGTTTTGGGTGGTCAGGCTGGGACTGTCCTGGTAGGCCAGCAGTAGAAATGTCTGCACTAGAAAAAAAAGAGAAACAAATCGTATTTTTCAATAGTCTGTATCACACGTGTGGATTTTGTTTTGTGTTTCTTCCATTAAGGAAAAAATTATCATTTCCAAATGCATCTGAAGCTGCAAGCAGTGACACATGTGGGAAATTCCAATCTGGAGAGCTTTCCTCTTGCATTAAACAACACGCGAATCACACATGTTTCTGTTTTGACTGTTTACTGATGTGCACAACATTTTATCAGAACGCTCCTCTGTATTCCCTTGCCAACAGAACTAATAAATTGTCCCCCATGGTGGCCACGAGCTATGTCTGAAGATCAGAGGCTTTCTGTAATCCCTGGAATACCTCAGTCCCAGCTTCCAGCCTGCGTGGTACATACTGTGTAAGAGCAGCAAATGACGTCGTTTACAAGGGCTGAGCTTCCACCTGCTGTCTGGAAAAGCAGGGGAGTTTAATAATTTAAATTCATTATTTTGTAGGCAAATTTTAATAAATTGTTAGAAATGTGTAATTTGCTACCTATGAGCCAGCCTCCTCTGCAAAACAGAAGTTCAAGGCTACAGAACGGTTAGTTTCCTGTTGCTGTTCTTTGGTGCAAAACCCTGATGTGGTCTTCTGAGGCTTTTAGACCCAAAACTATTATTTTCTTTGTAGGGTTCTGGGCTGTGTGCCAGTTTGTAGTGTGTCTGTGCAGTATTGTATCTATTGCTGCCTGGTAATTTGCCTCTGCTGGGTAAGTGCCTGCCTCTCTTTCAGAGCACATAAACAATCCTGGAGATGAAATAATAGGTTAGGTGCCTTGTATTTTCAGCCATGTACGAGTGATGTGAAAGGTCAAGAGAATATCCTGTGCAAGAATCCACCCTTTCATCAGAGGCTGAGGTGTCAGAGATGATGCATTTCAGCCCTTCTGGCCCATGGTGCTTTATTCAGTAGAAGGCATGTTTGGGCTTTTATCCCCTGGCATTGATCTGAATTACTGCAAGTAGGAGGAGGAATCAATTCTCTTTGGTACTTGATTTGAGCTGCCTGAACTATAGAATCACATTTTAATTTAGACTTACTTCACATTGTAAAAGATAAGGGCTCCTTCCAGACATACTATTAGGTCTCCACCTTGAAGGTTTCTGTTATAATTTCAATACTTATCCACTTATTTAATGAATAAAAGGTTTCTGTTTTAATTCCAGTAATCCCCCATGTGAAAGCCCCTAGCACAAGCAGATTCATTGCCGAGAGCACAGAAATAGCTACAGAATTCAGTTATATTGATTTCTTCTGCTTACTTAAGGGAGGGATCAACACCCAGCTTCATTAAGAGCTCTGAGCCTGCACTTGCCTCTGCTGCCGTACATCTGCGCGACTTTCAGTAGCTGACATCCCTTGCCTGCAGTTTGATTTACTGATCCTAGACAACTGAAAGCCCGTAAGTGGATTCAGCAGTGACACTGAGGCTGATGTCTTCTCTTTGCCTTGCAGAGCTTCACCATAGCAGGACAGCCTTTTCTCTGAGATTTTGTTGCTGCGGTTTGACTGCAGTGTTTCCTATGCTGACATATTTCAAACAATTAGTTTTTTCAGTGCTTGCCTTTCATTCAGGTCAAAGAGAGCAAACCTTCCCTTCTGTATTTTGTGTGTCAGTGTGACTGTCAGAGGACTCACCATCACCTTGGGTTGAGCCCATGAGGTCTGAACTACTGAGTTAGAGTTGTTGCTCAGATTATGGTTCAGTGAATGTCTGTGGGCTAAACCCCATCTCCCCTATCTTTGTTCGGGTCTTTAGATGCGCTTCACCTTTATTGCTTTTTTCCCCAAACCTTTTCAGTCTGCCAAGCTAAGCTTGAAAGAAACGGAGGTAACAAATTATATCAGCTCATTCTCATATTTGCAACTGAGCCATGAGAGCCTCCAGCAGAACTGGGAGTATTTTTAGCAGCTGTGCTTCAGGTAGTACCCAGAACCTAGAAGCTGGGTGTGTATGAAAATGGAAAATAATACAGGAATGAAGGAAAGGAAACTATGGTTATCTTTAAGAAAAGAATGAGAGTACAATTTGATTTTTATTCTTTCTTAGTTACCTAGAGCTTGATCATGCAGGTTTTTTGAAAACACCTGAGGTGAAAAACCTCCTTGTTTGGAGGTTGTGGTTATTAAGATTATCTGGAGCACTGTGTGGAAAAATCCTATCTGCTCAAAATCAACCAAGCTGGCTTGAAATTGCTGAGGGTGAATGTAGCAAAGGTAGGTGATGACTTAATAGAGAACTGTATGAAGAGAATTGCACATGTACATTAGAAGCATGAGCTGTGACACTGTGTGGACTGGGGTTGTTTCTGAGGGACAGTGGCTCATGTGGTCGCATTCTCACTTAAATCTAAACATAATAATTAGTGAAGACTGTCTGGCTCAAGTTCCTAAAGTCAGAAGTACACTGTTGAAATTCTGCTGAACTCACTACTAACTCAAAACTAAACCGCTTTTCCTTCAAGAACAAGGTATGCTAAGCAATAAACATCAGTAAATTGTAACTTTTACTTCACACTTTGCATTTTATTACCAAAGTTGACTCAATTTATTCCTCTGATGAACCATGCAGCAAGGACACTGCTATTGTTGTGTAGCAGCCTTGCAGTTTTTGATGGATTAAAATCAAGCTTCTTTGTGCTGATTATGGTTAAATTCAGTGTATCTCAGAGGCAGCTGCCCAGCCATGGATGTGAGCACGCTCATCTGCTGAGAGCAGCAATTCTGACGGACCGTTGGCTTCCTTTTAGACACTATTAGCTTGTTCTGTGCTGGTAAAAAATGAGCTGTGACTTTCTTGCCTCGGGGCATTTGTTTCTTGTAGCTTTAGCACTGCTAGTCATTGTGGAGATTTTTATTTTGTTTGACGCTGTGAATAGCAAGAAGTTTGATTTGCTGTAGAACTCCATGTAACTGTTCGTTACAGGGAGCAAAAAATTATGCCACAGGGAAGCACAATGTGATAGACAGCACATCGAACTTTTCCAATGTGTACGATCATTCCAGAAACTCAAGAATTCTGTAGTGTTGAACAGGCACTGTCTTCTACAGTCTGTATGTCTTCTCTGCAGCCTCTTCAGGAATTAATTTAGTTTTTCAGTCACAAATGACATTTTTGACAACTCTACAGCCTGAAACCTGTCCTTATGCCACATGGAGAAAAGCAAGAGCATGTAGGTTATGTTTTTGTACACAGATAATTTCCTCTTTTTGGAGGTGATACGGTTTGGGAATAAGTTTTATTGGCAGTTCCTGCTTCTTGAGCAGAGTTTCAAATTATATTTATTAGCATGCTGCAAGAATCATGTTCACTTATATAATTTATATGCATCAGCAGTAATAATTTGACTTCAGATTTAAAATAAAAATACATGTTTTGCAAAAATTTGGCATTATTGGCCACATTTTTAATTCTTGTAAAAATC
>WEIT01004298.1:66191-84241 GCA_013389985.1 Dryoscopus gambensis | reverse complement strand
CTCCTCTAGAGGGTGAGATAATTCTGCAACCCAGAGAGGGCCAAACTGTGATTCCAGATTTGGAAAAGGATGACATGATTTTTCGTAAAGTCCTCTCTCAAAAAAAAGAGGTCCCTTTATCAGGTGCTCCTGACAAGTATCACCCAGCACTGTTTCCTGATCCATGGAGTCTTCCAGAAGAGATCCGGTCCAAATTTCTATGTTTACTTGAAAAAAACGCAATACCAGAGGAAAGGAAGAGCAATGGCAGAGTGCTGTCACCATCTTTGCAGCATAAGAAGGACGATATGCTGACCCGCAAGATTGAATCTTGGAAAGTGGGAAGCAACGTCCAGCCAGTAAATTTTATCCCAGGTCCATGCAGTGAAGAAGACTGGAAGAAGTGGGAANATAGTGGCAATCTGCTATTTGTTCATGTCGTCCTCGGACAAGCTTTGTATTTGCTTTGAATAGAAGCTTATGACTGCAATACCATATTTTCAACAAAAAAATATAAAGTTTTCTAGTTTTAGGCTGCCACTTTGGAGAAAATATGTTATCATTCCTTCAGGCTCAAAGTTCTGCATAAGTTTCTTTCTATGGTTGAACAGAAATAGTGATTATTCAAGAGACTATGGAGGCTAGAAATATTTTCTTTTATTCTACAAGATAATAGGTAAAAATATTTCTGAAACACAAATGCTTTAAAGACAAAATCTGGAAATGGGCATTCTGATATTCTTGCTTGCACCTAAGTTTAAAAATACTTGTCAACTGTCCTGCCACAGTCCTGAGATGATTAGATGAGGTGAAAAGAAAAATGTTTTGCCTGCCCAAAGTCATGGTGCATGCAAATTGTGTGTCTATGTAATATTAAATTCCACCGTGGCATATTTTATTCTGCCAATACTATCTCCCTACTTTCATACAGCCTCAATTCATACTTTCCCCTAATTCTTTCCAGGTATCCTCAAAATTTCTCTTTTCTGACTGAATACTGTTTCTTAAGTACTTCCTATCTCTCCTTTGAATTTTGTATTTACTGGGGGAGAGTGGGGTTTCAAATGTTCCCTTAGCTCTGAAAATACGGCATTGCAAGTTGCAGTTCTCCCAGCTGTGCATCATTACTTTGTGACTAAGACACTTCTGTGTTCCAGTTGATGTTTTGATGTTGCTGCATTTAATTTTTAAGCTTAATAGTGTTAACAAAGTTCAAGCTTCACTGAGAAATATTTCTGAAGTGCTTTAAAATTCTGCATGTTCTAAAAATTCATTCAATAGAATTGGATAGCTATATTATAAAATACTCATATTCAAGAATACTAAAAATTCTCTTGAATTGCCCTAGATTAGTTGTGCTCAAGGATTAATGTGCTAAACTTCTATATAGGGTCTTTTATTCTTGTACATATCAAGTATGACTCTCATTTAGTATCCAAAATAGTTGAAGTAACAAGAAAACAACCTCTGTAAGCCACATTTCTTGTTGGGACTCAGGTTGGCATTAATTTTGATTTCTTGAAATGAGTCTCTTTTGAGCATCATGCTGTTCAACAGCATTGGAATAAGTGGTGCAGAATTAATACAAGGCTCTATTTGTGCAGTATTGCAAAATGAGAAGTGTTGGAAAGTTGCAGGCAGTCTTGTTCTGTCAGTTCTGCCCAACTTTGCACATCATGCAAGTCCTGGTATGTTTTTTGACTAGTGTCCAATTCCTGATGTGCTATTCCATCCTGGCTGGTTCCCAAGCTTTCAGTTTCTCCATCACTTCGTGAGAGTGCTAGTCTACTAATGGTGTTAATGTTGTTATCAATATCAAGACACTGAATCTTTTCTTTTTTGGTTTCTGATTTCTCAGACTGTTTCAAAAGCTTTCTGATGAGCAAGGGTAAGTTTTATAAAAGCTTGGAAGATCAAAATGCCTTTTTTTGGCCTCTTTTCAGCTTTATGCATGCACAGTAGCTAAAAACTCATGCTGAAAACTTGTGCATGACGCTTTGTTGTTCCGTTCTTTGCAATGTATGTAATGAATGTAAAAGCTATGCATATGGCGAAAGTTTTCTCTGCTGTCTTGTGTATTCAAGTTATGGTTATCAGGCACTTTGAAAATCAGCTCTAATGTTTTATTCCTGCTGAAGCAAAAAATTTGTTGTTCTATATTTAAATTAGGCTTTGAAACATTCAAAAGTGTAAAGGAATATTAACAAATATTTTATTTTGAAGGCTGTACAGCTAGAATCTGAAAATAATTAACAGTAGTGGTACTTCTCACCACTGAATGATCTGGGGTCATTTTATATCCTCCAGGTTACTAAATGCTCAGTGGTAAACTTATTGGTTTGTCATGGGAACTTAGATGTTGTTTATGATGAACTGTGAGTCAAAGAGAAATAATTTTTCCACTTATTGTGTGGTGGCATGCTAAGTATTTGCGAATGCATGGTATTCTAATGATTTTTTTAAAATTTAAATTTATTTATTTATTTATTTACTTCTTTATTTTTACCCCAAGGCAGACTTGGTAAGTGACTAAACACTTGCAGGAGAAGCGCAAAATGTTTCAGAAGAAGTTAGGTGTTAGGAGAGGGAGGCTCAGAAGACTCAGGTCGCTAGTTACATTTTTCAGTTTAGACTGAAATTAAAACTAAAATTCAGTTCCATGGTATGACTATACCTTTACTTAGGTCTAGATGTTCCTGTTTTGTTGCAGGCAGATATAGTAACTCAAGAGAAAGAAGTGGAAACTGTAGTTATGTAAGTTTTCTTCAACTCATCTGGAACAAATTTGATACAACCCTTCTGCAGAGTTTGGTTACCCCAAAACAGTTCTACATGTGATATAACTTAAGCATAAAAAATGAGGAAAAGAACTGTTCAAGAAAAGTTTCTGCAATAGCAACCAGGTGATTTTTGCTGAATTTGGCACTCTTCTCATTCAGAAAATAGACAAGCAAACAGATACGAGTTAATGCCCAAGCCTTTATTTCTAGAGGCCAGAGGCCAAAGTCTTATGTTACCAATGAAAGTGAGTTTGGCCTCTTGGGAGGAAGTGAGAGTCTGGTTTGTTAGTTCAGAGATCTCTTGGAATGCAACAGATTAGAGCAAGGCTCTGTGCTGAATCTGTTTTGGTTTTAATCTGATTTTCCATCATATCAGAGAAGTGCTGCATTTTCAAGTCCTGTTAAAACTTATTTACACCTATCTATCACTCATACTTTGGATAAACAAAAACAAAGCTATTTTTAAATACTAAGAATCGAAAACCGCCCCCCAAGACCCAGAAACCTAGCTTTCTTTATTATATTACACCTTTGAACCTTCTAAACACCTGCCTTTTGCGTACTGTCTCAGAGGCTCATGGTCAAATGTTGCCAGGAGTCTTGCCCTGTATCTAAACTAAATGTCCTGTTATGTTTATCACTGTAGTGTGAAAGAATAAAGGAAAAAATAGCATGTGTTGGGGAGGAGCATGAAAGGTGAGCTTTGAGGAATTTAGGTTAAAGGGAACTACCGAGTAGGAACCTGGGGGAAATTGTAGCCATGTTGAAGAAGTTAGCAGGAAGATGGTGTGATTTCCATCCCAGCTTGGATGGAAAGCATATCAGAGGCTTGGGAAGGGCCAGCAGAGGCTAATGGGGCCTGTGACATCCATGAGCACTTAGCAGTGAGTGACTCTTAATCTTTTGGAAATGTGCATCAGTAACTGATTTGATTTTATGGTTAGCCTAAGGAAGGAAAGAACAGGAGGTGGTACTGGGGCTGTTACAGGAGACAAGTCAGAGGATAGGAATTTGAGTTTGGGGATAGGGGATGCCATTTGTGTCAAAGAAAGAAACAAGATCAGTAAAGAGAATAACAAGTTTAAACAGAAGTAGCAGTGTTCTATGAGGAGCTCAATGAGAATGATCAGTATGGAGATGTACAGAGCTGCTTATTCCCTTAACCTGATTTTATTTGCTCAAATATCCAACTAATGACTTGAGTGCTTGGCACTAGAGCACGTCCCAGTCTTGCTCATTCAGCTGCCCATGTGTTTCCTACTCCATTCACAATAACACTCATGAGCATTCAGTTGTACTAATATAAATCTCTCTCTCTGAAGGTTTCACTCGTGTAAAATGAACGCTAGGATGTTTTAAAGCTGAGTACTCTTTTCCCTTTCTAGGAGTAAATCTTTGAATGATGTCAGTGCAGAGGAGCTGCAGACAATGCGCAAAATCCGTTACGAAGAGCTTCAGAAGATAAAAGAACAGTTACAAGAACAAGATCTAAAGTGGCAAGAAGTAAGGACTCCTTTTCACCTCTCCTTGCATGTCCTGCTGAAGGGCTGGGTGACACCTGCCTTCAGTGTCCCTAGTAAACAAGCTTTGGCACGCGTGTGGCAATTCACGATTTGTCTTCTAAAACAATTCATCTCTAGATGACCTACCACAGTTTTCAGGGACGCCTGTTTAATGCAGAACTGAAATTATTTTAAATATCATCCTAAGTTTCTGATTAATGCTTCAGGATAAGATTTGTATGTATTGTAATAAAGCCTTCAGGCTTGATTTCTGTGGACATTAAAGTTAGGGTGTAGTTTCTTGTGTTATCTGAAATTTTTGAATAGTTTTTTTGGAGAAATGATTGGAATGTCTGGGTATTTAATCCTCTGGGAGAAAGGGGAAGAAATAATACTTCCTTGTGCAAATTCTTGAGGCTCCTATCCCCTAATAATTCTGTCTTAAATCCAGCTTGTAAACTGTATGGTAGCTTTGCACAGCATCATAAGTGTATCTGAAGACCTTTCAGTTTATTAAAATCTCTGCTTGACAATGAGTATCAAGAACCTGAAATTAAGAACAAAGCACCAAACAAGTTCATAGTTGTTTGTTTAATGCATATCAGCTATCTCAGTTCTAATATTCACTACTTCCCTTAACTCAGCTCTGGTATTTCATGGACAATACTGCCAGTTCACATTGCAGTTTTACAGAAATGAAGAAAACACAGAAATATCTGTTTTCAATTTAGAATTTAAGGCATATTTATTCTCAAGCTAGTGTATCAGTCTAACATAGTAGTTATTTGGAAAAGTAATGATATCCCAAACTCTAAAGCCCTCAACAAAGAAATACAGATGTCATTTGCATTAGTTTTCAATTATGTGTGAAGTATTCTAGAATAAAATTGAAAATGTTAAGGGGGAAAAAATGGGCAAAATGACATATAGTCAAATAATTACAATTATTAATTTAAGGAAGCAGTGAGCCTACAACCCTAACTGGAACATGACAATCCCTTTATCATTTAGGGGAAAGGTACATGAAAATGTGGCTGTATGCAGACATGCAAATAAAATCAGGGCAATCAATAGCATGTAATGGGATGCCTCTGTAAGTTGATGAGGTCTTGAGAAAATCTGATGGTATACATTCATGTTATTCTAATAGGATCTAGCAAAATGGAAGAATCGTAGAAAGAGCTACACTTCAGAACTGCAAAAGAAAAAAGAAGAGAGAGAAGAAATTGAAAGGAGAGCCTCTGAGGTGTCTGGAAGGAGTACCAAGTCACTGAAAGAAATGCAGCAGGAGAGGTAATGGTCCTAATGGGAGTATTATGTTGAAGAACATAAATCTGAGCATTTTTATTCCTTTGAATTCTTGAGCAGCTTTAACCAGCAAGTTGCAATGGATTCTGCAGAGATCTTGACAATTTTAGTTGCAAAATAAAATGTAGAAATCCAGGCAGCTGAAGGACTGGATATGGTTTTCTAACGCACTGTTTGCGCGGAATGTTAAAAAGGTTTCTCTATAAATAATATTTTACTCTGCTGTCCATAAATAAAACTACTGAGAAGTCAATATTTGCATTCTCTTTAAGTTAATTAAAACAATAGCTTTGAACTGGATAGTTGCCTTTTTTTATTCATGGATAAAGTTAACTATTTCTCTTCCTTCTATCACTGAATTTGCTGTTCTTTTAGCCACTATGGAGAACTACAGCCAGAATTTTAATGTATGTCCCAGAGCTGTAAAGTTTTACTTGTTTTCTCCTTCATCCCTAATTTTTCCTCTTGGTATTTACTTTCTGAAGAGTAAAAAGTGTAAACCACACAGTACCATTTCTAGTGATGACAATCTTATCTATCTATTCAAAATGCACACATGGCTGAGCTGAGGGTAATATGCATACGACATGTATTCATAAAGGAAATAAGTCTAATCTTTTGGATTTCTTTGGTTTTTTTACTTATTTGTGAGGACAAAAATTAGTTGCTTGAATGAAAATATGAATGCTAATTGTATTGAACATTCAGTATCAATGAGAATCTTAAAAACGATGTGCTAAAGCTTATCCCTGTAGTGGTTGTTTCTTTATAAGAAAGGA
Source organism: Dryoscopus gambensis (assembly GCA_013389985.1). Lineage (NCBI taxonomy): Eukaryota > Metazoa > Chordata > Aves > Passeriformes > Malaconotidae > Dryoscopus > Dryoscopus gambensis. Next base: position 77,893 of record WEIT01004298.1, on the reverse strand, counting down.
ATGAATAGCCAAAAAAAAAAAATTAGCTGAACTTCAGTGCACCATCTTATTTCATTATCTAAAATTCAGCATAGCATTTTCATAGAGCAGAAATATCGAGCAGAGTTATACAGTTCAGGCAGTGTTATGGGACTACCTTATTCCTGTTCTTTCCTAAATAAAATCTGAATTTCTGAGAATATGTAACTTGAAGAGCTATATCATTTTCTTGGCAAAGATTTCTGTCATGGTGGCAGCCTGATAATGTGATAGTAGTATTCCTGAGTGTTTTGAGAGTGCTGAACTGGTGAGGAGGTTAAAGAAGATAGATTTGAAAATAGATGAAAGTACTAATATATTTAAATTACGCTATTCATTTTCATTTACTGGAGATGTGTTATTTGGCTTATGCTCTGCCCTAAACATTCGCTAGTTGAAAGACTTTAGGCCTGCCTGTTTGTCAGGTCACTTTGGTATTTTAACAGGCTCTATTCCCATAGGGAGGAGAGAGATCAAGACTCCTATGAGCAGCAGAAACAGGAACACAACTGGGCATATTCCCTGAATGATGATGTGTTCAGTGAAGAAAAAGCACCTTCCACAGTGGCAAAAGATTGGTCAGCAGCCAAAGATTATCGTTTGGAGGAAGATACTTCCTACAGCACTAAGGACAGCAAAAGTGTGTATGCCACACAACCACCCCAGGAGAACCTCCCAGAGAGCTCGGCTGCTCGAGAAGCTCCTGTGCCGCCAGAGAGCCTGGCGGAGGAGCGGGAGCACAGCCCGGCTCTTTTGTCCACTCGCTACTCAGTGAATGCCCAAACTGGGTCAGCTCAGGTTTCAGCTTCTCTCCCGAGAACTTACCAGAAAACTGATACCTCCAGGTTAACATCTGTGGTTACACCAAGACCTTTTGGTGTCCACTCAAGAGGAATCTCGTCACTTCCACGGTCGTTCACGGTAAAATTCCGTTTAATTCCTGAAGTTTGTAAACATGGGGCCTTCAATAGCTGGGGGAACAGTAATTTTAATGTTTTGGTTTTTTTTAAAAAGTGTCTTCTGTGTGATGAAGGCTGTGTTAATAGACCAGGCAGTTCTCTCATGGCTTAGATGTTTACTTGTGTTTCTGTGCTTATACACACTCCTGGAACTAAAGCTGGTAACTATATTTGGTAAAATATTCCTTTTATTACATGTAGTAAGTCTCCTTAGTGTGCCTCATCAAAAAAAATTGTCCTTGGAGGTAATTATCTGGAGCCAGGTTAACATAAGTATTAAAGATAAATTTGTCAAGTGATAAAGGTTTCCTCTGCTCTGCTGACTTTGATGAAATTGAAACTTTATGCTTGCCTAAAATTTGTCTACCCTATAAAGCACTGAAACAATGAAAGTGATTCCCCCCTGCTACATTACTATGATGATTTTCACAGTTTTCTCTTAAGTCCTTATTTGTTTCTGTTTAAAAAGTGGTATGAATGCAAATAATTCTAAACAGATGACCTAAGTTTATCTTAAGAAGTCTGGAGTATTTGTTGTGCAAGCATTTCAAGAGAAAGAAATATGGTTCTCTAAGTAGGTAGTTAGTAATGAGTATAGGAACCAGAATTTGCTTCAAAGGGGAAGGTGGTTTTTTTAAATATAAAGATCACTAAATGATTTAGGAAATTTTTTTAAAAACATGTATTTAACAAACTATCATTCTTTTCCTAGATGGATGATGCTCAGAAATACAATGGAGAAGTCGAAAAAGCTAAAAGAACTCAAACTTTGTTCACCAGCATTTCCTTTTCACAACCAGACTCTACACACGCTCTCTCCACTGGTGCATTCAGAAGCAGAGGTGAGGAGGAAGAGGAGGAAAAAGGTGTTCAGTCAACACCTCCTCCTAGTTTGGCATTACCTTTAAAGTCCCAAGACCAAGGTGCTGGAAGCAGTATTCCTAAGGCAGAGTATGGCATTCCTCCTGATTCTCTTTCACTTGCATCTTCTGCAGAAACTGCGAGTCCGACAGAGCCTAAGGATTCAAAATCCATGGTAAGTGTGGAAATAATGTTATTACTTGGTGTAACTGAATGTCACAGCAGAATAAAAGAGAAAATAACTAAAAGTGCATCTAATGCAAGTATTTTTCTGGTAGTAAGAGGACAGCTCAGAGACCTGCTATTTCCTTTGGTTTAATTTACGGGAAAGAGAATATTTGGGGGAAAATAATTTACTCTTCTCCTGAGTTTTTCCCTACCCTTTTTGTCATGTGCTTAATTTTATTTATCATTCTAATTCAAAATAGTTATTTTACGTGTTGCGTAATGCTTGCAAACTTCCAAAGTTTTTTGTTATTCTCCAAATTAGCACATTGTGCGTACAATTAGGTGTGACAGTTAGATGAATTATCTGAGCTGCTGTAGCATTCATTTACACTTTTAAACTGGTGGTGGAAATGAAGATCAACTTTTCAAAGGCTGGCCATAAATATCAGTATCATACTCTCCTTTTTTTTAGCTATTTACTTGAATCTAATTAATGTTCACATTAACTTTGAAGTAAATCACCATCTCTTTGTGCATGTGCTTATCAGATAAGGGATTAGGTCTTTCAGTGTTCTTAAGTGCTGTTTCCTCCAACTGATTGCATGTTTCACCAACAACAGCTTTAATTTTTGGTACCTTTCTGTACTATCTGATGATACAGTTCGTAACCCTTGACAGATTTACATTCCTGATCCTGCTGTAAAACTTAATTGTGCCAGTTGCTTGGGTGAAGGTCGTAAGATCTTGGATGATGATCTATGAAATCACTTCCCATATACCACCTTTTTAGAAATTCATTCACTTCCAAACATTCTTCTTCCTAATCACTAGTGGAAAAGAAATACATTGCAGTTTAATACCCCTGATACTTCTTGGCCATTGTAATGAATTTATAATTTTTTGACACTGTGATTCCTGTATAAGGAAAGAGATCATGACCTTTTTTTTGCTATGCTGTAGCAAAAACAGGCAGAGGAATTTCTGTTTTAATCAGTGAAAACTGATAGATTAGTTATGAATTATTAGCATCTCTTTAAGCGAGGCAAATGAGAATAGCATGCACTAGGTCCATATATTTTTTTCTTGTCATAAGTTATGAGATTATAAATTCCTCCTAGAAGTGAGTAATATGGAGGGGATATTTTTAAAAATTTTTTTAAAGTTAAAAAAAAATCTTGATTGTGTTATAATTTAACAAGCTATAAGTTAAGGAATGCAAGTTCCATTTGATATGTTTGTAAATCATTGCAAGAGACATTGATATAGTTCACTAGTCATCAGGGCCATAACACCAGGTCTAACAGGGGAGCACTGTTTTAGAGGTGACCTATAAAAATGATAAAGTTCAATGTACAGAGTCACATTACTCCTCTGACAAGAGAGATACATTTGAAGAGTCATGTTGGGATGGTGGAAAAAAAGAAATTAAGACCAGTAATAATTTCCAGGAACACACTCAGACTCTAAAGGTTTGTATGTTCTCTAGCCCAGCGTGCTAATCTGTTTAGTAGATTCATTTTTAATATACTCACCTAAGGACTGGGATTGTATGGGAGTGTCTGCAAGCCAGTAACTGTGTTGTGAAGAAAAGACTTAATTTCTACCCTGGGCTGTAACGGGCAGTGTTTTTCCAGGAACATTCCTGTAACATGAGGCGATACCTTGGGACGATGTCGTGCAATATTGTTTTCTGCTGTGTCCAGTGCTCAGGTGCTGCTGAAGCCACCTCTGGCTGCACCTCCCTGAGACTCCAGCTGGCTGCATCTGCTTGTGCAGTGCTTCCTGTAGCTGCCTGTTGCGTCTTACCCACATAGGAGCTTGGAGGAATTGGCATAGGTTTCTAGACTTTTAAATATTTTAAGTCAGGGAAAATGAATCCCACTCTTCAGGAAGGCTGGTTCACTAGGGAACTAAAATGTAGGTGTACATTTAATGCATGTGTAAAAACGTGCAGGGTCCCTTCCATGCACATTTTGCTGGAATATATTTATTTTAACATTGTTTGACAGAAAAATCTGTCATTTTTTTTCCTTTTATAGTGATGTCAGTGTCATGCTAAAGAAGTGCATAGCATGCATTTGGATATTTTAATTGTGTTTAATGAATTCACATTAGAATGTTAATGTATGCAACACATGTTCATAGTATAGTGTGGGATTGAAAGCAAGTGTTACAAAATGTTTTTCCATTCAGATACTCTTGTTGTTTAAAATGGTGATGTTAGATTTTGATTCAGATTCTGAAAGCATCTTGAAAGTCCAATAAAGTCAAAGATCTGAATTTAGCTAATTTTGGGATTATTATCTAAGGTCTCCATTAAAAATTCCATAGCAAGCTGATAGTATTTCACACAAAATCAAAAAGATGATGTGCATCTGATGAAACCTAGTTGCAGCATTGAGCCTAAAGGAAACTGATGATGCTCGTGGTAGGATGTACGAGAAAAAAAAATAAGATTTATTACTGTTATCTAGCTTTTTCACATCTCCGATCCTCTCTCAGGAGGCTGTACATGTCACAAATTCACAAGACAATCCACGAAGAATCATTTAAGGGTTTAATTTCCTCCAGGTTCTTAAATTTTTTAACATTGTGTTACAAAAGATTTAAAATAATAGAAATGCACAGGGAAATATACGTGTAGAGAAAATATAAATGTAAACTGAAAACACGCCTGTTTGAATAAAAAGCAAAGGAGTTAGTTAACTGACTTCAATACTGTTTCCTTTGTCTGTGATGCTAATAATAGCTGATTAAAGTGCACATTGTGAGCAGCCTCACTTATTTAGAGGATAAACTTTCCCTCATTTAGATTCTCGTGATACCAGATACTGTAGTGTCATGTTTTATTTTTCAGGAACAGTACAGTGAAATGAGAATCAGTATAAACCAGAGACCTGGCCACAGTCGCAGCTTTGGGTTTACGACAAATTGGAATTCTTCAGGAGCCATTGTACAGACAGTTGAAGAAGGTAAATGTGTATATATACACAAATTTTTCTTCTTATGTTTAGTTTGCAGAGGCCTCTAAATTAAGGCATTTGACGCTAAGAATGGTGCAAACATTTTAAAACATCAGGTGGACAACTGAAAAATCAGTATTTAGTTTGCTAATATATTTCTGTGAATCCTCATCTCTTGAAACAGATTGCATTTAGAAATACGAAAATGCATTTTCCTAACTGAGGAAGGTATAAACATTATTTGTTCACTGAGCCTCTTACAGAACAGTATTTATGGGCACATACAGACTTCTAATATCCAGATTGTTGCTTTCAGCTAAGTTTAAAAGATTTCACTTCACATGGTTTGTAAACACATGCAGAGGGAATTTAGGAGTTAATACTCTTTTTTCAATTTCTCCTTTCTTAGTCGTGCTGAATTTTGGAGACAGCTCATATTTTTAAGTAGTTGCAACTTCTAAATTGATTTCCAGTGCAGTTTTTTTCAGTTGTTTTAATATTGAGGGAAAGCAAACATTTTTGTCTTGAAATTATACATATATAAAGTTTATTTCTAACCTTTAGTAGTCTTCTGCAGAGAACAAGCTCGATTTTCTCAAAAAAAAAAAGGCAACAAAACCCCAAGCAAATTACATATAATGCTTGTTTTCTAAACAATGGTCTTTCCCATTGCCAGTAATACTTGAGGAATATTGAATTGTGCCCTTCTTTCCACCCAACAAGATCATCCTGAGAAAGGAGAAATATCTGGAAACTTTTAATTTAGTTAGCCTGTATTATACTTTCCAGAGAGGAAAAAATACCATTTAGCAACACTTAATGAGCAGGCTTGAATTTATTTTTTTCTTTTTCAAATTCAAAAAGTGAAGAGGCCTTTCTTCACTGTATCTGGGTACTTTTTGTAATTAGAGTTGCTCTAGGATAACCGTGCTTGAGCAGGGAGGATGAACCAGATGAACCACTGTGGTTTCTTCCAACCTGATCCATTCTGTGAATCTGTGACTGTTAATATTTACTTTGCCTGGAGAATAACTTTCCATTTGCTTTCCCTGCTGCTAGGCTTCTGGTTTAATTTCCTTCCTTGGAGGCAGGGGTCTGTCCATTTGCACTGCCAGCTGGAAAGGAGAAATCTGAGGGTGGTGAATGTTCCTGCTGGTCATTCACAAAAGTCCACATGGGCTCTGTCCCCAAGGAGAAGGTGAAGGCCTTGTGGCTCTTGTCTTGGTAATGCTTTATTTCCATTCTCACAGGGAAGAGCAGAAAGGATAGATTGAACTGAGAACGAGCTGTATCTCAGTGTTCTCATTTACAGCCAATGTTAACACTCTTTTCTTCCAACAACTGGCTCGTTTTGTATCCTTATTCAATAGCTGTAGTTCCCTTTGAAGAAATGAAGGATGAAAGAGGTGGATGACCCATTGAAAGAGCAATAGATGCTTTTGGTTAGGCACTTGGGAATGTTGTATTTCCTATTTTTAAGGATAAGGCATAGGATAATTCAGGTTAGAAGAAATCTTGGAAGATCACCTAGAGCAAAACACTGCTCAAAAAAATGTCAAGACAGAATTCAGGCTGAGTGACCTAAGACTTTTACCCATGTGGGTTTAAGACCCTCTGAGGATGGAAACTGCACAGCCTCTCTGGGCATTATTCTCTCAGAGAAAATTTTCCCGACATATCCAGTCAGACTGATATTTGTCCCAGTTTATAACCACTGTTCTGTGCTTTCCTGCCATAAATTTCAATAAAGAGCAGGCTTTCCCTTCTTATATGTACTGGGGGGGCTCCTGTTAAGCTCTCCTGCAGCCTCTCTTCTCCAGGCTGAACAAGCCCACACTCCTCAGCCTTTCCTCACAGGTCTGTTGCTCCATCCCTGACCGTCTCATTTCCTTACCATTTAACTTGCCCCAGATTATTGATATTTCTCTTACAGAGGAACACCAAAACTGGACACACAGTATTGTCAGTGTGGCATAAAAAGTTCTGAGTGAATGGAATGGTCACTTGTCTTGATCTGTTGGTCATGTTAGTGTTCATACAGCCCCACCCATGCCAGGGCTGCTCCAGCCTTGCTCTCCAGCCCATCAGTAACCAGCCTGCACCATCACTGGGCTTAGTCCTTTTCAGGAGCTGGACTCTACAGTTGGCCTTGCTGAATGTCAGATTCCTGCTCTCAACAGCAGCTCTGCCCTCCAGTGTATTGGCCACCCCCTCCCTTTTGACAAGATTTGAAAACTCGATGAGGGTGTGTTCTATCTCCTTCTCCTGCCTATTAGAGAGAGTAGGTCCCAGGATACATCCCTGATGAGATCCATTTGTAAGCAGCCCACAGGCTGAGTAAGAGCCATTAAGCATTTCCCACGGAGCCTGACAGCCCAGCCAGTTTTTCACCCATCTGGTCGTTCTGCCCTGTGGAAAATACCATCCCAATTTTGATACCAGGATACTGTGGAATATCATGTCAATGGTCTTATTAAAGACAAGGTGGATTGTATCCACCTCTCTTCCCTCATCCACAGAGATCTAGTCAATTCATCACTGAGGATAGCCAGGTTGGTCAAGCGTGATTTAGGCTTGGCAAATCCAAACCAACTGTTTTAGTCACCTTTTTCTCTTTCTTGAGCCCAGAAAAAGCTTCCAGGAATACTTTCTCTCATTGTCTTGTCTTCTTAACTAGCTGTATGAGTTTCTTGAGATGATACCAGCATTTATCTTTTTTACTACTTATAAATATCTCTGTATTCTACATATGCTATTCCTTAAAAAACCGCTAAGAAAACTATTTGGTAGACAAAATTAACTTTTATAAGTGTTCTCAAAAAGCTAAGTAAGGGTTAAGCTTGTAACGCATATTTCAATAAGACGCATTTACCACATATAAAAAAAGATAGTGCTCATTTTTTACAGGAGTTTTCAACCTTTACACTAAAAATTAGGCAAACAGAAAGCCTTAAAGTCATTAACCCAGACATTGTTCTGCCAACTTCCCCAGTACCACGTAATCTTTATTGTTTCAGTCCTTTCCCTTTGCAATAATTTTCTTGAGATTGTGTTGATATAAGTGTGCATCTCTGATCAAACACTTGCAGTCATGAAGGACAAAGTAAATTTGACTCACATACTTCAAGTTTTATTTTTTTTCTATCATTGGGATGCTGTTTATCTATTGTAATAACAACAGATGGGGATAGATTAGAGATAACTAAGTACATATGGAAAAATGAGAATTTGTTTTGTTTTTACTGGAGACTAGTAAGAAAGGTCTTTTACCTTCAGGAAAACCTATGAAAAACATAAAAGCATTACATATTTTATATAATGAAAACTAAATCTGCTATAGGAACATAAAGAAATTACTTTTAACTCCTATAATCTTGTACGAGCTGAACAGAGAGAGACAACTTGTAGCATACACCTTTGGCACCTGAATTTCTGCCCAGTCTCTGTGGGCTTCTCTGGAGGTGAATTGGAGCAAAAGCCCACTATAGGCACCCTGGTTTGCACTCTTGAGAAGCCCTTTTGTCCAGAGACTGGAGGAAGAGCTGCTGGCTAAGTTGCACACCAAAAATTGAGCAGTGTAAGTTCTGGCTATTTGAGGTCTACATATGGGATCTAGAGACTGCTGCTAATCATTCAATCTGTATGGTTGGGGTGTGGTCTGGATATGCCTTCCTAGTAATAGTATAGGAAAAACTATGCAATCTTATCTCCCTTTCTTTACTAAAACTGAGCTGAGGTATACTGTTCACACCTCTGAGCTGGGTCTCATCCCTGACAAATTGTTTGAGTAACATGAACACGACCTTTTTTTGGTTACTGGGAGCTTATTCTGTCACAATTCAAGGCAGAAATTGAGTTCTGATGACTCTCCTGGAGCCTGAAGCATTCCCTGTACCATGAGCATAAAGCTTAGTCCAGATGTGGTCAAACTATATGGTCCTAAGTATCAAACATGATTCCAAATGTTATATGATGTTGTTGAAATTAGTAACTTCAGTATTAGTATCTTCAATAGTATTCTTAATAGTACCCTCCATTCACAGATTTGAAAATCCATAATTCTTCAACATATTCTTGACTCCTAGAGATGCATGTTTTTTCCAGCTTAACTACTGTCCGCATTTCTTCCTCCAGATGAGAACCCTACCTTTTCTTCTACAATACTGCTTAAAAGCAATTGGTGTGTTTTGAAAATTTTACTCATAACTGCAAATTAATTTTTTAGTCCATATTTTTAGAATAATGCAGAAAAATATAATATGGAGCCATGTTCTTCTAGCAGAGTAACTAGTGTAGCTTTTTAGTGAACCATGATGAATCATTTTTTGGTGCAATACTAGGAAGCAAAGCATTTTACAATTTCTTAACTTTCTCCTTTCTGAAGCCATCTGAATCCTTAGTGGATGAGCCAGACTCACAGCAGCATTTGACTAATGAGTCAGAAGACACTCAGGATGAAGCATATGGTGTCTAAATTTTCCTGTCATACCTGTCCACATTTGTTTCTAATAATGTAACAGAGCATTGTTCTTGGTACATTTTAAGTAAGATGTGTGGATTTCACTACTTACTTTGGAAAATACTTCCACTATGTAATTCAAACTTGTTTTATTAACATGAAGGTTTATTGTGCAATCCTTAACTATATTTTTACTTGGCTTTTCCATTTTCTATTTTGCTAAGGGAATAATTCTTAGTGGAATAACCATTCATATGTAATCTGTAAAATCTTGCTTGGTTAGTCTGAGTTTCTCAGCTCATCCATTTTCTGAATTAAATAGTGAAAAAGTTTATGAACTTGTCCTCTATGTTCTCTGTCCTTAGTCTAGTGAGATTGCCTGCCAATGTGTAGTAGATGAAAAAAAGTATAAAGTGCAGCCTGTCTTGCAAAATACCAGTAGATTCAAAGTCCAACCTGCCGTAAAATTTGCTTTTAATAGATGAAATAAGTAAAATCCAGAGAAGTCTAATGGGACAGTACTCAGCAATATCTTGAGTCCAATTACCAATCAATTCAGAGCTAACAAACTATTCTAGCAAAGCAATAAAGCAGCGTTCTCTTGTCAGCAGAGCTCAGAAAATGTAAATGAGAATATAAGAAAGCCAGCTTCTACTGGAATTAACAAAGTGCAGGCTGGTTTTTTTGACAAATAAGAGGATTACCCAAACATTGGCTGAATTTCAGCTAATCGTTGGATACAGACAATGTGGTGCTGCCTCTCTTTCACTATCACAGATTATAAAGGTGAGTTTGTGAAGGGAAGACTGAACCCAAAGGTTGTTTATTAAATGATCTAGCCAGAATCGGAAGATTTACAAGCCCGGAAGACTGATTTCTTTATTGTTCCCATTAGTTCTAAATTGAAAAGCTACTTTGATACTGAGTTTACTGAGCTTGTTACAGCGTAGTGAATTTCTCTAAGAGTTTCTAAATATCCACCATTAAACATTTCTTTGAATGATTCCCCAATCCACCGTCTTCCAATGACAACTGTGATAAAAAGAAAAAACATGGAGACATAATTACATTTTTCTTCTGTTTTCTGCAGGCAGCCCTGCAGCACTTTGCCAACTGCATGTAGATGATGAGATCATTGCTGTCAATGGCACAAAGGTTTCACATATGGACTACAGTCAGTGGGAAGAGGCCATCAGCAGAGCACTAGAAACTGGAAACCTGGTCATGGATGTCAGACGATATGGAAAGAATGGTGAGTTGTTTCGTCAGGCAGATACTGTATGCTCTGTAAGGCAAATAAGCTTTGTCTCTGCTGTACCTGACAGCTGAGAGTCCTTATAACCCTTACAGTAGTAATACGTATCTAAGCTAAGTAGTTTGCCAGCATGTCTGTTGCATTTTAACACAACCTGGCTTTATTAACTGCTTGTGCATTAGAAATGTCTTGACAAGCAAATTTGCAAAACATTGAACTACTGACCTCACTCTTGTGTTCTGGCCTGTTTCTGAGAGGATGGACAGGTATAAAACTGTGCAACTACCACGAAAGGGGATCTAACATTTTCTTTCCTGCCGTACCACAAGAATGGAGAGGGTCTGGTCTCTAGAGGATACTAATTTTTAAAGGGCCTCTCTCTCAATCTCCAGCTCCCTTTCTTCAGGGAAGGAGGATCTTGTGTTCCTTTCTTCAGGGAGCATTTCAAGTGAAGTATGAGCTCGTGGGTGACGTAACACCTGTGTGCTATGATTCTGGCCATTGACCCAAATACTGTGGTGCTGTAATCTCTCCAGGTTGTTACTACCCATTCTGGATAGTGAGAGTTTCCATCCTGGCTGACAGCCTTGTAGCATCTCTAGACTTGCCATGGGTTTAATCAGGAAACCCTTTCAAAGTTCTAGGAGAATTTTTGCAGAGTTGGAAGTGTGACGAGTGACTTCTTTCACAGTATAAATACAAAACATTGTTTTAGTGGGAAGCTAGGTAGACTAAGGTACCAGCAAAGTGGGGAAAAAACAGTGGGGTGACGAAGAGACAAGAAACAAATCACTTTATAGGACCTAATACAACTGAAGAGTGAGACTAGTGGCAAAGAACTAATTGAATAAAATTTTCAGTAGTAAGGGTAGGGAGGGGAGAAGTGATGGAGTGTGTGAGAAGAGCATTGTTTGTCTTTGCCTCATCAGTTTGCTAGTTTAGTTTAGACTGCCTTTTCTTCCCTGTCTCTGTGCTTCCTGATGAGCATGGACGTGAAAAAGACCCTTCCCTGGATAGTG
>WEIT01004298.1:22856-60524 GCA_013389985.1 Dryoscopus gambensis | reverse complement strand
TCACAGAAACTGTATTGCTTTTTGACTGTTTCATCTTCTGTTGTTCCTTGTTGCTTGCAAACTCTGCAAGGCAGCAGCTGCACCTTCCTATACTTATCTGTGGTCTCTGTTATGGGTTGTATGTTCCATTTGGTACCTGAAGAGATGGCTTTAAAGAGTGAAAACCTTGGCTCCCCTTTCTTGAGAGCAGACTCAGCCATCGGCCATCACTTTTCTTTGTTTCTCCTTTTTTAGTCCTGAAGTGATACATTTGACCAGAGTAACAATGATCTTTCTCTTCCCCACGATCCTAGTAATGAATTTTCAAATAACAAAAAAATGAAGCAACGTCTTTCTTTGCTTATTTCCAGCATCTTAGAAGGAATACTTTTGACATCCTTAAATATTTTGCTTTTCCCAAGATAAAAGTGGTGACTGACAAAACCACCAAAACATTTACTGTGCGTTTTGAGCAATGTTTTAAGACCATATATTGATTTCATACCAAATCTAGTCATAAGACAAATTTCAAGGCCCAGAAATTGGGTTTTATTTAGGTAACATTTCAAAAGAATGAGAGTTCTTGCTCACCATTTCACTTAGTGATCTCTTTATATTTACCATATTAACGTGCCTAATTCCAAGTTAAATACAACCACTCTGTTTTTCCAGAAATACCTTAGATAACTGGGGTTTTTTTGTCGAAATGCTAACTAAACTGGAGGACAGGGACTATTACAGATATGAGGTTGGTTGTTGTGAGACTTAGTGTGTAATAAGCCTGGATTCTCAAAAATCAATTACAGAGCTCCTTTGGATTGTATTTGAGCCAGGATTTCATTCGTGGCAGACCTAATGTTCTAGTGGAGCTCAGGGATGGTTTTTTTTCTGCTCTGTTTGGTCTGTTAAAAAGCCTATTAAATTCCAGTAGTACACTTTAATAAAAATAAAAAAATATCATGTTTCTTATTTGCATGTTTAACTAACCTAACAGGAGAAATACCAACGAGAACAAGAGAAACTGAGGGAAGAATGGCTACGAGCTAAGCAAGAAGCAGAAAAAGAGAGCTCCAAGTATTTTGATGAGGTAGGCTGTGAGTAAAGCTTCCCTGACTAGTTTCTTGAGGGCTTTTTTTCCCCTTATACTAGATGCATGCAAGCAGGCAAATAATTAGGTTTTTTAAGTCATTTGTCTTCTCATTTTGGAAAATAAATTGTTGTCCATGAGTTGGTAGAAAGAGATTGCAAAAATGAGATGGAAAAGTATGTTTTGAGACATGTTGAATATGTTGCTCTTCCTTATGGGCTGGTTAGGGAAGTAACACCAAAAATATGTTGGCAAAAAGTCACATCATGTATTAATTATTGTGATCATAAATGGTCACTTTTGCTGTTTATTTACCATCTGATGGTACTTGTTGGAAATCTGCTTCAATACTTTATTGTGAAGTATGTTCATAAGTGTCTGGCTGGTTACTGGCAGACAGTTCATCTGATAAATTTACATTTAAATCAGCTTCAGATTTCCAATCATATGTTTTAAAACACTGAATATGTGCAGTTTCTGTAGATACTGACTTTTATGGGAAGATGAATGAGTTTTTCCATGAGTATGGGAACTGTCTGAGGTATCTCTTCTTTACTGCTGAGTGCTGCTTCAAGCATCCAAGCTAGATCAGTTGTGTTTATGCAGTTGTGAATAAGTAGACCACAGTTTAAGGCTTCGGACTTTAATACGAAAATTTTTCAGCTGTTGGAGGACTTTGTTGTACAAGAATTTAAACCATTTTGTATTTTTTCTGTCATTAGAGGTTTTGATGGCCATGTAAACATTATTTTTTCCCTGCAACTGAAACATCTTTTGACCACTAAAAGGCCTTTTCTCATCTTTGAGAGAAAAGTCATAGAGTGGTAGGTCTGAGGCTTCACTTTGAAATGGTAGGAGAATGGAAGAGAGTGGGAGATTCCTCCACATGAGGATTCATGTGAAATTCATTCTGATATAGATTGCAGTGTATATTTTGTGTATGCACTCTTAAGTAGGTCTCAGGTTTCTAAGTCAAAACAGTAGGGAGAAATGCTGGGTAACATGGAAGGGTTTGTTTTCCATGGGTATTTAAGTGGGGAAGGGATGGCTTGACATGTAAGTGATACTTCAGAAAGCAGAATGTTTCACATAGTTGTGGCTGCGCTGCCTGTGGCACTTGCTGGGGCCGGCGTGTGGAATGAAGCTCTTGAGTTAGAGAATGTGAAACCAAACTGTGCCCTGCGTCTTGCACTGGAAGTTCTGGGGATGATTTTTATATGTTCTTACCTTATAGAATAAACTAACTTTTCTGAGTGAGCAACCTAGTTAAAAAACAGGTCCCTTCCCTAAAAACATTATTTTTTTCTTTGCCACAGGAGCAGACTGTTCTAACCCTAAATACAACATCCGTCACTTCTCAGGCTCCACCTGTGTCCAGCTGGAGAGCAAACCCTGAAGCAAATACTTCTGAGGAGCCAGAAGGAGATGGAGGAAATGAGCTGGCAGCGAGCTTACTGCATGAGGAAGAAGGAAGGAAGAGGCTTCAAGAGGAGCGGAGGATCCAGGAAGAAGGAACCCGGCATTTTGAGCAAGAATGGGACCAAGAGCTGGAGCTCGAGAGACAACGTAAAGAGAGGGAGCAGCAATATGCTGAGGAGCAGAGGCGGCAGGCAGAGATGGAGGAGCAGAGGCGGCAGGCAGAAAGGCAGAGGGAGGTGTCAGTGGAGGTGCCTCAGTACCAAAGGTGTGCACTTGTGATGTACTTCCTCTTCCTTCTGCAAATTCAAATCCATTTCTAATGGGAGTGTGTCTGTCCTGAGTATATAAGGATGTTATGTAAGATTCATACTGCAATCAGTAGGTGCACAATGCCATATGATAGTCTTTCTTCCAAAAGACAGAAGGATCAGGCGTAACACAAAGTCCTTCCCCAAGAATCAAGTGCTATATTACCCTATTTCCGCCTTTTTTTTTTTAATGGGATGTAAATACAGTAATTACAGCCAAATGAAAGATGATCTGAAACATAATGAGAAGATTCTGTAAGAATTGTGCACAAGCCTATAAACTGAGAGCCAGTGACTCAAGAACACACAGAAGAAATACCAGCTAAATTTCCAGAAGAAATACCAAGCTAACACTTTTCCAACAAATGAATGACTGATTTTTCCAGATTTCGCTCTCATTTTAATTCAACAGTGTAACAATAAAGCTTAATTGCAATTTAACTACTGGGTTAATTTGTCAATGAGGGATATCATGATACATGAGTGAATAGTTACTGGCTTTTATGTATCATAGCCTGTTAGAAATATCCACTGCAGATATATTTTTTATCTCCATTACCTTCTTCAGCAGCTTAATTTGAAAAACAAACAAACAAATCCCTCCTATTGGTTCACAAGTTTGTGGTTTTGCCCAGAAATTTTCAGACTACTGTTACAGGAGTTTAATCTGTCTGAATCTCCTCTACAGAAGATTAAACCAGTAACTTTTCCTTATTTTGTCTGCGTTTACCTTACTGCCTTGTGTATGACTTGTGGTTTCTCTTGAGGTTTTTCTCCTTTTCTTATGTAAGTAATAAGAGATGACTGAAGATAACACAAGCTAAGTCTTAGGAGAAGATAGTATGATTAAAAAACCTGCATATATTTGCAGAGGAGGTTGTAAGCCCCAGAGTTACTTTAGCTTAATCCAAATGACAGCTGCTTGATATGCCTGCTGAGCAAAGCAGAGACACAGTGCTACAAAACAGGTTCTTCTTGGCAGCAGAGCCAGGGTAACTTTACAGTTTTAGCTTGTCCCAGTTGCAAGATAATAGGACTTTGTGTGGTAACTTATTAAGCTGCTGTAATATCTGCATATCTAAATCCTTGGTAAATTTTTTAGTCCATGGGGATTTCATTGCTTCTGAGGTTGCTGCCATAGGATGTGTTTTGTTAAACACAGGTGTTTTTGCTTAATAGTGAAGGAGCAAGTTCAGTGAAACTGGGCTTTAAAATATCTGGTGTTAAATATTTGCCATAGGATGGTATCCAAAGATAGGACTTGAAATCTGAAATGTTATATTAACGCCTGGAAAGGCTTAATGCTTGCTGCAAAGTGCACTGAGGGAGGGGACAGGCAGCTGAAGAGCGCTGTCTGTGGAACTTTGTGAGTTTATAAACTGCACCTGTACAATCTTCTAGAATAAAAATGTAATTTTTAGAAAACTGCTGTGCTTGGACAAAACTTTCCTCCTGGTTTTGAAATGGACAAGATAATCACTGTTGTATACTGATGCTTGTAATTTTTGCAGCACCTTAGTCTTTGGGATTCTTTTAACACATCTGAACTTTCTCAGTTTTCTCTGGGTATACTTACTGTTTCCTCAATTTCTAGAATTTTTAAAAGATGTATTTTATCTTTATTTTGCCTCTAGACATTATGAGCGCTATGAAGTATCTAAAACAATAGAGGATCGAGCTGGTCATCCTCTCGTTGACAGGTAATAAAAAATTGAATCTATACATAGTTGAAATATCTTCAGCAATAACCATTCTGGCATACTTACGTTTGGATTCCTTGTCACATCACAAAAATGTCATTTCAGGCAGTTTTTCTGACAACTTTTCTTTTTCTGCCTTCTTTTATCAGTTGTATTTCTGACTGTTAAATTAAGACTCCTTAGAACTTCAGCTGTTTGGGGGGTTTAATTTAAACTGGGTGGTTTTTTTTTCCTTAAGGATCTATTTTGAATATTTCTCTTAGGAACTATTTATGTCTATGTATGTCTTTTTTCTGTATATGAACATAATATATCTTTTTTTCCAATAGGCATTATGAGCGTTATGAAGTTTCTAAAACCATTGAGGAGCAACCCGGCCAGTCATTTGCTGACAGGTACGCATGATATTGAATGTCAACACCAACTGTAGCATCACCATTTCTGTGTTAGAAAACATTTAAAATTCTAATAAACTTTAGTCACAGCACCTAAATATGTATACTTTGGATTGCTGCTGTGTTTTGCAGTTTTTATGGCATGTTTTCATATTGAAAAAACAAGCAGCCAAACTTTTGTCAAATTATAAGCTGTGTTGTAAGCAACAGTTAGTCAGTGGGATTCTACTGGGAGAAACAAAACTGTGATGTGGGTGGTACTAGACTTACCTGGCTGGAAAACAAGTTCAGATACTATTGTGGTTGTGTCATAGCGCGCTCTACAAACTAAGGTGCAGTCATCCCAATTAGGGTTGTGCAACTTGAGAGAGTAAACAAGAAGGGAAGTAAGAGGTAGCAGCAGCATAGTTATCAGGGAGATAGTTGCCCTTGTAATTTACACAAGATATTTTAAAGTTACAATCTCTTACTTTACAAATCAAGCCTTCATTTTGGATTGCATCTCACAGTAGTTCTGAAAGATGACTTCTGTGGTGTATTTGATCACTTCTCATAGTTAGAGTGAGCATACATTTCTTATATAAAGAGGAACTCCAAAAATTACAAGGTACAATTAATGGATCTGTTACTAATGGAAGATCTAAATCTAACTTCAGAAGGAGCATGCACTAAATAGTTACATCTTGGATATGTGTGTGAGGAGGACACTGCTTTTTTTCTGCACCACAGGCAGCTGTGAAGCTTTTGCATCTTCTTAAATAGATAATAAAATGGGTCCACACAATAGGACAGACAGTAAGAACTTAAGAAAGGGAGACATGATGTAGTTTATGCTTCATTTATCTACAGATAGAGGACGAGACTCCCTCAAAATGCGGCTATGCAGCCAATGCTGTACGTGTAAACACATTAATGTAGCAGCTTTGAGGTATGACCAAAGGATTTCTGTTCCTTTGTTGTGAGTTATTTTAAACTAAAAATTGGCTGCACTGCTTGAGACTAATAATACAGCACAGAGGTATTGGCAAAGCTCCTGCTCCATACTGTCAGAAAACCAACCTTTTGCCTTTTGTCTTCCTGTATATGACATCTGTTGAATGACATTTCCTGGCTAGAACTCATTAAAAAATTATGCTTCTAGGTATAATCAGTCAACAGTAATTTTTTCCAAAAACAATCTGCATGCAGTGTTTGAGGAGATGTTTTGCTTACAGTCTAGCAGCAGTGCTGAAGTATGATTTAAGTTTCTCATGAAGCCAAATAAATTGTAAATCTGCTCTGAAAGTTCTCACTTCTTTGTCTGGCTGTAGTCTTCACAAAACTTCCACAGGAAAAGACTTGGTTTTTTAGATGTTTTTGTTGATGCAAGTACAGTGATCAGTTTCTTATACCTGAAGCACTGACAACTTTCAGTACAAAATTTTAACTTTTAATTGGTGTTTATATATTGACATCTAAATATAGACATATTGACATTTTTTTCCCTTAGTATCCTCTTGGTCTTTAGGTATTTTTTACCTCTTGTTTTGAGTGCAGCAGAAGTTGTTGATGGGAGGGATGGCGAAAAAAAAAAGGACTGGTTCTATTGTCTGTAATGATAAGAGCTTTGTCTGTAATGAGGTCTTGTAATTAAAATAGAGAAATTAATGTTTTTATATCCTTAGGAATAAGTCAAAGTCAACTACAGAACTGAATGAATTCAACACAATCAGAAATGGTAAGTACTGTATAATTTCCATTATATTTAATTTTTGGGGGCTGGGAGGGAGAGGGGACAGTAGGAGAAAAAAGATAAGATGTGTACATATAGTCATCCTAAGAAAATTAATTTTCAGAGTGTTTTTGATAGCTGCATTGTCAATTCATACTATGCCCCAATTTAATGAACTTTCAACAGCAAGAGGAAAATCATACAGTCAGCATGAAGGCCGAGGACAAATATGATTAACTGCCCTCTTGAAGACATCAGTAGCAGTGATTACAAATGGCTCTTAGGTGCCTAAGTCTTAATGACTGATATTTACATGAGATTTCATGTAAATCGATAATCGGTTATATCACTGAAGGTATATGTGGTTTTGATACATTGACTCTGTCAACAAAAACAAAAGCTGCACGTACCAAGATGCTGAATGTATATAATACAATTTTTTGTCTTCTTAATTTCAGTTAGTGTAGTAATAACAGGGCAAGAAATTATGAGCAAGAGCTCTCAATATGTCACAATGCCTTGTGTCCTGGACTCTGGTTCAGTTGTAAGACTTCGATTATATTAGAGGAATATGTGCAAAGCAAAGAAACCAATTTTATAAACAGGTTACAGTCAAAAATGTCTGCAAGCTACTTTTGTGTCTAAAACATGGTTAAAAAAAGCAATCACAAGCAATTGGAGAAACATAGATGTATTAGGGGATATATTGCAGATTAAAAATGTTGCTTTCATACATTAAAGCACTGTCATTGAAGCTAAAGAGAAAGTAAACTTCCACAATATTTTATAATGATAATCTATAGCAATAAATACAAAAGCAAATCTATAGACAAAGCAGAATTTAAAAGGATTGAAATATCAATTGAATGACTTATTGCTGAGTAATTTTCCTAATTGTTTTTACTATAAATAATATATATTGGATGTAGGAAATAGAAAATTGTTGCCTTCTGATATGTCAACACCTACTGGAGAAAGATTGTTTATTTGTTTCCCCTTCCAAATTTTCAAAGACCATAAATTTCATTGCAACTCAATAGTTAACACATAATCCAAATAAAAGAAAAATAATCTGAAAGATTTTCCTCTCCCCTTTGTATCTGTATAAAGCAATATACCAGCAATGTGTTTAGTGCCTTGAAGAAAGAAAGAAATTTTTGTAAACAGAGACAACTTACAGAAGAAGAGAGTAATGAACCCTGAAAGAGAGAGATGGTATCCCATTATTTAACCATGTATTTTACACGTGGTTCTGGTTTGTATTGGAGAAGGAGTCCAAATTATGGCACTAAAAGAGGTCATGCCCTTTTAAAAAGAGGAGTATTTACACACGTGCAGGAAGTGAAGGAAAATGTATTTAAATTAAGCATTATATAAAAGGCTACATTAATGGAAATACAAATGAAAAAATTTTAGTAATGATGTATTGACAAGTTTTACCTGGCTGTAAAAGGGAACTGGAATAATTTGTGAATGGAGTGATGAACAGCGGCTCTTGGAATTACAGCCAGAGTGCTGACAGGACGATAACTGCTTTTGTGCCTTGAGGTGTCTAGCTGATGTTTGCACATGTTGTCTGCACAGGTACCCAGAGCAAGTATTCGGAGAGGTCCTGGAACATGGGTGAGTCGCAGAAGAAGTCTCAGAAGGAGCAAAACCTGTCTGCAGCAGAGTTGGAGAGACAGCAAATCCTTCAGGAAATGAGAAAGAAAACATCTCTGCACACGGACAGCAGCTGGATTAGGCAGCGCAGTTCCAGTATACATAAGGAGCCCGTTAGTCTGTACGGCAGTAGTATGAGGAGGTAGGAATCACATTAAAAATTAACTCTGTCTCTCATCAGATATTTTTGATTGGTTATTCTGAACTTCAGCTTGTATTACAGAGCATAGAAACAAATTGAGTCTGTGAAATGCTGTAAGGTAAACTGCATAGTAGCATAGATAGAAGAAAGTAGCTGTTTTACAGCTGGGGTTAAATAGGTTTTTTTGCAAATAAGGAGTGTGGATGTGACCTGTAAATAACTCAGCTGCTTATTTCTTGGTTGGTGCGGCAGCAATGAAAATCAATAGTGTGCCTTGTCATTGACAGATGTGTTTAAGAATTTCAGCATGGCAACTTGTTTTGGAAATGAATTATTATGGGTAAGGAGTGTACCTTTTTCAACACAGAAATATGTCAGAAAGTTTGGATAGTTTATTTTTGCTTTATTTAGTGTGGGAATGTTGGATTTGTCACTTAGGAAACAGCCAAATTATCAGTCAGGAGAGTGTTTGGTTATTGGGCCAACACCTTGTACCTGGGTGATGCTATCCCGTCTGGGTGGATTGTTACTTTCGATCTGGTATCCCTTGGAGAAAACATAAACAAACCTGGTATCTGCGGTCTGTTGTTGTACTGTGGATTTTGATACAGTTCACCATGATAAAGGTGCAGTGAAGTGTTTTGCTTATATTAAGTAGTTGTTAAGTGCCACCTCTTTTGCCTTGCCTGCTTTTTCCCGTGAGAACTATAGCCGGACACAAAGGATAATTTGCCACTCATACATTTTAAATCAGTAAGTGAAGAATATTGCTCAGAGTGGTCAAACAAACATATTCACCCTAGAAAGTATTAAAAATGTGAGGATAATGGCTTTCTCTTTAAAAAATCAGCATATAGCTCTGTTGCTCCATCCATACTGCCATTTACGCTTGACGTGCTTGTATCTCTGTTACAGAGGGGAGTCTTTGGATAATCTTGATTCTCCAAGAATGAGCTCGTGGAGGCACCACTCATGGCTGAACCAGTCTGCATCCTCTTCGTCTCTATCTTCTAGTCAAGATTTTAGTCGCCCGGTGTCCACTTCAAACCGAGCCTACATGTGCACTCCTTCCTCCAGCAAAGCACCTCCTGTGGCCACCTCTGCAAGGGCCCCCTCTATGTCCCAGACAGCTCCCCGGGCTCAGTCTCCCATCTCTGCTTCCCAGTCAGGGTCCCAGACACGCAGCAGGTGAGTGGGTGCCCTTTTTTTGGGAAGGTACAAATGCTGGGCAGCACTAAAGAGCAGACTGTGTATATACTGGGCTTACAGCAGTGTTCTTGCTCATCACATTGATTAACAAGTACCTAGAGTTTTCTGGCTGGAGGGGACAGTGGAAGTATGGGCTGCTATTACCTCCCTACTCCAGTCACTCAAAAAATTCCCTAGGTTTGTCATCACTGCTTGACATTGGTTAAAAAAACAAAGGAACTTGAATAATCAATCTGCAGTCTCTGAGCTGTGTGTTGGTTACCAAAATGATTAGGAAAAGCCTATTCCAGATGGCATTTCTGACATTCATTTTCCTCGGTTTGTTTTAACAAAAGATTCCTGAAACCCACACTTTATGACCCTCATCTTGGTCTGTCCTCCCCACTTCCTGGCATGTGGTCAATATCATCTTGAAGAGCACTCAGGAATGCTCATAACCCATGACCCTGGAGAATTACAGAGTAGGATGTTGATTTTAATCTAGGAGGAGAAAGCAAGAACTGCAACATATTTTGAAACAAAAATGGAATTCAGCTGTGGTAGGGTAGATAATTCTGCTGTTTTATGTACTTGAAACATTTTAAAAATACCTTGGGATAGTACTCCAGAGAATCATCCCACACAAAATTACATGTGTTATGTATAACAACAGTGAACAGTACTTCACTAGCGCTTACACTCTGAGGCACTAAGTGATAAATTGACCCTTTTTTTTTTTTAAGCTAGTCTTTTGCATTCTTTATGGTGTAAGAAAATGACCTTCTTAACCATATTTGCTTATCCTGTTCTCACTTCCATTTGCTAACACCTTGGTAGATCTATGGAAACTGACCTCCCTATGTAACATAGTATTTTATATCCAGGACTAGCCTTTTATCTAACAAGGTGCAGATGGTGGTACTTGGAAGGGCGTGCTTGCTAAAACTGAGCCTTCTGGATAGTTCCCCACAACTAAGAAGGCAGGAGCACAAAACCTGTGTTCTGACTCTCCAAACTTAACAGTACACTTTTTATTTGGAGAAGGTATTTTATACAATGGAGTATGTGCCAAGAATGGGACAGAATTTCTTAACCTGTTCCTATGTAAATTTGATCTAAATTATAACACTTCAGCTTTCCCTAGCTTTCAGATCGACTCTAAATAATATTAATTTTCAGTTTATTTTCCCTAAGCAGCCTAATAGTCCAGTTTTTACCCATGTGTTTTTTATTTTTAATCTCAAAAAGTATTTGATAACCCTTCTTTGTCTTTTAAACATTTTCAAGCTGGTTTTAAGGTTTTTCATTCTATATTTAGGTCAGTCAGTGGGAAGAAAATCTGTTCATACTGTAATAACATTCTGGGCAAAGGAGCAGCCATGATCATTGAATCTCTTGGTCTTTGTTATCATTTACATTGCTTTAAGGTGAGACCTGGGAGTCACATCGTGAAGGAACAGGAGCTAATCAGGAGCACGCATGGCTACTCAGTGTTATGCTCACAGGGGTTCTTACTAATCACCTGCTTTGCCTTCTACTCTTGACAGCGTGGCGCATGCATATTTCCATGAGGCAGTCCCATTTGCAGGCATTTAGCATTTGATTCTAGAAGTATTTCTTAAATGCCAGCGCTAACAAGTAGGACACTGATAAGTAAGATGAGCACATTGACTGTGAGATCAAAGATTTCCTTCTTCAAATAGTTGGCAAAATATCAGAAAATGCTGAACCACTTCTCCCAGAGAAAGCCGCTACTCTAAAAAAAAATAAAATCCTCAGCCTGGACCCTGGCAATTGAATCATTTAAGATGATCCATCCTTTCTAAGCTAACCTTAGCAGACAGTGTTCATGTGGTGCTTTCCAAGTAAAGGCATGCTGAAAGAGTACAATGTGTCAGGATAAAACCCAGAAGAAAACCAAAAGGTGTGTTTAGTGCTACTCAGCCCTAGTCAGAAACTAAGTGTACTAGCTCATGCCCAGCACTGAGACCTAGACCTACTTACATGATTTCCATCAGCTTGGGCCATTTGCAGAGGTGAAAGAATAAATTTTTGCCTGCAAAAGACAGCAAAGCAGTCCTGTTCCCCTGCCCTCAGACTAGATGAGGAATTAAGACTATGACTTGGAAGCGCTGCTGGACCCTACTTGTTCCCTGACTTCAAGAAAGAGATTTCTGTGCCTAGTTCAGAACACTTGTCTTCTGTGCCCAGCTCAAGTGCATCACCTGGAGTATTACTAGGGATTGACTCCAAGCTCTTCCGGGTCCTGCATACCTGAGCAGGAAGGAGAGGACAGGACTAATCCATAGTGATCAGTTGCCATTCCCTTTCCTGCAGGACATGTATTCTGTGTGAGACAATCCACCTGTAGCTCATAACCTATATAAGAAAATGCCAAGTTTCTGTTTTTCAAATTTCTGAAAATTAATGAGCTGTTGAACTGAGTGCCATCCGAAAGATTCATTACTTGGTTAAGCAGGGAAACTATCTGTCCTTCGTAAATTCAGTAAGGGGAGTATTATGTTTTGGATTACATTCCTTCCAGATGGGGTTCATATTCACAGCAAGTACATGTTTAGCCACCATAGCTAAATAGTTTAATGTTAGCATAGCAACAGTCAAGCCCCTTATGTGTTTATGCAAGAAAAATTAAATCAGCCCCATCTCTCCAAATCAGAACTTGTTTCGATGATGCAAACCCAGGAAATTGGGAGTGCCTGAATATTTGCTGCTTTGAGTGCCAAGGGACTGAGGACACCAGCAGTGTGTAGTGCCGCATGGAAATCTGCAAGTAGCACACCCAGGTGTTCTGTGCCAAAATTCCTGTTGCCATCTAGAGAACAAATATTTTTTGTGCCAAACCAGTTTTAGTTTTCAGAGAAACCAAAGTTCAAATTAGATTTAATGAACTAATCTCTAAAAACTGTCTGCTTTATGTTTGCTTACTTGGTGTATCTCTGCTATTCATTGTCCAGTCGTCGCCTTAAAATACTTCCTCAGGGTTGGTTGCATTTTGATCTACTAATCATTGTACATTTGCTTCTAGTGATTGTGGGGTTATGGTTCAAGCTTTGTTGAGCTTAATCTGAGCTGCTTTTGAACAGCATTTTTGTTTCTTAGTAATTTGGAAGGAGTTGCTAATTATTCATGTGTGATACAGTGTGTTGCCTGTGGATGCGACCTCGGTGGATCCCGCTCCGGAGCTGAAGTCAGGATCCGAAACAACAAACTCTTCTGCAACGACTGCTATATCAGATTTAAAAGTAAGGCAGTCCAACTGCAGTGTGCATGACTAGTTCTTCTCTGTACTGCACAACCTCAAGTGTTTGAACAGCTGAGCCACTTGATAGCTTTCATGTTTAGCTTTAAGTTAGTGAATAGGTTCAGCAAAGTTTGATTGCCAGTTTCTGTCTTTTGTAGGGTAGTCATTCCTAACTTGTTACTCACTGGTAGCTGATTTTACCGACTTGTTATTACACAGTTTCAAGCAGACAACATGGTGTAGTCATCTTCCCTCCTTCATAGATCTGAGAAAGTGGTGTCAAGGAGCTGTCAGGTGCCAAAGAGGCTTGTCTTGATAACAGAGAAGCCTTTTTGAAAAAGTGTCTACATTTTCTTAAAAAGTAAGCTGAAATATGTATTTAATTCAGTCCTAATGCATACCTGGAAAGCAATTAGTTTATCTTGTGCAGATGGCACAAATGCTGGTTTCTTTTTGCAATGCTATTATTATTGGAATTATAGGTCTGTAATTGGTTATTCATTTAGGTACAAGTTCAGGAGGAATTGATTTACTTACAGATCTTAATTAAAAGGTGCAGTATAATTTTTTTCCTTCTTATGGTTTGCAGAATTCTGATTTACTGGAGCATGATGTTAAGGCTTTGTATAGTGGTATTTAGGTCTTTTTTTCTGCTGTCATAGATGATGGTAGACAATCTCCTAATTTTGATAAGTGTCAGGAGTTCTATATGGCTCTTTTTTTATGTAGCAAATACAGAATTCTCTAGGATGATAAAAATCAGGGAAGGGAAATAATTTCTGAATTACTTCCTGGGAAAAATGTCCGTGTTTCTTTATGAGGCCGGCACATTTCTCTCACGGTTTATCGGAAGGCAGTGAAGGGAACAGAATATTCATGCTACAGTGTTTGAGCAGGAACTGGGCAGCTGCTGGCTGTGAAACCTAGCTCAGGAAAAGAGAAGCTCTGCATCTGATGCTGTTGCTGTTTGCAGGCTCTTTCTGGCTTCCATGAAGAGAAGTCACAGAAATGATTACATGATACCTGAGCTAAAACCAGAAAGCGCAACACCTTGTGAGGGTAACAGCGCATTCACAGAGGCTAATGTCAAGTGCAAGGATGCCACTGTGATCAGTGGAAGGAGGAAGAGAATTGCTCCCTTCCATCTGGAGGTGATCCAGGGCACTGGGTCCCACCGTGTCAAAGTTATTGTTTGGAGAATATATCTCCTTGTTGATAGCAAGACTACACTGAAGTGGCTGTGTTCCTGTTTGAAGCACCCAAATGTGTGAGAGATTCACTCTGGAGCTTGCTCATGTTATTTTAATCTCTCTTTTCTTTTGGGGGGTATATTGCTTGATGAGTTGGATAAGTAATTTTATTATGGATGAATTGCTGTTTAGTCTCTCTTTGACGTTACAGCCCATAAAGTCACAGCAGTGCCTTTCAGAAGCAGAGCTGATCTGTGAGGAAACGTTTCTATTCCCTTCCCTTCAGACTGCATCTACTTGGGCCAGTGGGCACCTCAAAACATAATTGTATGAGATACAAGTAAAATCAGGAGTTGTAAGAACTTGTATTCAAATTAGTGATTATTAATCACTTAAAACAAGTATTGAAATTAGTAATTGAAATCAGCTATTTGGATAATATGAAAACCAGCTATGCAATTACTGCGGTGAAAATGTATTGGCAGCACAGCACTGGCCTGTGATGCGGATTACTATTTCTTGCAGTAGGCATTTGACATCAACCTGGCTAATTATTTGTTAGTTTGGAATGTGAACATGTTGGCTAAAAGGTTTGATAAACTGTAGTGTTATTAATATTCACTGTGAAATTTTATGGTGTGATATTTTTGCATATTTTGGTGTTAATTCTGTGGTTTAAACTTGGAACAGTCTGGTGAAACACCACTGTATTCATAGATGGCAAGATACCTACAAAAATATGCAGAGAGAGGATTTAAAAAAGAAGTTCTTTATATTGTTACAGTTATTTAGCAAATTTTAATTTCATTATTGAAGGGTAAATTTAGAAAAACTGTCACTCTGTCTCTCTGCTAATACTAAAAATAATTCTTAAGAATTTCGTTAGGTGCATGTTCTGTGGAATATTACTCGGCCTGAAGTACTTGCAGTGCTATAACTGGATTCACCTCAAATTTGTATTCATTAAATTTGGATTGCTCGATTCAGAATGTATACCTTACTGTATGTTCCCATTTTCAGAAAGTATTGGAAATACCATTTTCTAACTATTTTAAACTTAAAAATATTAATTGTTGTCACAAACATTCTTCATTAACTAGACTTTACTTACAGTTTTTTCTCTCCCTAACAGCTGGACAACCAACCTCCATGTGAAGCAAATGAAGATATGAAGCCACTGTTGCAGATACAAGAAGAGGTGATTGCTGCTGATGTAGATCTATAAATATATATATTGTGTGTATGTGTGTTTTTTTCTAAGAGTAACTCTTGCTTGTCTAGTCTTCATAGCAATACCTTGTATTCTTCATATAACTATTTTTATTTATAAGAAAGTAATTGCAGTAAGGAAATAGCTGGGAAAAATGCTTTCACATTTTCAGCTTCAAGTACTGAGAGCATAAGAGGGAATAAGTATATTTTCAGTAATAACTTCAAAATATTTTTGAGGCTTTTAATCAACTAGTTGACTTTGGTATATGAAGAGGGTATTTTGTTCTAAGCTCCTGAAATGAGCATTAGAGAAATAGCTAATATAAATATATATTTGCAATTGCTGTCTTTATTTTTGACATATACTGAAAGTGAATTCTCTAGGTTAATATGAAGCTGCATTTAAATGCACACAAATGTGTTTGCTTTCCATATGCTGGTTTCTAAAATTATGTGCTTTTTTGAAACCTAAATACAAAGAATAACCTGTTTGCTCAGTGGTGTTGGCATAATATTCTGTGGAATTCATTTAAGGGAGAGAGTTTTCTTTTCCCATTTGGAAATGTAACTATCACTCTTTCCTCTGCAAACTGAGTGGAGAACGGTTGTTGAATTACCATATATTTGTAAATAAAAAATCTGATGTTGCATTTATTAGAAGTTTTTGTCCTTTCTGTTCAGCTAAACATGTCTAAGGTAATGTGTGCAAATACAAAATTGTTTTATTTTCATCTTGGGAAAAATATTTTTTCTGACAGGATTAAGTTGTTCACCTAAATATACGCAAGAACAATAGTTCTTCCTTTTCTCTTTTCCTTTGTAGTTGATGTCAAAGTCTGTGTACAGTTTTTTAGTCAGGCTCCTCATGCTCTTTCCCGTGAGCATTCAGTACCAGTGGTGAGACTATATGCTCATCCCTGAAAAACAGTTGAAAGAGCTGGATGTTCCTCAAAATTTCTCTGCTGTTGCTAGAAATGAAGTGCTGAAAATATTTTTGGGTTAGGTTCCTCTTGAAAACACAGCTGGAATGTGCACTATGGCTCAGTAGTGGCTTCCCCAAATCCTTTCATGCCTGGTTATGTACTCTTCTGTGTCCATATCCTTGGAAGCAGAGAAAAAACATAGGCTGTGGGTCAGAGGAATTTGGGGGAGCGTTTTGTGGATAAAACTGAGGAAGCTGGGAGGTGTAGGAGGCTCTTGATTATGAGTTTGTATATGGTGCCATGAAGAGCTGCAATGAGGCTGCCAAAGCAGCTTAGGGTGCTCCTTGCTCTCAGGGGATTGCAGGGGGGGAATGGGTAGGAGAGTTCACAGACTGGGAAGAGAGATTGTGGCTGTGATAGCTGGGGGCAACAAGGGAAGATCATGCTGTTTTGGCATAGTGGGAGGACTTCACCTGTACTCCCGTAATTTCTCCTGCTTGTAACTGAACACTGCTTGCTGAATTACAAAGTGCCAAACATTATTTTAAATTTTTGCTATAAAAATCATCATAAAAATCTAAAAAGCTTCATCAACCAAACTTGGCTGTGGTTTTTGGTATTCAGTTAAAGACTGGTAAAGATATTTAATTTGGTTTTTACTGTTGTGGTAATGACATGGTAGACCACATGAGAGCACTGGGATATGAAGACCCTAGTCCTCAAGTACAAACTATGGAGGGATAGTTACACTGCCTTCTCACACAGCTCTCTGGAGTCCTTGCTGCTGCTTGGGGAAGAAGCTTACTTCCCTGAGAGCTGTTCAGAATAGGAATCCGATTTAGGTGCTGTGCAGATCTGGCTCTCTGTTAAGGCACATACCTGATGAAGATGGTGTAGAGGCCCCTCTACATGGTAGTTTTCAGACTTCTTTTATTGTAGACAGCATCTACAATAATGAACCAATGAACCACTGTCCCCCCAAATTCCCCTGACTTCCCCATGACTTCCCCTCTCCCAGCAAAATGGGAGAAAAGTTATGCAGCAAAACTGTGAGAAAAGTTAGGGATGGCAATGCAGCCTTTTGCATCTTGAGCCCAGTTATGTTTCCCTGTCCAAGGGAATCGTTTGGGCATGGAAATTAGCTGGTGGTGAAAAATGGAAGGAGAGAAAATTCAGCAACCTGTGGTCTGCAGTGCTGCCAGGTTCATGTCCTGTAGCCTGGAGTGGTGTGCTCTGAGCCAGGCTGGCTTCTCCTAAGTGGTGTCAAGTACTTCTATGCAGGTTCCAATTTCATTTTCCCACAAAATGTCTGCAAAAAGACTAGGTTATTTCATTAGCTTGCTTGTGCACAAATGAGTGGGATTTCGAATTTAGTGGGCCTCAAAGAGCTGAACCTGAAACTCTTGAAGAGTTGAAGCTGAGTTTCCACCCTTGTTAAAGTCCTGGTTTAAACAAGGCTCCTTCAAATCTGCATTTGCTAATTCACAATGGCAAATGTGAATAACAAAAATTCCTTCATCCTCTCCCTTGCCTTGGAACAGGCAGAGGAACTCACCTTATGAATGTTGTATTTGCCTGTTTCAATCCTTGCTGAAGTATTTGGAGCATGTTGGGCTCTCAAGTTCAGCAAGTTATTGACACAAGATGGCAGTATGAAAGTGCACCTTACACTTTAAAAAGCCCTTTCCATGGTTGCAACCTCTTATAAAAGGGATTATGTTTGCTAAATGGTGCTAAAGTTGTGATGTAAGAGAACTTTGTCTTAATCTTGGCCCTTTCTCCCCACCTGGCATCATGGAGGTGTGATGTCCAACTGAATCTGAGTCATCTTCTTGGGTTGTTTTTGTCTGTTTTTTTTTCCCTATTTCATTAATTAGCTGCTGCTTAAAGCAGTACGAAGTAGGGATAATGGTAAAGAGAACAATTCCTGCAGAGAAAAATGAATTAGATGATTTCTAGTGGAGGTTTTTGGCTGTATTTTGTTGGATTCTTTTTTAAGGAACTGTTCAAGGAAGAAGAACCAATTGCTCTCCCTCTGTTCATCAGCTGCAGAATGCTGTTTAAGGTTACAGCCCTCAAATGCGTGGGTCTACAGGAGAGCTGGGCCTCTGCACTGCTGCTAAACTCTGAGTGCATTTAGGGCTGTGTGCTCTGTGCTATACTCTCAGGTGCATGGTGCTGCTTGGGGTGTTGTCTGGGACATCACCCAGGACTGGTCTGCATGTGGTGCAAATCTGGGACATACTCATGCAGCTTCCAGGGCAGGTTTTGCAGGATGCTGTAGTACTGTTGGGAGGGCAGCAAAGATTTGTGAGTAAACAACTGAATGAACATCAGCTCCTTACAGCCAGTGGTGCAAAAGTGTGATTTCATGGGCTGGTGAGAACATGTCCACTGTTAGGTGAGGTGCTTGGCTGTCTAAGCTTCACTGGCATCAACAGACATGTAGAGCGTGGCTCACATGTAGACACCTGCATTTTTGCACACCTGTTTATGTAATGCTTTAAAAAAAAAAATCCAGAAATGTCTGAGAAACTCTTGATTTAGCTAAATCTCCCCTCTCTTTAGGCTTG
The DNA here is from genome assembly GCA_013389985.1 of Dryoscopus gambensis. NCBI lineage: Eukaryota > Metazoa > Chordata > Aves > Passeriformes > Malaconotidae > Dryoscopus > Dryoscopus gambensis. Next base: position 41,773 of record WEIT01004298.1, on the reverse strand, counting down.
CAGGCTATCAGCTAATTAACTGCAGTGTGCCTTTGAATATGGCTGTGGAATGGAGTGGTCTGTGGATAACAGCTCTGTCATAGGTCAATGTTTAAATAGAATGGGACTTCAAAAATAGAAAATGTTTTCACCGTGGGTTTTGTCTAATACGTAAGAACAAATCAAGCATCTTGGAGTACAATTCAAGGTACTGCATATGTTCTTATTTTTTATGAGAGTTTCTTTTAGAGTTTTTCTAACAGGAGATTTGTCAGACATTTCAAGCTGAATTACCTATGAGTTCACCTGTTCAGGCAAGTTGCCACACCACAGGCAATGCTGGTTAGTGGCAGGATTTATGCAGAAAAGCCCATTTTTAGAGCCTGACGTCTGAGTTAGGAGTTCACACTGACACCAGAAATGGTCAGAGCCACTCTCGTTATTTTCAGTAAAGTACTTTTCAGGTGAATCCCAAGGAGAGTTCAAGTGATAAGTTCAACTCTTCCCTTAGGTAATAGCTGTTGTTACATGGCCCAACCTTGTCACTTATGGAGAGTGAAAGCGTTTGAAATCTGACAATTTGAGCTCAGTGTGAAAACTGGTATGCTTGCAGCAGTGTTTTAAATTCCAACCAATAATTTGTAATGGATTCAAAAAACCTGTGCCATGGCTGTAATGGAAGGCTTATTAGCAGCAGGCATAATTACATAAAAGAGCAGCTTCATGCTGGAAGCACTTCAGCATTTTCATTTTAGCTCCATGCTTCTTGGTAGCTAGGGGCACCAACATAAAACAACATAATAGGACGATGTAAAGTGCTTCCTCTCAAAAGGGATGTTCTAGGGTGAGCAGTAGGGTATCAGTTTATTAAAGCTGGAGATTTTTTTTAATTGGTCCAACCTACTTGAAACAAACTTGCCAATTAAGTATCTGCTGTAGGCAACAAACACTCCAAAGACCTGTGTCACTGTGCAATGGGAGTTGCTGGGTTCTCCTTAATAGTTGACACTGTATAAAGAACCAAAACACTTTTTTAAAAAGTGTGTTCAAGGGTGTATATACATACAGTTTCTCTTTGTTGTTCACAACAGAAGGAAGGAAAAGCTCAGGCCATTGAATGGGCAGTTCATGAACACAACCCTGTGAGAGCAGGCTTGTTCGTGGCTGGCACAGTGTACCATCCTAAATGGCCTTCTGCAAGTACCAGTGCCAGAGCGTTTCTGATTCCCTGAACTGGAATTTGCTCTTGTCCTCAGGCAGTCAAGCAGATGTGCCATTTATTGCTGCTTCAATTGCATATGGCCCTTCCGTGCTGGAAATTCACAGATTTCAGGGTCAGACCAGGCTACTGCAATATTTGGTCTGCCTATATCGCTGCAAAGATCAGAATCTCTCATCCAACAATGCCCATATTGAACACACAACTGTGTGAACAGCAGTGTTCTTTGCTGGAAAGAAGCTCTGTGTAGATCTGAAGAATGCAAATGATGAAAAATCTACCCCATGTCAACATAAATTGTTCCAGTGGTTAATTAGTGCTCTTAAAAATGTTAATTTTATTTTTACTTATTTTAATGAGCTTTCTAGCTTATGATTGTATTTTTGTTCATTTAAGTTGATTTAGACTCTTAGAGCTAGAATAATTCTCTTTGTTCTTTCTTAGATTGTACATATGATTCTGATAGTCCTTTTTGTTGTTGTTGTTGGGGTTTTTTTGTTTGTTTTGTTTCTTATTCCTGTACATAAAGCCCTATTGCTCACATTAAACACAAAATGCAAGATTACCTCCATGGGTGGACACTGTGGATTTAAAGACCTTCTCTCAGTGAACTGCAACGCAAAACTCTCACAGGACAAGATTTAGAACACAGGAGAAATAATCCTGAAGAGCATTAAAAAAATTTGAGGCTGTATAAGGATGTACTTGCATTAGGCAAATATTCAAATAAGAGCTCATGACCGTAAGGGAATTTCACTGCATAAATTTTCTGGCATAATTACTAAGGTTTTGATTTGCCTTTGTGGGAATGGCCATGCTCAAATTCCTGTGTGGTTCTGATGTCTTGGAGAAGCACCTGTAAGAGATTTCCATGCTGATGTGTTTCAACAGACAAGGGGACAAGATGACATTCCATTTTTATTCCTCAGCATGAAGTGTCAGCCACAGAAAATACAATTAGTTCCTGCTATGTTTGGCAGATACTGATGTGAGGAGTTCAGCTTGTGGCCTTTAATCAAACTCTAGCTCTGCAAAGATAACAACTGCTGTCTTTTGATGCCCATGTAAACAAGATTCCTGCAGAGAAACTCTAGTTTTACTTTCATGTGATACTTTAAATAAAATTAGTTCCTACCAAGGTAACGGTCACATTTATGAGATGTATATGTGCTGCACCTCACTATTAAAGCTGGGGCTTGTACCAGCATACTGCTGCCTGCATACATCGGAGGAAAAGCCCAAGACAGTTTAGGAAAAGCCCCACTGCAATGGAGGAAGTTGGTAAACTAGCAGCCTTCAGCCAGGCACAGCTCCTGTCTGTGAATAAACCACAGCCATTGAGCACAGCACGCTGCAGAATGGCAGCCATGAGCTCTGGTATTCACAGTACTCTGCAAAATGCATATTACAAGTGTGCATGTATTTCTATCAACAATTTCAATGCATCCAAGTACGTTTGGATCTCAGTAAGTAAACAAAAAAGTGACAAATCACTTCTTTGCTCTTGAAATAATTGGATGTTTTTGGCTTTTTACTGGTGGACTCAGTATTCTTTGGAGTGTTCTGTTCCCTGTGATAGTTCATGTCATGTCTACCACCTGCTAAACACAGTATTTTATGTTCCCTCTCCCTCAGTACTGTGCAACTCAGCAATAAAGGAGAAGGAATTCTGAACTGAAGGTTGCCCCTGTCAATGTACATATTTAGGTTGTTCAGACCTTCTGTGTTACACCACCCACCCTGGTTTTGCCATCACCTAACCCTTTCCAGTTCATCCTGCTTCTTCTAGTGATGTTGTGCTAAATGGAAAACAAAACATGGCCTGATAAACGCCAGTTTGGTACTGAAAATATGGGCAGATGGTAAGCAGGAAGGGATATACAGGCTGCACTATCCATTATTACTCTAATGCCCTTTTTGGTTATTCACTATAGCACTTTGAAGCTACACAGTGTTACCACATAGCATATTTCTAGTATCATATATACCAAATGTTCTCTTAAATCCTATTTCTCTGTCAAACATCTTTGACTTGAAGCCAAGAAAGCTGCCTATTCAGAAAAACTGTTTATATAATGTTTTAATCCTCATGTCTTTGCCAGATCATGAGTTGTTCATAAATCTGGATTGCATATAAAATGCCAACTAAAGGTGCTGACTTTGTTAAGCTTGTAAAACCAAAGCATCCCTTCACCTAGCGCTAGAGAGCATTTGGATTATTCCCTTCCGTTTATCAGGGCTATGATCTCTGGAATATGTCCATAGAAGCACCAAGAGACATAGAATCCCAGAAGATACAGGACTAATGTGTATGTCTCAAACAGTGATAGCTGATGGCTATGGAGCCAGCCAAGGATTGTTAGTAATAATCTGCTGTGAGAGAACAAAATGTGGCTGGAGAAGGGGGCCATGCAGAGGTAGGGCAGCACTTTTCAGGATAAACATCCTTGTTCTAGTTCCTGAAAATAAGCACAACACAGTGCATTGCAAGTGCAGGAATGAGAAGTGGGCATGGGCTGTAGGAAGGGATCAAGATCACCAAAGAACCATGAAGCCCTCTGGCCCATTTCCAGAAGGGTCCAGAGGAATGGGCTATGCATAATAAGTAATTTGCATAGGAAGTGAGAAATCTATCTTCAGGGCAGGGATATCTGTCTATAAAAAGGTACCCCCACCAAACCAAGGCAGCCTCCCCCAGGACCCTGGACATCCCATCAGCTGGACTGACACTGAAACCAAGACTGATTATCTCTCCTCCTCCTCTCTTTCTTTCTTTCCTCTCTCTTCCTTGTCTTTCCCCTTTATCCAAAACTCATAGCTATGTGCTTATATAGTAGGTCAGGGACTAACATAATAATTTCCATGCCAAGTGTGTAATTTACTAATAAAACTTTGAGGTTTTGCAGACCCTCTGACTTTTGTCATTCCTTTAGACACCAAATATCTAGGAATCGTGGCTGCTCCTTTCTGCATAAGGGTGGGACATCACAGCAGACAGGGGCAAATATACTCCTTGGTTAGTCCCCCAAGAAGCAGATATTTACACTCACTGGTTTTCATAATCAAAGTATTAATTTTTTTCTCTCATCAGTCCTGCCTCACTAGGTTTTTTTTTCCCATGGTAACAACAATGGTTACACTATTCAGCAAGTATATTTATCTTCTGATCAGGCTTGATGCTGAGGCAGCAAATCAGGTGTGTTTATAATCCTGTTCTCTTGCATGCAGATTGACTGCAACTCTGATTCCCACAGAGCCTCCTTGGTTTTATGCAGAGCACTCAATGAACATGAGCCTGGGAGTCGGCTGCCTGCTCTTACCTCCCATGATGGAACAGGCTGTTTGCAACAGCACTGCTGTTCTCTAGCATGGGAAAAAGGCTTCCCCGTGCAGCCCATGGGTGTGTTCTGCTGTTCAATAAACTCCAGTGGCTTGTGTGAAAGGAGAGCCTGCACTGCTGGAGATGTACTTCACTGCTGTGCAGAAAGAGCAGGAATATGACTGAGATAAGCAAGGGCAATTAATGAGGCTGTGAAGTGATAACCTTGGCTGAGCTAGATACAGTAAAGGCTATGCTGCTGGAGAGTGTTAGAAAGATTAGCGGAACTGCCCTGGTCTCCCTCAGCTGGGGATGCGTGCATGGCGTGGGTGAAATTACAACTTGGCGTTCGGGTCTATAAGTTTTTGTATGGGTGCTGAAGAGGTCTTGTATACCCGAGGTATACAGGTATACCAGAGGTTTTTTCGGAAGCTTGAGAGAGAACCTGGAGATTCAAGAGAGTGAGGAAAACAATGTGCTGTAATTCTGTGAAGATTTTGAGTGCTCTTGTATTTTGCTGGACTAGAAATTTCTTTTGTGATGTTCTTGGAGTCTCTGATTTCAAACTAATTAAATGGTAGTTTATGTAAACGTAGTGACTTTTTTTCTCCTTAAAGCAAGAAAAAACAAGATCAAAATAAACAGTTTTAAAAAAAATTAACTTCTGTTTCTTCAGCTAATAGAGTGTGAAGAGTCTTTGATTGACCCTGAGATTAGCTCAGTTGGTTAGAGCCTAGTGCTAATAATGTCAAGGTTGTGGGTTCAGTCCCTCTATGGGCCATTCACTTAAGAGTTGGACTTGAAGATCCTTGTGGGTCCCTTCCAACACAGAATATAACCTGTTATAGGCGACTGCTTCACCAAAAGATATGCTGAGGTGAATTCTTTCCTAAATTATAAAATGAATATCAAGCAATCAGCTGGTCCTGCACTCAAAAGTGATGGGTTTGTGATCTCACACTACCTTTAAAAAGAGTCTGTGAGTAGTATTTTCTAACTTTTCTACTTGGATGTTTGTAAAATGGATCTGTGCAGTTCTACCCATTAATTATTTTCCACATGAGGACTTAAGTTTGAATTTTCCACATGTATTTGTAGCACTCATGAGCTTCAGTGTTCAACCTACCACCCTGTGAGGAGAATGCTTAAAAGGATGATATATGTTTCTGTTTACTTTTAGATCTAAGTTCAACCAAGATCTGAACTTTTTTGTCTTCAACACTCAGTTTGTCTGTGTGGAAGATACTCCCTTCTACACAGATGGGGATGGGGAGTTTGCACTACAATACATCACGTCCATCAGTCCTAAAAGGTTTAGGAGTTCAAACTTCTTTCCAGACAAATCCCTCTCTACTACATTGGCTCAGATTGAAAGGACTAGTGTTTTTTTCTTTTCTCTGCACATGTACTAAGTCCTGAACCTCTGAGACATGTTTCAACTCTTAGAATGGGTAGAAAGTGGCCTTCATCTGCCACCTTTTCAAAACAAGACTGGGCAAATAACAGCCAGTGCAAATAAAGGCTGGACAAGTTCTGCTGTCCCAGTTCCTCTGGCACTGGAGTATGAACTTTCTTCATTCTGCCAGTATGGGATTTGCCCTGTGGGTGTCATTGGACAGAATTTGATGTGTTTACCTAGTTACCTTCTGACCAGAACTGCACTCTCCTGTGCATTTTCTTCACTGGTGGTTCTGGCCAAGAGGGTTGGACACACCCTATACCATGGCCATTGGTTTTATCTTCCCCACACTCATGTTCCAGCACTGAAGTCAGATTTTTGTTTTCCTGATGAAATGGGAAGAAAACTGATGTTCAGCCTCTATCAACCTCTCCTGTAATGTCAGTAATTAATGGCAATGTTTCACTTGCCAAGCAGCAAGCCTTGGGCTTGTTGCAGCCATGCTGGAGAGTGAAACGTGGCAGTCTTCTCACTTCCCAGTCAGGCTGGCTCAGTGATTATTTACTGCCACTCATGTTGCTGGCAGAAGTGATGTCTCTTTGGCAGCCAGCTCACAAGTGATTTGATACTTATTTCTTTCCTTCAGCCCCGCTTCAGTAATGCTTTACAGATTCAGACAGGGGTCAGGTCCCTTTTCTTGTGTTCAGTGTGCTGAGGGGAACTCTTCCCCATTGACCTTATAATTAAGTCAAGTTGAAGGTTTGCCAAATCACTAGCTTTAAATGCAAAGAATTTTTGGAGTTTCCTGATTTCCACTGTGTATCTGTCTTCCACCATACAGTGGAAGTTGTTTACTTTCAGCAAAATCCGCCTCTGCTGTCAGAGACTTCCAGCGAGTGTTTAGGGTAATTTAAAGGAAGTTCAAATGGACACCTGTTTAAACTGAAAGCAGATAGATTTAGATAGGACACATTCTTTACTGTGAGGGCAGTCATGCACTGGAACAGGTTGCCCTGTGAATGCCCCATCCTTGGAAGTATTCAAGGCCAGATTGGATGAGTAGCCTGAGCAGCCTGATCCAGTGGGTGGTATCCCTGCCTATGGCAGGGGGGTTGGAGCTAGAGAATCTTTAAAGTCCCTTCCAATGCAAACCATTCCATGATTCTATGAACTGCTTAGCAGGAGAGCTATTCATCCCTTGTATCCCATCCCCAAGAAGGGCAGAAATATGGGAAACTCTACGGAGAGTTACTTCCTGGTTTTAGGTGATACTGTGATTAGTGTGTTGATTTATGTGAGATTGTGGTGTGATAGTATATGCTGACTGCAGGAATTTGAATGTTCACAGATCACAGCAGGAAGGGGCTGGACCCATAAGAGAAAGGCAGCTTTCAATGTCATTGGTTGCAGTCATTAAAAAATATTTTCCTTACCATACCTTGAGCTGTGCCTTTGGTTATTAAGGAAAATAACTTAAGAGATAATGATACAATGCAAAATAATTTTTTGTGCTTGCTGACAGATAAATTGTCCCGGTTCTTGCCGGGACAGGGCTAACTTTTTGCAATAGCTAGGAGAGGGCATGGCTGTGACCTGGATGTTATTTGATGTTTTTTACCTCACCTCATTGCTTTGGGCAGAGGAAAGGCACTCTCTTGAAGGGAGTAGAGGTTCCTTCAAACAGGGAAAAATTAGCAGAGAGAGCCGTCTGGTGTAGTTTATTGTCAGGGGCTTTTTGTGTAAACAGATTCTTTTTCATGTAACTTGGGAAATCACGGAGTGACTAGAAAGGGGAAGACAGGAAAGGAAACATAATGACATTAAATGAAATTGGAAAACCCAAATGGGAATGGAGTGAACCCAGTGAAATGGAATGGAAGGGAAAGGAAGTGCATAGAATTGAGCTGAACCTTTTCAGTGGTTTCACTTCATTTTAAAATTTTTGGGGTTTCCAATTTTCAGGTTTTTCTTGCTGAGCTTGGAACAAGCTTGGCACTGCAGCTGAGGTGCCTGTCCCCGTGCATGGCCCTAATGTGAAAGCTGTTGTGGCAGAAATATTGTGGCCCTGCCATGATGCGCTTGGCATGTGTTTTCCAGCCACAGTGTTCCTGGAGCTCTAGGCTGTCTTGCCTTCTCCAGCCTAACTGGAAGCCGAATGGAATCTTGTCACTGGGGCTGAGACGCCCATAGCCATGAGTGGTCAGAATGCGAAAGACATAGGAGCAGCAATATTGTGGTCCTGCCAGAATGGCCTTGGCATGCCTGTTCCAGCCCCAGTGTCCCAGGAGCTGTAGGTTCTGCAGCTCTCTGAACCGTAAGCAGAACCCTAAGGGCAGCTTGTGGCTGCTGCTGAGATCCCCATCACTGTGGCTAGCCTGGATTCAATAAATGTAGATTTTCTCGCAAGTTTCACATTTAAGCTTTCTGTTTGGCTTTGCTTTCCTTGTGGCTTTTGAGGCAATGCCTCAGGCTTTGCAGACACATAGAATGATTAAAGAATTAGAAATGCCTTTTGATTAATTTTTAATATTTTTTAATTTAAAGGAGGAAGGGGAGAATAAACACAGAGAGGCAGTACTAAAAAGGTGAAATCTTCCTTCTCCTCTTAGTTAGCTTCAGCTGTTGTTATGTTTTAAAATTTCAATTGATTTAGCCTTTCTAGTTTCGTTAAGAACTGGCTTTGATACTCAGCTTTTTTCCTCCATGAGTGCTTCCAAACTTAGAGTAGTCATGTCACTGTGTGCTCTGGTCTGATCCAAAAGTCAATACTCTGGGTTAAGAAATCCCAGCCCAGAGTGGCTCACAGTGTTTACTGGCCACTTATGGAAATAGTTAATATTAAAATAATTTTACAAGACTGCATCCATTAACACAAACTGATATAATTTTTTTTGACATAGCATCACCTCTTCTTCATCTCTTTTTCACCCCCAAAAATCTTGTCAGCCAGCATGGGCCTCCCCTCTTCAGGTTAAATTCATTAAGACCATTCAATGAAAGATCATGTTTTTTCCCATAAATGCCAATTAAATATATTTAGTGAATGAGCTTAAAGATTTTTCTTTAGAATTGCAATACTTAATCACATTTTACACTGAGAAATGTTAGTGGAGTTAATGAACGGCTCAGTGTAATATTCAATTAAGCGAACATACCAGTTTTTCTTTTATTTGCTACCAGTCTAATTGGAGTTTTGTTTTCCTTTTAGATTGAATCCATGTAATCATCAATTGTATTTTCTTTGCATACACTTAGAATACTAATAAAGGGAAGGAGAGCAAACTAAGTCTTCTAAATTATATTCAAAATGCAAGTTGTAGATCTCATGTGGTTGCTATAATACATATAGATGCCGTGTGAGGCTGTCCAACTGTCACATCATTTTTTTGTTAATAATTCAAAATGCTCTGTGTATGTCTTAATATGATGGTTTTTTCTGAGGGATGAGGAAGTGGGGAGTAGCTGTTTGGTAGGACCAGAATTAACTTCTTCCTCTTCTTGATGGTTTTGGAGGCACAGTAGTTTAGCTACAGCTACTGGCATGAGTAGGATTTGCTGGTCCTCCTCAGCGCATTTGTGTATTTTGCAGGTCAGAGGTTTATCTGCTTTGATCACTCAGAGGATTGACTGGATTGCCTCTCTTGGAACTGGGAAAGATCCCTTCCCAGGCAAGATGCCTGGGGTTTTACCCATGTATGGGATCCACTAGAAGAAAAAGGGAATTTTACAAGGCAAATTCCTGTCCCTAGCTGGGTTAAGGACTGCAGCAATTCTCTTGATCTTTTCTGTTTCTATGCCATGTTACATAAATTCAGGTCCTGGCTGAATTTGGGTGTTAGATACCCACGCAGTACCTCTTTTTCACTTTGTTTCACTTTTTCTATCTAGTTGAGACCTACTTCTTGTAGTCAGTTTTGTCACAGGTGCCCCTCCCTGTGGCAGTTTGCTGCCCTCTCGGTAATGCAGTTGACTTGAGTTTTCTATGACCAGTCAGTTATGATTGCCCTTCATTACTTGAGGCCACCAGAATACCCCTCCAAAATATATATAATTGCGCTCAGATTTAATCTAGTTTGTTTTCCAGGTCATTAACTACCTTACACCAAAATAGTCTGAAAAGGCAATTCTGTGACCTCCATGAGTAGCCTCTTCTTACTGTTCTACCAGTCTTTCAGTTCATAGCACAGAAGGCCAGTATGAATTAACTTTTCAGATGTGATGGTAAGATGCAGTATTTAGAGTTTTACTGAAGCACAATACTTTATGAAGCCTGTATTCCCTCCTCCTGCTTTCTAATGGTCACTTCTATCTCTGTGTACATCAGATTTATTGTTTTCTTTCCCAAATGTACTCAAGTGGCAAATTACACTGAGCTATAAGCCAGTAAAGTCTAGATATGTGCATAAATATACTCTTTTATGTTTTTCCTGTGCTGTGTTAGTGAAATGCCTGGGTCAAATCGTCAGCTTGCTTCCTGACATATTTAAAAGTGGAAGGCAGTGACTGTTTCTCAACTTTGGGGACTTATCCCAATAATTCAAGCTTAATTATTTGCTCTATTAGAGATAATTGACAATGAACATATATTAAAAATAAAATACCTGTTCATATATTTTATAAATTAATTATTAAATTGAGAAGTTAAAATAATGAAGTCTTTTTTTTAGTGAGTCTGTGAGATTCATTCTTCAAGTATTTTCTCATGGAAACAGTTTAAATGCTGTTTCCTAAAAAAATTACACTTGCAGAATTCTTGCATGCCCATCACAAAGAGAGAAACTGGGAGTTCAGTATTAAAAACAAAAAAAATTTCCTGTTCCCTGTTGTCCCACATTAAAAGGCAGCAGCTTCTGCTAAAATGAGCTTGCTTTTTGTTTTCTTCATATGCAATTAGAGGATCTACTGTAAAAACTGATGGATGTGTATTTGTCAGAAGGGATCTGGTCTTTCATTAATTTCAATATAGAGAGATTTTGGAAGGACACACTTGATGATTTGCCAAGAACATCTTTTTCTTTAACAGTTTGAGGTGAAACAGGAAATCAGCCCAAATGCTTCTGTGTTTTCTGCTATTTATGAGTAGCATATTAAGCCATCCATGAGCTGTTTGTCAAGTTTTGCAGTTTTCGTATGAATCCCTGCATTTCAATTTTTAATTTGCCTATTATTTGATGATGCATGTGATGTTCACTGAGATTCCTTGTATTTCTTTTGAAGCAGCTGACCCACTCGTCCTGCTTCACCCTGACAGCTGTTGTAAAAACAACTCTACTGGGCAACAGGATGCACTTTTAAAATTTTTTCTGGTTGACTTTCAGGCAAAGTAAACATCTGTGCCACCCAAGTTTATCACAGAGCATCTCACTAAGTCTTGTGGAGGAGTTGCACCTGTGGAAAGAACAGATGATTTCTTTACAACGTGTAACCACCATGCAGATAACATGGATTTGTGCCCTCAGATGTTACCAGGCTTTCTTTTATCCTGCAGCTGTACTTAGGAAAAGATAACATCATGCTTAGGTATGGACTACTCCTGTGAATGGGAATAGTTCACCCATGTCAAAAACTTCTTTGCTGTGAGGGTGACTGAGCAATGGAACAGATGGCCCAGAGAGGTTTTGGGGTCTCTTTCTCCGGAAATATTCAGAAGAAATCTGGACACAATCCTGAGTAAGGCGGTCTATTGGTCCTTCCTTGAGCAGGAAGGTTGGACGAGGCTGGTGCTTTCCAATCATACCTATTCTGTGATTCTGTCAGCTATCTGAAGTTCCTTTCTCAAAATATTCAATGCTTAAATGGCTCAATATTATTCTCCATGGAGTACTAGAGGTATACCCACATGACAGTCTTTCTGGAGGAAAAATGCATGACTCCAGTGAAATACTTAGTGAGTAAAGAAGGAATACTATAAAGTGTGTCTAGCCTAAACCTCCAGGCCAGCCTCTCTGCTGGCAGAAATCTGACAGCTGTTTGGAAAGTCTGTTGCTGAAGACACTCCAGCAATCAGATATCAGTGGGTTGCAGCTGTTGTGAGCAGATTCAGGTGTGTTGTGCTGAATGGAGACTTAGAAAATTTGAGTCACAGAGTTTTAATGGGTGGAGGAGGAAACCTCTCAGAGGGACCAGAATGGAGAAAACTGTAATTTCTTCATTACCAAAAAAGAAGAAGAAATGAAAAGCTGCTAGTTTGTTCACTGCTGTCTGCTTTATTTTGACTAATCTCTCCACTAAACACAACTACATTTTCACAGTGTTTCTCCACCTGCAGTGCAGGCCCACATGCATCTTTGCTGTGCAAATCCAGACTTTCCTGGGTACAACAGCACTGCCAACATCCCCTTGAAAAAGATGGTTAACTGTGACAAAGAAAAGCTCTGCAAGCTCACAGTTGTTTAGTTCAGCTAACCTCTGTCATATCCACTTAGTGCTGCCCCGTTCACTTCATATAAAGGTGGGTTACAGCAATAACTTGAAGAAGCATATCCTCTCACGACTGATATGCTCCCAAACAGTTGACTGCTTACTCTTTAAGTAAATTCTCTTTTCACAAAGCCATTATCTTTAGTAAGTAATGCTCACCACATCTTGGCTGATCACTCTCTTGATATGGTTTAGTGGTTTCTTGTGCAGAGTGATCCCAGAGTTTGATAATTCGTTTGTTTTTCTTCTCTATTTAAAGGTTTTATTTAAAGCTCATTGCCATATAATTCTTTGTAGGTCTTGCAAATAACAAAGTAAGGATCATCCCAACAAAAAAAATTTAGATGTCAAAATGCATCACAGGATAGACACAATAGAAAACATATTGTCTGAGGGAAAGATAAGGGAAAACATGTTTGTAATTGCAAAACTTCTTTGTTGCTTATTTTGTTTCGGAAAAGTCTTGTCTTAGCTTTACCTCAAACCTGATGCAAGCAAATCACTGCATGACATGTTCATAAAAGGAGTGCAATTAAAGAGGTGGTGAAACTTTCATTTATTGTGTTCAAAAACTGTGAAAAGACTTTCCCTCTTTTCCTTCCTAAGGCAAAAAGAAAGGGAAAGAAAAAAACCAAATCAAAATAGTTTTATAAGGGTCATAATTGCTGCTTGTGCTGAAAATGTGTGCAATTCTGTCTAAAGAATTGTGCTGTTCATGGCATTTGTTTAGGGACCTCTAACTCACACGGTGAAAAGCAACTACGTTATCCTGCACCTTCCTCCTTTTCCATGCCATTTGGTCAGTGTCTCCTTGCTGCCACTACCTCTGTCTAGGTGTTAAGGACCATGACATGCAAAGGTCCTTTTTGGCATTACAGAGGAAAGGTGTGCATGTGTGTGTGAAAACAGAAGGGACAGCTTAAAGTCAGACCCAGGCCCAGGGATGTAGTCTTGAGAAAAACCTAGAGACAGTTCCTCTGGGTGAAATAAGAGGGCTGGATCTGTAAGTAGAGAAATGCCACATGTTTTTTTTAGTCTGAAAAAGAAAAAAAACCAACAGAAAAGTACTAATTTTTTAAAGCAAATTTCCAAAGGGCTTTCAGTGAAACTTCAGACAGCAGCATTTTGGGTCTACATTGATGGTCAAAAACATGGAGAGACAAATGTCGGAAGAGTTTATCTCAGAGGTGTGGTGTGAGGGAACCCACAGAGAGATACCCACCCCCAAATTTTCTTTATCCAACGCAAGCACTATGATCACAGAGCCACTGAATATTCATAGTAGTTCTGAGTCTTGCAATCTTTTTTTAGAGGTCACTGCACTATTCTCCTTTAGAAAGGAACAACTGCTGAGAAAACAAACTGTCCCGTAATTGAGAATTGTTGTCTGATGAGCCAGGCTGCTGCTTATTGCTGTCTGACTCTTGTTGTATCCAGGGAAACTGCATTTTCTCCGTTTTGCTAATACATAGCAAGGCAGTATAGTGATACTGGATGTTGACACTAACTTCTCCTAGGTGACTTTGACTCCACTTTAAATTTTACCTGCCAGCCTACAAGAGAAAAATAATTATTTTTCTCTATTTCTCCTTCTTTGTGTCTTTTACTGTTTGCTTTCTGACTTGTATGTATTTTTCTTTGCGAATCCATGGATGGTATGGTAGATCTATAGTAGTTGCCTTTTCCTATGGAAAAATCCAGAAAATCCTGGATGAACTATGAGGATGTACCTTTTCTGGGCAATGCCTAGCAAACAAAATCCAGCAAATAGCATTTATGTTGAAGCCATTTATTTTGATGTAGCTCTTACCCTTTCTTTGTGACATCAGTGCACCATCAAACATAATTTTTGCTTCGGAATGTGTACAAACTAAATATTTTACTGGGGGAAGTGTTATACTTTTAATTCACACATCCTCCAGGATCAGTGAAATAGGAGCTGTTTCCCATGGACTTGGGAAATACCTTTGAAATCTGTTTTTTAATGCTTTCCTGTGAGTAACAGATTTCTGTGATTGCATTGTTTCTGTCTGTCAGGCTTTTGTTGGCTAACATCCTGGCTTAACCTGGCAGAGATGTGGAAATCTCAAAACAGCTACATTCCTGGGAATTCTATGAAATTGCCTAATGGATGGAAAGGGCCCAAATCAGTGCATGAACTGAAAGCTTTTGATAAATTGAGAGGGATCCAGGCTCAGCTGCCACGCGCCTTGACTGACATGCGATAACTGCAGGGCTCTCAACCATCTCGGGCCCTTTATGGAGATGTTGCAGGGCTTGTGGGGAGGTAGAGGTGTGACACAGGAGAGGTTTTAGGAGCAGAAGCCACAAACTCATGGGCAGCCAGCAGTGGGACCCTTCTGCTGCTTACAGAAGCTGTCATTTTTGAACAGACATGGCTTTGCAGACATAAATAGCTTTGCAGTGTGTTGTAAAGTGTTGTCACATGGTTTATGCTTTGCTGCCCATTTGTTTTCCCCTGCCTTTCATCCCAGTTCTTGTTTAAAGCTGCAAACATTGTTTCTGCCTTCTTCACTTTAAACAGTCTTGAAGCTAGGTGAGTTAATGTGAAAAGCAAAATCCTTTCAAATAATCTGTGAAGGTGTGTCTGGAAAGTATCAGTGACTATAGCTGGCTAGTGTCACAGCACAGCTGATGTCAAGCAAAGAGGATAGCAACTGTGTTTAATCACGGCTGTGAATACTTATATAGGTAGGTGTTCAATAGAGTGTTCCAAATTTTGAGGTGACATTAACCTGTGTTAAAAGTACCCATATATCTATATCTGTATCTATAATGTGTGTAAACAAAGTGGACACACAACCTACCCTATATCAACAGGGCCAAAAGCAGGAAAAAAAAAAAAAAGGAAAATATATATGGGGTTTTTTTTAATGCTCTGTCTGTAAATACTTCATTTTATCTTCCTCACTAAAGTAACAAGTAGGTGAGTGTCATAAGCACTAGCAATCAATGCAAATACATTTGGGAAAGGATCTTGCACACACAGAGGTTTAGTTCACTTTGGACTGAAAAGAGACAATTCAGAATTTGAGACCCTCTCTTCTTCAAACAGATGTTTGGTGCATGCAGGTATCTACATTGGAATATCTGTATAGGGAGCTGACTCTTAACATTCAAATCCCAGCACCCTAAGCCAAGGGCTTAATGAATTTAGTCCATTCATAAATCAGGTTAGCTTTTTTATGACTACAAAAGAAGTTCTTGAATTAGCAGGTCCAAACTGTGTTTTCATACTGCAAAGCCAACACTTTAAACAATACCTATATAGCGCTCAGATGTTTGTAGAAATGAAGTAATATGAGGATCTGGTGAGAGCCAGTGAGATTCCTGTGAGCACTCAGAGGCTCTGCCAGTAGGAGCCAAATTTAAGAGATATTAGATGAAACAGTTCTGCACATAAAATAGTTTGCACTGAAACACTATTTTCATGG
Organism: Dryoscopus gambensis; assembly: GCA_013389985.1. Classification (NCBI taxonomy): domain Eukaryota; kingdom Metazoa; phylum Chordata; class Aves; order Passeriformes; family Malaconotidae; genus Dryoscopus; species Dryoscopus gambensis. The sequence continues at coordinate 25,982 of WEIT01004298.1, read as the reverse complement.
TTTCAGTGGATTCAAATCTGGTTAATTACCATTTCTCTGTGCCATATGCCTCTGCTGTTGCTAGGCATACCCTTTCTCTGGCATCAGGTCACTCATTTCCCTCTCATTTGTCTTACAACCATAGAATTTGCTTCCTGCTTTGTTATCCTGGAGACGTTCTGTATAACATAGCTGCCTTAAGCCATTTCAGCTAAGATTAAAAAGTTATACTATAGCAAACTGTCAGAGTGAGAATGAGGAGAATGAGCTTTTAATGGAAGCATTAAAAACTCCCACAAGAATATACAAGACTTTCTTGTGGGAATGTGAGATAGTACTAAAGTATCAATGCTGGTTTTGGGACTTAAAAAATTTCTACTGTCTCTCTTACTCATGAGGAATGAAATTGAGACCTGAGCAGCACTTAAACCTGGTCTTTGTGTATATGCTGTGAAATCCTGTCACCAGCAAAGTCAATGAGCATCTTACCACTTATTTTTAAAGAAAACATGACAGCACCCTACTGCCATGGCCATTATGTATCATGTACTTCCTAGGAGGCTTTGTGTTTTCTAATTCTTCGTAAGGCACTTCTGGCATGAACTGCTTGTAACAGGGCCACCAGCAAGGCAGAGAGCTGCCTTACAAAGAAATCAAAGTACAGGGAGTCTCCCAGCATCTGGAACCAAACACAATCAGCAAATGCCAGTGGAAATCTTCAGAAGGTTTAGCAGGTGAGACATTTAAGGGACACGTGTAGCGATTGATTTGTTCAGTATTTTCACCCTTTTCCTTTTATCTCTGACACTTTTCTCTCTTCCATGGGGTAGAGGGAATGAATAGCTGCACATGTCTGTATGGGTAGCACAGGGAAGTTGATGTTCATTATTAAAATTGTCAGACTGACTTTTGGAAAAGGACTAGAGTCTGGATGCCTCCATGCTTTTATTTTTTTTATTTTACATTGCTGCTTGGTGGGTGAGATACTTAAATAATTGGCTTTGCAATCCAAGTGTTGGAATACATTATTTTCAGAGAAAAAACCCTTTTAAGTAAGCTAGACAAAGGTCAATGGGCCTAATATCACTAGTTGATTTTGAAAACACAGACCCTTTAGAAAAAATGGCTAGAAACAACTTGCAGGAATGGAGACCAGTGGTCCTGGCATGTGAGGAAGCTGGGACTTCCATCCCTATTGCACCCGGTGTGATCAGTTGGAAAGCAAAGGCAAGAAGGGACCTGCTGTAATTTTTTTCCTTTAGCAACTGTTGTAGAAAGCCTCTCCTCTCTCCACCTCCGTAGGAGAAACAGAGATGCTGGGGAGCCCAGGATAATCTCAGGGCAACTGCTCCCTCTGCAGGAAAAAGGCTGGAGGGATCCAGTCCTCAGGGCCGGGTGGAAAACGGTGCAGTGTGCACCGAAACATGAGCGAATATGGGGGACATAACATGATGTGACGAGTGACCATGACATGACCAACAGATGTTTTACACAGGTTGTCCATGCAACTTCAGAATTTGCTGGAGGTGAGGTCTGAAGCCTCTGTGAACAGCAGGTCTGTCTGAAGGGGCAAGCAGAGACAGCTGTATTCAAAAAGCACACTAATATGGATTATTAAGTGCTGCTCTGCTCCTTTCTGCCTAACCCAACCGCACAGGTCCCTGAAGTCTGCTGTATGGTATTTTATCTGTGCTGGGAAAGATTTTCTTAGACCATTTCATGGGTTGATGACTTTGGCTGTTAAGTCAGGGCGATCCGTGTTTTACTGAACTCAGGCATTGTGTCCAGCTGTTAATCTCTGAATGTGGTCTCATGCTTTCCACCCCTGATGTGCTAAAATAATTCAGAGTTGGCCCAGTCCTGCAATTTTAAGTTAGTTGTTGAATTAAACATATTTCTCTTTTTAATAGAGATTGTCTGGGCAGAAGTCTATGTTTTTTATATTGTCTATGTAAAAATAATTCATGGGTGTTTTATGGTCCATTTGATAGTAAAATGATATTTAATATGGAATTTTAATTTTACAGCATGGAGAAAAAGCTCTGCATCTCCTCAGTTTTGCTAATAAACATTTTATGGACTTCGTGAATGTATGTCTGGAGTAGATACTAAAAGTTCAAACATATAAGTGAACCAGGTTTTAAAAAATCCCTACATACTTGTTTGGCTAATTTACTATTTAAGTACTACATATACAACCTTCCATACAAACCAAGATAGAAATGGGTTTTGTCTACAGATTTGCTTCCAGTCCTCTGGTCTTGTCAGATATTAGGAATATTTCTGTGTGATTTGCCAAATAGTAGCTGTTCTTCTAGATTCTGTTCTGTTCTATATTCTCTTATTGCTCATGAAAGTAGACTAAATAAATGCAATCATGTTTTCTGGCCTTTACTACATGAATAAGTTTTTTAAAAAAATACCCCAAACCAGTAAACACCATTGATCCCAAATGTTTGACTATTAAGTTACTTTTACAAAAAGATTATATGTCTTACCAGTTTCTGATTATGACATACTGAATAATTACAAATATTAACTCACAGGTAGCTATTCAGGAAGATAAATAAATTTTTTTTTGAACGAAAAAAAAGAGAAATTAAATTGTCTTATCTGATCTTCTCCATAAGCAGGAAGGGAAGCTGGGAACTGATGTTTGGGATCTTGTGGAGGTATTCTTGACATTTACAGTAAGAACATTTTAGTTAACTCAATTTAGGCTAAAAGCTGAAATTCCCTGTAGAGCCCTGGGAAGAGTTAACTCCAGAGAGTAATTTGAACCACTGAGATTACATATACATTTGCCTCTCTCTTCAGATGCTTTCCAGATGCTTTTCTTCCTTCACTGACTGAGGAGTCAGGACTCTCCAGCTAGGCCTTTAAAGTTAGATGATGTAATGTCAGGAGACATTTCTGAGGGACAGTGGACAGTTTTGGTATCACTCTACTCATGATTCACAAGGGCAGGCTGCTACTGCTCCTTCTTCCCCCTGAAAAAAAAGAAGTACAAATACAATAAATTGTGTTTGAAAAGCTTTTAAAAGAATATAAATGTATATAATTATGCATACATGGAACTGCTTCTGCAAAAATATTAGACTGAAGGGAAAATGAGTACTAGCATTTTTGAGGTAATCCACAACATGG
>WEIT01004298.1:9028-22549 GCA_013389985.1 Dryoscopus gambensis | reverse complement strand
ATGAAAAATATAAAAGGATTTGCTCTATTTGTGAGCATGCAGAGGGTACTGTTTACAGTGGCGGGTTGGAGCACTTGTTTCTGCTTTTAATTTTCCACTTCCAAGTACTCATCACCAGCGTTAAACACAATGATTTCAATTGCTGCTTTGGCTGTAAGATCCTGGATATCTCCTTTATCTCCTTCCCCATCTCTTTCTTGAGATTTCTCCCGTTGTGATCTTAGGTGCTAAGGTTTGAAAGACAGCAAATGTACTGGGGTTGCAGACCAGAGAAATCTGTGCACATTCCTTTGCACATGTTTTGAACCAGGTAATAGCTAATCTCTTTGGGATGGGACTGAAGACATTTCCGATTTTTGTTAATTACTATTATTTTGTCATTATTAGTCAAATTATCCAGACTTACTAATAAGCTTTTAATGTTATTTGGGAATAGCCTACCCTCTTAAATCTTCATGTTTGGAGCAAGCAATTAATATTTAGTTCAATGGTTTATATTTAAATTCTGTATTGGTCTATCAGCAAAAGAAACCTGAAAAACCTTCTCTGGCAGAACCCGGAGTTACCATGAAGTTTTTAGAAGGATATTAGAAATTAACTTTTCATTTGTTTGTCCTTACATGGATATATCCTAGAGAATTTTATAATTAATAAATAAGGTACTAATCATTGCTAAACACACATTAGATTATATGATGTAATAAAGGAAAGCTTAATGCACAGCTGACTGCAAATCTTTTCACTGATTTCAGTAAGACTGAAATCAACATCTTACCTCAGCAAGACCGAAGATATTAAACAGCTCTTTACTCTCCAGGCTGTGGACAGATTGTTTTCCTTCCCTCCATTTTGCTCATTTTAGATATTAATGTTAGTTTTCTTTTTGTTTAATACAAATTTTATTTTCAGGCCCTATGTCTGAGGAAGCTTAGGCTGCCACAGTGCTGGGGAATATGTTATTTGCTTAAAACCAATCTATTTCTGTAGATGTCTTAAAGCAAAGCCAACCATACCCTTCCCTTTTTCCAAAGCCCAAATTCTGAGAGAATAGATCTGAGTCAAAAAGTTTCCTTTAAATCCTTGCCATAACCCACCTTGTCCCATTTTCAACAAATTTGATTTTTAGTGACTTCTCCTTGTTTAGGCACTGGCTGTCTATGGCTGGTGGGGAATAATGGGATATCTCTCTGTTTCTGCTGCAAAGCTGTTTTCAGGAAGACTCTCAGTAAAGCAGAGTCCTTTTTTGTCTTCCTGCTTTTTCAGGCTGATTTTAAGTCAGTCTGTCTCTGCATGTTCTTTTGTCCAGCCTTAGTAACAGTGTGCTTATTTTCCTCAATCTTTTTGCTTTATTNGTTTATTTGCAGTGGTGGTGTTTAATCTGTGTCGTGGGGTGAGGGGGAACCTCCATGTGTGGTTTCCAGTGGGTCTGCAAAAGGAAACTAAGAACAGTGGGTTTAACTCTAGACTGTGACTGTCTGTCACTTCTTTGGAATCTTTTTACAATCCACATATAAAGAAGATTTCAAACCACTGCTCAGTGCAATACTTATGTTACAGCCATGCTTTTTGCACGGGTAGGGATGACATAAACCCTAACAAGCAACTGCCTATGCTCTGAGTTTTTCTGCACAGAGCTGGACTCTGATTCTACTGTCCTAGAGGGGCCTGCAGCAATTCCTATCTGCCAAGCACTAGTACCAAGTAATTGCCAGGGATTCATTACTGCTGGATACAGATATGGGGGAAATGGGTGGCATATGAACATAGAAAACAGCTACAGGATCCACAAGATCCTGCAGAGTATATATTTGCTCCTTATTACAATGGTTTTTAGGACATGAAATGTATACTGGCAGTTTTTTTGAGTATCAGCTGAAAGATGAATGTAATCCATATTCAGCATTCTGAATCTCCATTGGATTGCTGTGCTTTCAACATAATAAATTGACCATAGTTGCAGTAACCCTAAGAACCATTTAAGAACCTCTTCAGTATGTAAAATAACTCATGCTGGTGTTAGGTTTCGTATGGTTTTGTTTTGTAAATGGTTTGGAGGGTTTGGCTTTCTCATGTGTCCTTGGCTGCTACTGAGAATTGAATATAGGATGCTTTAAACTGCTCTTGTAACGGATGCATTGTAATTTCTGGGTTGTAATTCATGCCACTGACCATTCTGCATCAAGTAAAAACACAAAATAATGTGGAGGATCAGAGCTGGGAATGGAAGGTGTGTGAGAAAGTGTGTTCACAGGCTGCCAGACAGCCTAGTGTCAAAAATGTAGTATCCTGCCGTGTTGGCTTGTCTACTGTTTTGCTTATTATAAACATATTGAAGGTGTCTTCCTTCTGCTCTGCAGGATATAATTTCTGCATGGGATCCAAAGGCAGGAGAGACTGGGAAAGCAAAATCATCATTGTGCACCTTTTTGTTCTGCAGATTTCTGAAGCTCTTAAAAAGCTGCTGTCAGAGTAGGGAAGGACCATTTGTTAAGTGTCTGTATGTCTCAGCTGCCATCATAACTACTGCAAATATCAGCACTATGGCCTTGAGGTGACACGCGAGCAAAGATTGAATGGTATTTTATGAAATTCTTTATTTTCACTAAACTGGGCCCATGTCACGTTTTTTTGAAGGATGAACCACAACACTCAGAATAGCACTTCTCTAAATTAAAATAAGGCTGCCAGAAGAATGATTTCCTGACTTTGTACTGCAAAACCTAGATTGATAAAGTATGTACTGCTTTTGAGTTATTTTGCTTACTATATAGCCCTTGCCTTTTTAAATTTGCTTATGGTTCATTAGTATGGCACTTAAACCAGTAGATTTCACGATTAGGTGCTAAGGCCTGTGAGTTTGTTGAGGAGTAACACTTTTGCAGCACTTGCCATGATGTACTAGTCTACATTAAACTGTGAGCAGGGAAGTGTTAACGAGAGACTTGGGAAGCTTCAAAAGTTTTCTGCATTCGATTTTATGTCTACGTTAATCCATTTGAAAGCTGTCTTCTTCTAAACCCAGTCTTAAAGTAGGGAAAGATTATGAAGTTTCATGCCGCTTCAAAACTATTGCTGAAAAAAGTTTTATTTCATTTCCTTTCAGTGTTTGCATTGCAAAACATCACTGTCTCTTGAGAGGAAAAAAAAGAGTACAAGTACCCAGTTATGTATTCTTCTCCACTCAGCCTTTTGATCTCATCTGCCTTTACCATTTTCAAAGTGCTCCAATAGGCACACTTGAGACCGGGATCTCAGTTCTTCTTGCATTTAAAACAACTTTACTCCACTTAAGTAATTTAGCATGTACAGACATAGCAGAACAGAGTTTACTCCTTTGTGTATCTGTTTCTTTTTGGGTTTTCTGTTAAATCGAGAGCTGACATGATGAGTGTCTAACTTGCCTCACTAAGGGAAAAAAAGGAAGTGAATTGAAGTCAGGGGATTGAAGTGAATGACAGGTGAGCGAGATAAGTCAGAAATAGCAGTTTAAATGAGTGACATGGGAAGATTAAAAGATATAACTGAAGGCAACTGCCAACAGCCCATAGAATCTAGGACAGAAGATGGTGTAGAATAAAGGAATTTTGGAGAGTAGAAATCAATTCAGACAAGGTGAGAATGAAAGGGGATCTGCTGTAGGATTTCAGTATTTTTTCCAATAGGAAAAAAATTAACATTTTAATACTTGATGGGGAACGAGAGAAGAGAACAAATAGGACAAATAGGCTCCTCTCTGACAAACAAGCAAAGTGAGAAGAAAGGACAGTCTTTTCAATAAAAATGAGAGTTCAAAGGGTTAAGTGTTTATTCACAGTAAAATGGAATTACAGTCGGAATCTTTTGAGGAGGCAGGATTAGGTGTAGTTCAGAGGCAGAGGCATTGGGGGAAACCCGGAGCTGATTTCTGATTATCTTCAGTGGTGTAGTGAGTAGCATTCATAAAGCCTTCTTCCTCTGTTTTCGTTGAGCAGTCTGAGTGTGTCATAAATCCAAATGTAAGATTATAAATATACTTTATATATATACCCTTTTGATAATACACTTGTGAAGGCAAAATGTTCCACTAACACAAGCGTAAGAATGCTAAAAAAGGATGCAAAGCAAGAACAGGTGGCAGATTTGAGGGAGAACCCTATCCTTCAGCACTGCTCCTTCCTTCCTTCCTTTCTGCCCAGGCCTGACAGCACACTCTAGTTGGAAACTGAATTAACACTTTTTGAAAGTTACTGACAGAAGGTGGAGACGATGGGCAACTTACTGACACGCTCATTTAGGCAGTTTTCTCAACACACACCTCGGCACAGCCTGTGGAAAGCCCACACTGGAGCAGGCTAATCCTGAAGGACTGCAGCTCNAGAGGAGAGCAAGGGGAAGGTGCTGTTTTAATTTTGTCTCTATTTCTCACCATCCAACTCTATATTGAATGAATGAAGTTAATCTTCCTCAAGTCTGTTTTGGTCATGATGGTTTTGATAAGTTATCTCTATCTTTATCTCAACACACAGGCTTTTCTGTTTCATTTTCTTCTCCATGCTGTTGGGGAGGGGGAGTGCTAGAGCAGTTGGGTGTGTGTCTGGCAGCTGGCCAGGATCAACCCACTACAACTATGCTGCCTGAAAATGTTGTGAGCCAAGAGAAGATACAGGGTCAGATCCTTACCTGATGAGACTTGGCAGAGGTTGCTGGATTTCAAGCGTGATTCTGTTGACAGAGATCCCAACCTGTGATTTTTAAGTCTCACACATCGTGCAAACAGCAGTATTTAGTTGCTTAGAAAAAGCTACATGTAAAAGTACTCAGGAGGTGCAAGTTTGGGGGTTTTTGGTGCTTTTTTTATCTTGAAGAAGTAGAGACGTAGTGGAAGGCTAGACCTATCTTTGTTTGCACAGCAAACAATCTCAGCTCTTCCCCATGGCCTCTTGCCCTGTGGTTATTTAACTCCCTGAACCATTCTTCTGACTAAAACCTAATACCATTTTGGAATTTGCTCTTCTCTGTTTGAGCTCAGAAGCAACATAGTAGGGTACTACTTTTCAAAATGAAGTGCAAACACAAAAGTGAGGAGCAATAATTTTTATTGTTCAGCAAGAATATCTCTCCCTGCCACCTGCCTGCTTTCAGCTTCTCCATGCATTCTTTTCCCCTGGAGATTCAAGACACCATAAATAGTAACCTTTTGTTAGCTGGCATTGTAATTTTTTTATTGCTGGCTTTCTTTAGTTGCTGAGTTTCTGTATGTGTTTCCAATAGGCACCTCTATAAGCTTGAAAGAAGACCTATAACATAAAGGGGAGTGGAAAACAGGCCAGTCAAATGCAGAGTGCATGCTAGCTATCTCTCAGCCATTTTAGAAGACTGCTGCAGAAAAGAGCAGCAACATTAACTAAAAATTGCCCCCTACTTCCCTGCAGTCACTGACCTCGTGTTACTTTTAAGAGCTGTGCAGGCTCAGGGATGAATTTGCAAGAGCAGCAATTGCACTTTGAATGGGGAAAGCTGCATTTCTTAGTTCACCTCTCAAAGTTGTACCACCAAATAAACCTCCTCTGCACACACATGAGAAGGTAATGTTAAATCTAGGTTCGCCTAAAACTGAACTTCAGTCACCAATTACCTTCTGAAATTTATGACCATTGCCTTTATGATCTTCTTTGGTGTGCTCAGCCAAGTGTTATGAGAACATTAACTTTGGTAAGTGAGGACCTGATACTATTTTTGATACTGAGGGGATAAAAAAAAGATCATGGCTGCATTGTAATCAGAGTTGCCACATCATACAGCAATGGTAAAAGACATCCAGATCTTAACTGTGTCCTCAGTTTAATAAGAATCATAGAAATGCCTTCAGGAGGCTACCTGGTCCAAGTAATAGAAATAGATCTGGTCTATTGCGCAAAGCACAATGTACGTGCTCTTAACTTTTGAGGGCTTTATATTTCCCCAATAGCATTTTAATGTTTCCATGTGTTAAGGCTGTCTCTAGCTGTATGGATGTTACCCCCAAACTATTTGTTTTACAGTCAAGAAGAGCTGAAAAATTTGACTGGATCCTACTAAAAAGTGGGTTGAGGCAGGGTTTGACTTAGCCAGCCTTTGTGTGTTGAGAGACTAAACCAGAGGAAATGTTTTCAGCTCATTGGAATGAGAGTTTCTTAATTTGTGGTTGCAGCCTGATGGTGATATGGGTTGTAAATATTACAGTGTTACTTATTTCCGGAGTAACCCAGTGGGATCACTAACCGAATACTGAACTTTTAATTTATGGAAATACCTTTATAGAAGCATAATTAATGCAAATCTATGTAAATTAGAGTGAAAGTTTAGCCCAAGATGAAAGAATTCCTTTACAACCTTTTGGTTAATTGATTGGATTATCCTCTCAGTTACACTGCAGTAACTCAAGTTTCCCTTCAGTAACTTAAAGCAGGTGTTTGTCTCTGAAATGGATGGACTTCCTGTGTGAACAACGGACTCAGACCCTGAGTCCCTGATTTTAATAATCAGTTCAAGCCCCAACCCTAATTTACCATGATGAAACAAAACCAAATCCACCAGAGATATCTCTAGATAATGCTCAGACTTTTTTTTGTTGTTTTTGCTGAAGAGATGAAAGAGGTCCATGAATTTCTTTAATGAACAATAGGAGATTGTTTCAATAAATGCAAGTCTTGAGTAATTGAACTCAATCAGGGCCTCTTTATCTTAGACTTTTCTCATAAATATACAATCCACATACACTGAACTCAAAAATTATTAGCTGAGGGAGAGCCTTAAAATCACATTTCAGTATCATAAGATGGGAGCACACAATACAGAACGGAACATAAATAGTAATTAAAAACTCTAAGCAAACAGAATTTTTTTTTTATTCACTGTATGTGATTATCTGACTGCTACTAAAAGTATGCTTGATCTTATTTGTATATTCAGGGTTTGCAAATTCACCCCGTTGTTATGTTTTGGTCAAAACAAAATTTAGCTGATGGTCTTTAGTGGTGGTTGACCTTGGCTGGACTCCAGGTGCCCACTAAACCACTCTACCACTCCCTCAGAAGAACAGGGTGGGGAGAAAATAAGATGAAAACAAATGTCCTGGGTCAAGATAAAGGCAGTTTACTAACACAAAAGTGAAGGTCGTGCACTCACAAACAAAGGGAAAACCCCAAAGATTTTATTCCCTATTTCCCTTCAGCAAGCAATGCCCAGCCCCTTCCCAGGAAACAGGGCTTCAGCACGCATTGCAGTTGCTCTGAAAGACAAGTGTAATCAGTATCAAATGCCGGCCTTTCCTTTTCCTTTCTCTTAGCTTTTATATCTGAGCTGACGTAAGATGGTGTGGAATATTCCTTTGGTCAGTTTGGACCACCAGTCCTGGCTGTGTCCCCTTACAGGATTTTTGCCCAACCCCATCCTACTGGTGAGGGAGAAACTTTGGAGAGAGGGCACCGATGCTGTGCCAGAGCTGCTCAGCAGCGGCCAAAGGACTGGGGTGTTATCAGCACCTTTCCAGCTACCAATGCAAAGCACAGCACTGTGAGGGCTGCTGTGGGGAAATGAGCTCCGTCTCAGCCAGACCCAAGGCAACCTTATCTGTATTCCAGCCAGAAAAACATATAGAGAGGAGATTCATGCAGAAGCTCTTTCCAGAAGAATTTATCTAGGTTTCTCAAGCTTTCTCAAGCAACTGAGGCCATTTTAATAGCCTTAGCACCAGGACCATGTTAATACCAGTGTTGTGGTAGTCCCATGACTGACTGTATCTTGATTGAAGCAAATGAAAGATTTCTGTGGTTATAGTTCCAAAATGGCTATTCTTACATATACCAGACATATATTCTCACTTTAATAGGATCTGAACTCATAGTACTATTTCTTCGTAACAAGATATCTGTCAAAATTACATCACTCACTGCAAAAAAAGTTTTTATCTGGCTTCAAGAGAAACATTAGGTACAATGCCTAGAAAAGAATTATGAAGAATAAAAGGGGGAGAACAACAGGGATTCAGTGCTCTGGGAGGATCTTTCTGTCTCTCAGGTGATACCTGATATTTTTCCATTCCAAGTTAATATTAAGATTAGAATATGACTGACTGTGCCAGGTGCTATCCAAATAAGTGTGAAAACGTAGTTGATACTCACACACGTTTAGAGACAAGCTGCTAAAAAACCTGGAGTGGGAAGGTGTCATAGCTTTACTTCTCTGACACTGTGAACTATGTGATTTACCAGCCAGGGGCAACGATTAAGTACGGCTAAATTAACAAACAGCTCACTTCAGTTCAGTCAGGGGTGAGAAAGCATCCAGGGAACAGTTTCTGGGCAGGTCGAACAGCCTTCTGCTGCCCTCCTTGCCTGTTCTTGGGTTGCCCAGTGTACAGGATTAGCAGCTGGTGAAGACCAAAACAGTCCCTGTTAATGCAGAGCCACCTGATGATGTGAGACAACAGGCACAAGTTTCTGAGCTGGACTAACTTTTTGAAGGATCCTGCCCCAAACCATTTAGCAGCAACATTTTGGGTTTGAGTGGCCCTCAGTAGCTTAAGGGTAGCTAAGAAATAAATACATGTGTATATCTGTGCCTTTAAAATAACTTTCTTCAACTCCTTTAAAATTCTGCATTGTGTCTGTGTAAAACAATCCCCAAGTTTAGGAGCTTCGTGTCATGAGCAAGACAAGTGTATTCTTCCCCTGAGCTTCCTTCCAACATTATCCTGTGCAAGTATGTAGTAAAAAATAGCTTTTGCTAGGATGCCAGAAACTGTACAGCTCCAATACAGATCCAAAGTTTTCACCTGCTCTTGTTCCTGTTTGTATTCATTTGAAGGATTATCATCATATTTATTATCCAGAGCACATAGGGGCTAAATCCTTCTTTATTTATTGAGAGAGTTGTGTGAAATAGACATACTCGAAGACATAGAGGATTCTGGCATATATTTCACATACTCATTGTATATAATTAAGGTAATGCTATTTTTTTCCCTCTGCGTTTTAACTCATAAGACATCTCTGGGCTGTATTGCCAACATCTAAGGTGGTTTTGGGACAGAATTATGTCTCCTCCATAAATTCCCAATTAATGCATTTTTTTGAGTTAAAGATCCACAGAACTTCACAGAATTTAAAGGACTCGTCTTGTTCTGTAGGCCCTACTCAGGCTGTGCTGGTATTGAATCCTTTGATAAACACTTCCTTTTCAGGCAGGGCTTCATCCCCCTGGGTGCAGAAATCTCAGAACTGGACACCCGACTGTGAGTTACACATCCTGCCAGCTCCTTTTAGTTTCTGTGGAGAGAAACAGATTTTTTAAGAGGTCAGTTTGTAAAATCTGTGTTATATACTCCCAGAAGACCTTCTATGTCCTCCTAATAAAGATATCAGAGGGCATTTGGAAGAAGCCTTGCTTTTCTCCATAAACTACAAAGAGAGTTATTTATAAACTATTATTTGCTCTTCCTTCAGACATTTGAAAGTGAAAAAATCTGTGTCAGCATGTATGGACACTTTCATATTTTGTTTAATTTATCCAACAGTGTAAGGTACAGTGTAAAATAAGTATTTGTGGGCAGAATGTTAGCTATTTCATGCAGGAATCTTCATCCATGAATCTCACAAAAACAAACCTGTACCCAAACCTTTCATCTTAAGCAAGGCATTAATTTTTTAACTCAACTCGTAACATTTTTACCAGTAAGGAAACAAGAGCAATTGGATGATGGTCATTCTCCTACCCACTTTTCTCACCAGACATGAGTCCAGAGTAATTTCAGAGAGAGTACAAATGTTGTAATATATATCTACACTGTTGTGCTGGAACTTACCCACACAACCTCCTAGGAGTCCTTTATTAAAACTCTTTTAATAGATTGAAGAAATTTATTCCCATACCGTGGTAAAACTCAGCATTTATTCCAGGCTAGATATGATCTGTGATTTATAAAAATACTTTTGCAGAACAGCTTTATTTCTTTGGGGCAGAATCAGTTTGCCATAGGAACAACAACAGAAGTACACAAACAACAGGAATTCCAATAGTTAATTGTACGCATTTACTATTATAACATAGCTCTGTCTTTAAGTAATAATTGAAGTTGTGTTGCACATTGAAATATTGTTAATGTGTTCTCATTAGCCATGTAGCTGTAGTGAATTTTCTTTCATTGGTGGGTGACAATGAGAATGTGCCTCATTAGCTGGAAAAAAATGGTGACAGCTGTAGGATCTACGGAAGAATACAAACATGCATTGATCAAATTTAGATTCACAGGCTTGAATACCATGCCAAAAAAAAGGCCCATGCTGAGGAATTAAAATGAGATTGAAATAAATTCTAAAGCAAGAGTGAGATTACCAAATGAGTTTTGCCCACTCTAGTTTTCTTTGCAGTGTGTGCACAAAAAAATAATTGGAAAATTACAAAAGAAGATTTTTTTTCCCAAAATAATATTCAAAGAGTCATTTTAGTAAGATGCAGCAGTATGGAACTTATTCATGGGTGAAGAACTATATAAAGAGAAGTGTGAGCATTGCAGTTTGCTTTTTTGGTGAGATATGAACAACGTGAAGACATTTCCCATCTTTCACTATTTTGAACTCGCATGTTTCTATGAGATCATCTATTTATGAAACCAAAATGAGCAGGTGTGAGAGAAAACAGGAAGCTTTTCCACTGCAGATCCAGATGCCTGACCAAGATATAGGCACTGCTGCATGGATTTCTTGAAGATGATTTTCAAATTAGGGTTGGGGATCCTAGAAATTTTAGGTTGGGAATTTTCTGCACATTAAGTTCATGGATGTTTTTTGGAAGTTTGCTGTATATGTGAACTGAAGAGAGAAAACTGCTTCATTGTGACCTGTCACAGTATTAGCTGACACATCTCTACAGATTCATTGCCAGTGCCACAGAAGTTTATTGTGTTCTTTGGGATCAATGAAAGATACAGAAGCTATAAAGGTGTAATTTATGATACTATAGATGGAAGAAACAGCTGTTTAATATTTGCTGTAAGATTTTCTCTGTTGACATGCAGGCTGGCAAGAGGGGGTGTTCAGGAAAAGAAGGTGAATATTTTTTGAGAAATATCAAGCTAACATTAGTGAAAACTCCTGTGAATCTTCAAAGCAGCAGAACAAGAAAAGACACAACTGAAGTTGCACCAAGAAAGAGAGCTTCATCATTTTCTTACATAATTCTGTGTGTGTATGCATAAAGAAAACATGCAAAGAAAACTATAAAAAATGAAATCATCAGAGATGATCTTGGAAATGGTAGGAGAAGTATAACAATTGTACATGCATAGCAGTTCTAAAAGCTGCCCTCTAGTCCTTTGGCATGTGGAGGCAAAATATCACCCTATCCTATTCGTCATTATTATTTTGTGTCTTTGTGTTGCCTGTACTTGCCTTCAGGTGTTCCCTGCTGAGGTCTGTTATTTCTGAGCAGACACCAACCCTAGGTGCAGTCAGAGTGGGTAAATAAAAATAAAATAAAAAAGATAAACAGGTGGGTGGTTATTAGAAAACATATGCTCTATTTGTCTGGTAATGGAAGTTCTGCTGTTCTGGCATGCTGCAGAGGGCACAATGGTGTATGTCCTCACGCAGAACTGTCTCACTCCAAGCTGAGCACTCAACAGCCCAGTTTCTGTCAGAAATACAAGTTCAGGAGGAATGTAAGCTCTCCTGGGATAGTAAAGCTGGTACTCAATAGGGGCAGCACAGTCTCCTGGTCTTCTCCTAGTCTGGCTCTGCACTGTGTATTTGGCTCCCACCACCTGTGCTACAACAGAGCCACTGTTTAGGACATGTTGGAGGCCAAGAGTCTTCTCCTCGAGAATGCCAGCTAACAAAGAGACAATCTCCTCTGCTTTCAGTTGTGTCACCATGATCCCTGAACAATCATCTTCTTTCCCCAGCACATGGCAGAATGGTGCTCAGCATGGGAGACACCTCACCTGCCACCTGCTTCTGAAATGGGGAATATGCAAGAACACGTGGCCTCTGTTCTTAATGATCTGGGACATGTCAGGATGTATGTTCAAAAACTTTTAGAAATGCACATATTCTTGTCAAAGACGAAACAGGCGGAGTATGGGGAGATTTCATGGAACAGACGGTACACAGCAACCATTTCTATCTCTGCCCAGCTCATGTAAGAAGGGACGTACTGCTCCTATTTTGACATTCTCAAAAGTAGCACACTAGGCTATGCAGCAGAGGAGAGAGAAGGATAGGGATGAAAGCACAATAAAAACTTCAGGAATAGTGATAACTGTTTTACTGGCCCAGTTACCTCAACCAACTGCGTCTTTTTTTTTTTTTTCTGTTGCTATTGTTTCTTTTCTCTTTTTCTTGAAGAAATAACTCAGACCTGGCTATGGTCCAGCTCTGTATCACTTGGTCTTTAGCATCTTCTATATCCCATAGGATAATCTGTGGCTCGATGATGTATTTTCTATTTTTATGTGCTTTTTCCCATCTCTGTGTCATATTTACTATTTTACATGGTTTTTCCCCCAGCTCAAAGTATCTAAATTTTCAGATGGCTGTGGTATATCTCACATATAGTGGCATTTTTCTAGCACAAAAATAAGTAAATTGAATGTGACGTGAGGACTTGAGGAAGGGTTGGAATGGGTAGAGACTGCTGAGATAGTGTTGAAGGAATCTATTTTATCAAAGGAACCAAATCTGATGCAATTTCAGCAAATTTCTGTAAGAAGGATCTGTATCCTTCAGGGTCCCACCTGAATTCAGGTGACTTCAGACAGTTTCAGAATTACAGAACTGATTGTTCTGTGCATTCAGCGGAGTCACAGATCTCAGAAAAGGTCTGCAAGATGTGACACAGGGGCTTCACCAGTCAACTGCTCCAGGTTTCACTGACAGTTCTGAAAGTTACTGTTCGCAATTGCAAGGTCAGCAGGGAGAAGCAGGTCTCAGCCCTCAGGAGAGGTAAAGTGCCCTAATTTGTCTTTCTTTAAGGTTTGCCTTTTACCTGGATTATTCTCTTCCAGTTAGTTGTCCAAGTGTCTGGAAAAACTGTTTTCTCTATGTCTACATATCTATATACCTCTATCTGTGTCTACATCTATCTATAAATATTTTTTTTGCTTTGTCACTTTGGATCACATGCTGTTAGCCCAGGNATTAGTGGCCAATCTGTGCTCCCTGGCTGTGTTGACCTGTCTCCCTCTTAGATGCTGAATTTGGAAGTAATTCTGTGCAGTCTGAATTGTCTAGGAGTTCGTGTGGCTTTTAATTGGTCCACAGTTCCTGTTAACAAAATGAATGAACACTGCAGTTTCACATAGTCTGTAAAATCCAGGCACTATTGTCAATAATGACCATTTGTACATGTGTGTAACATAAGCAGCATTTTTACCTCACCATATTCAATGCACTTTTATGTTGATTTGGCTTTTTTTACATAGCATGCCAACTAGTAGTGTACTGTATTCTCATTCATACAGAGAAAATACAATTACAATTCTTTTAGGCAAGGTCTTTTGAGTTT
>WEIT01004297.1:147642-193891 GCA_013389985.1 Dryoscopus gambensis | reverse complement strand
GAATAAAGTACAGAAAAGCAAATTAAATTAGCTGATCATGTCCAGGTTTGGTTCTTAACTCAATACGCAACTGAACTGAAGCCTAATGTAGCTTTCAATAGAAGAAACAATAGTTTAAAAAGTTCAGCTAATTCTTCTTCAGTTCTAAAAATTCACCTGGATGCTGTTTGCCAGTAACTTTTAAAATTTTTTCTGTCTTTTTCCACTGTCACTGTGCATGGGGCTTGGACTGTAAGGATACTGAATATTCTCCTATTTCATGCACATAAATTTTAGAGTTACGCTGGGTTTTGTTTTTATTTTCTTGTATTCCTAGTCTGCCAGTCATATTGCTTCCAATCCAAAAGCAAGTGCAAAAATGAAAAAAGATAATATGAAATATGCCAGCTGGGCAGCAAACCAAATAAACAGAGCATACCAGGTTAGTACTTCACTGC
Organism: Dryoscopus gambensis; assembly: GCA_013389985.1. Lineage (NCBI taxonomy): Eukaryota > Metazoa > Chordata > Aves > Passeriformes > Malaconotidae > Dryoscopus > Dryoscopus gambensis. The sequence goes on along the minus strand of WEIT01004297.1, from coordinate 193,454 downwards.
TTTATGATACTCTTGACATGCTCTATAGTTCTTTTCTGTACTTTATTCAGCTGCTGTTCAAGAGGTTAAATAGGGCATATAAATCAGCATAATCTGCTTGCATTTTTTACATTCTGCTTCTGTTTGATTTCCTGGAAACCGTGATTAATATAGGGTTGATATTTTACGTTTATTAATTACTATCATGTACCTAATAGCTTTAAACAGATTTTTCCTACTAACATTATCTGAATGTACATTAGTGTAATATTGACCTCCAAGACTTGGTTCTACAGCTATTTTGGTAAAACTTGGTATGTCTTAATTCTTAGAGTGACTTTTTTGTCCACTTCTGTTTTACTAGAAAACAAATAAAAATTCTAGAATTTTTATTTTCCTTGAGTTTACGCTGACCTTTCAAAATCATATTTAATTGCCTTAGTATTTGTGACTGAAGTTGGTTTTGTGTAGTTTTGTAGAAAAATGCTTATTGAGTTGTGAAAACGTAGACTCTGTAGGCCACGATCAAAGCTTGCTGAAGTCATTAGGAGTCTTTCCAACTTTTTGAAAAATCAGGTTTAAATTTTTATATTTCCTATTGTATTATAAACCTCTATTTCATTCTATAACTATGAATGAAAACATGTTTTAGCTCATAGGCTCTGCTGTCTGTGCATCCCAAATATAGTACGTCTGTTTGAGTCCCTTACAGCTATTTTTTAATTATCTGCCTGTCAAAGTTTGTATGTAAGTAATCCTGAACATCAACATCATACTGTCCAATTCTCCCCACAGCTTTTTTTTTTGAGCAAAAATATTGATACTGAATGCAAAGATTTTGTATATATGTAACACTTCTTTCTCTCTGCAATATTTCAGTATTGGAGCCCGATATTTAATTTGTTTCTTGTTGCTAGTATTTCACACTTAATACTACCAAATGGCCTTTTTACGAGCACCATCTATTATGAAATTAAATTAGATTTTCCTTTTACAATCAGTACAGTTTTCTTAATACATACTGCATGTCAGTTCCTTGCTAAGAGTGCAGCTTCTTGTGGCTAATGTGTTTTTGATGTACTCCAACTTAGAGGTATTTTCCATTTATCCTAATTGGCCCTGTAGCTTCTGACTGTACAGTGAGGAGTATTGTATCCCTGGGGAAATAATGAAGCATTTTACACTCATGTGCCTAAAGTTTATTTCTCTTCTGCTCTTTAAATATCTCAGCTTTTCATTAATAAACCATTTACTTGCTCACGATGGTAAGGTGTGTATGAATTAACTACTTTGTCTGATGTTTCATAAATAATCAGGGCTTCTTTTGACTTGAAGTATGCCCAGCATTCCTGTAAGCACAGCACTGATGGAAAACTCAAGCGTTGCAGGATTAAAAACAAACAAAGCAAAACAAAAAAACCCAACCCAACACAAACCTAACCAAAACAACCAAACACAAAAAACCATCAAAGAATGGAATGCACTACGGATTGATAATTGATAGAACAAAACAGGTTTTAAAAATGTGTGAATTTTTAGTGAAAACCAGTATTCCATGTTTTACATCTTAGTAAAATGAACTGCTTAGATTAGAGTGGATTTGCACATGTTTTAAGTAAATATTGTGACTGGAGTTCAAAGTACTGGTAGAGACTTGTTAGCACTTCTGGGAAACAGCCCCTTTCAGGGTGCATCAGGGTGGAAATTTAATACCAGCGTTGGCTGTGGAATGGCCTAGAAGACCTGGAAATAGTCACCTCCTGGTTCTAAATAGAATGGATGTTTAATTAACACAGTTTGTAGTTAATTTGTTCATATCCAAATAAGCATACCTGTGTTTTTTTCTTTTCCTTCTTTTCTCTCCACATGGCTTTCTATTAACATCATAATGTCTCTAATAAAACATGGATTTTATTGGGATTGGTGTGGTGCTGGGGGCATTTTTGAGTGTGTGGGGTTTGGGGGTTTTTTGGGGGGTTGTGGTTTTTTTTCTCTCAGTTTGAAATTTTTTTTCATTACTGTTTCTGTGCAATTCTTTTGGATCCTACATTAGGCATTTTTGGTTGATGCTTACCAGCACAGGCCATGTTAACACAACTAACATACATACATACATACATATATATAGCATACTTTAGCTGCTCTTGTTAGCTGTTTGGGATATAAAGTGAAGAACACTGCGTGTGATTAGAATCTTTGGGGAAATTCAGCTCTTGAGAAAATGAAAGTGCCCAAGCTCAAGCCAGCATCTGGCAAGTAAATGGGATGAACACCACCTTCCTCATCCTAGAACCACAAGAAGCTCTAGTGAGTACAGCTGGGCAGGGTAGCCCCAGCCCAACCCTCCTGACCTTGTTACATGGCTGCAGAAGCGTTTGGCTACTCCAGTCTCTGTGTCAGAGACTCAGAACATCCATCAGCTACAGCCAGTGGTGTTGGGTGATGCAGTAGGTGGCCATTCCCCCTATGAGTCAGTGTTGATTTGTTGCTCCCTCCGTGAGCTGAGCAGTTGGAAATTGTCACCATTTGGACCTGAGGATGAAACCTTGGTCACTTGTGCCAGGGGAAGACGCCCTTAAAGTGTTCCTGCCTTAGTGGAAGATATGTCTAGGTTTTAAGCTGGATATTTATATGATCTCTATAAATCCTCCCCACTTTCCATGCATTATCCACCTGTAAAGTGCAATATGACCCTTAAAAGCTTGTTGGGTTTGACATTGACTTGTTTTATTGGTTGGACATTCTCATACTGCTAAATGAAATTTTTCAAGAGAGCAAGATGCATTTGGAATCCTGATTTGAATGTCTAGACAAATTGTATGAATATGTGACTTTAAATTCCAAGTTATTAATGCAAAAAGTTACTTTTGAGCAATCGTCTTGCAGTGAGATCTTTCCCCGTTTCCAGTTTGGATTTGAACTTGAATTACCAGCAGTTTGCTCAGTAATTTTGGAAAACTGCCTTTATTTTTTCAAATAACTGGCTATAGTTGCTTTTTTATTATTTAATTATTTTTTAGGTTTTTCTGTGCAATTTACTTGAAATATTTTTACTAGTCCTCTTCTTTCAATTTATTCTGTCATTCAAGCAGCGTGCTTTGGCACTTGATTTTTGCTTTTTCTGTGCATTCCTCTATGAAATCGGAGAAACTTCGTAGTTTATTGTCATTTAAAGAAAACAATGTTTGAGTATAAAACAAAACCTTATTCCACGAATGCCAGTTAGAGCACTGTCTTTACAGGAAAACATGATGATAAAGAACAGTTTAAAAAAATTCTGAAAAGCACAGATATTTGACACTCCATCTAGTTAATGTACTTATTTTGCTGTTAAATATGTAACCATTGGTACTGATTAATACTTCTCATCTGTCTAATCTAGGAGAAATGTAAACTTATTCAGGAAGGCAGAAAGGTTTTGTAGCTAGAACTGCTGTATGGAGCTGGAATTCCTGGTTGCTAACACATCCTCTGAAAAAAAAAAGAGATAATTATTCTCCACGCTTCTTAAATTTAATTGACTGGGTGGAAAAAAACCCAAATAAAATTTAATTTTAATCTTTTATTTCAGAAGTTCGTGAAGTAGTGATTATTCAAAGAATTAGTTTTAAGTTTATTATTATTGTAAGCTTACTTTTCCCTTATGACTGGGAAACTGGGTCATTCCATCTGTGCAGACACCAAGAAGAACTTCTGTCTGTTCTCACTGAGTCACAGTTACTTTAGCACCAAAACAAAATAAGGCTACCTGGTGCTCTTCAATTAGGTAATTGGTTTAGCATGTCTTCTGGTAGAAGCATTTCAGCAGAGGCAAGCGAGTTTGATTAATGCTCACAAAAATCTTGAATGTGATGCTACTCATAGTAATTTTCCAGATACGTGCTTCTTGGGTACATTGCATGAACTCTTCTGTGTTAGCGATCTACATGTTTTTTATGGCTGGAGAGAGGTGATTTTGTTACTAACCATTTGGGAAACAGAAAATTAAATCATGATTTAAGAAATAGATTCCAGCTCAATCAGTCAAATTGCTGTGTAATGGCTGAATAGACAAAATAATTGTTCGTCAGGGCAAATTTGAAGTGATTACATTTCCAAGTGTACTTCTGGTTGTTATGACACAGAGTTTGGTTTTATTTGTTCAGCTTAAACTATGTGTCAGTATCATGAAGGCAACTGCTCTTGAAATTAGCAAGTAGTGTTTTTTTAAACTAATGTCATATGTCAATTTTGCTTCCAGTGTCCATAACAAAAATAAGTAAAATTTTTATTTTGAAGCTTTATTCTCCATGCTTTCTGTGTGTCTTGCCAAGTGTGCTTTTTGACCACAGTATATTTAGGCTTCTGTGCTTTTTATTGAAATTTCCGAATGCTTTGAGTTTCATGCAGGTTTTCACTTGAAACTTTTGATTTCTGGTTTTTAACTTGCTTGTTTTTGTGAAAGGATTTGGAATTCCCAAGTGTCTGTTTAAGGTGAACAAAGAGAGGATATTTTATTCAATCAGATGTAAGCAAAAGTTGCTTTCACCTTGGAGTGTGTTAAGAAATCTTGGATTTTCCTCTGAAGTTGACTATTGTATGTCACTCTGGAAACTGCACAACCTGAAGAATGGGTTTATATATACTACTAGAATCAAAACCTGTCACATCAGTTAATCACCTGGAAATAGAAAAAGTGGAAATACGGTGTTTTCAGTACGTCTCTAAGATGTAAAGAGTTGTCAGAATAACAAAATTGCTCCTAACTGTTAAATTTGAAATAGCTTATAATTTACTGTGCCAAAACTATTTTTTTAAAAAACTCAGTGCTGATTGGGAATTGCAGTGCTAGATTGTAGCCTGGGGGTCAAAAGCAGGTTAACAGGTCCTGCAGCTTGTTGCTGGTGTGATATTACCTGAGTTTGATGACTTAATCTTTCTTAACAGGTCATGAAGAGTTTGCTAAATTAAGTTAATTACAAGAGAGAAGGGACACATTATAAATCAAGGACTAACTATGCGAGACACCAGTGGTATTTGAAATAAAAAACTTCAAGCTGAAAATTTATTGAGTGTTTAGATGTTAACATTTAAGTAGAGAATAGGCTGTTTTACTAGAACCAAGTTTAGTTACTGTTTCTGGAATTTCTTTACCACCCCTCCCAACCTGAAATGCAAAACTTTTTAGTGCAGGTGTATTAATAATGGTTAGGAGTTTCATTTGATTAAAGACCAACCTGGTAATGAATCCCCTGTGTTAGATATGGCTGATGAGTGATGGGAATTGTCAGTATCATTAGAAAAACCCTTTTGAGCTCAACATGGGATGGTCAACATTTCCTATCCTTTTGCCTCCTCCTTTCTAAAGCCATTAGTAGTATTTATTAAGCTGTATCTTTCTTTCTTATCAAGACAGACTTTATTTCAGATGTTCTCTAAAACTGCTGGTTTAATAGTAGGCTACAGTCAAGTACAATGTCATTGCTCATGGCTACTTTGAGCCATAAGATACAATTATATGTTGTCTGGATTATTTTTTAGTAAATCTTGATAAGTAGAATTTTTTCTGTCTTGTTTTAATAAAAAGTAGTTTTTCTTTGCTTCATAGAAGAAGGGTGATATAGCTTGTATTCTGGTAAAAATTCTGAGTTTTAGTTTTGTGCTTTTAAGTTTGTAGTAAATAGAGTTAATTACTGGTATTGGGCATTTAGAATTGTTATTTTCACAGGATTTAGACATAGAATTTCAGAAATATGACAAGTAACAATCCTTTCTTTCCTGTTTAGTTTGCAGGTCGCAGTAAGAAAGAAACTAAATACTCTTTGAAGGCAGTGGAAGACATGTTGGAGACCCTGCAAATCACTCAGTCTTAGTTTGGCACAGAGATCTAATCTGAAATTTTCCAATACCACACTCAACCTGTGGATTATGTTACTTTAGTGCTGTTAAAAGTTAATTTTGTATTGATTAACATGCTACATAAAATAACATTTTCTGAAAAGTAAAATGCCTATTTATTGCTGCTATAAGAAATGTGATGAATACCCACTGAAATAAATAACTTATCCACATAAACAACTTAAAGAAATGACGTGCTGCACATCAGTCTCCTCAGATTTTTGTATGTACAGTACCTGCTTCTAAGCCATAATTTGTAGAAATAAACTTGTTAAATGATTTTAAAAAATACAGTGACTTATTGAACTTGCAAATGGAAATCACAAATTTATATATGTAGATTAATAACATATGCTAAATATTTTTCTTATTTGCATATTTAAGAGTAAAAGCATGCTACAGAGGTACACTTTCTGGAAAATAGATCAAGGAGTGATTATGAGTACACTTTATTAGAAAAGGTTTGTTGAGGGTTTTTTTAATGAGTTGATATCTAGTACTGTAGAAATGGAGAAAACTTATTCATGGACTTTGCTTCAGAGGTGCTGCGGTACTGGCTTAAGGCCAAAGACATTCTTCTCTGTGGCTTTGTGGGCAAATGCTTCCATGTCCACGTAATTGCCCAATCAGTATATGCATATTCCCTCTTTTTTATTCCTTCTCTGTGTCCTTTGTTGTGCTTGTGTTTCACATTATGAATTTCAGCTGGGTCTCTGTGCTGGTCTCTACTGCTTCTGTGCCCCCAGTATGGGCACCCCTTTGCTGTGTTGCTTTGGCTTCTCCACGCTGAGCAAGGGGTACTGCACTGAAAGGGTGACATGAGACAGCTTGGTCAGCTGCTTTGCACTTACTGGGGGATAGTGTTTGTTACACCAGCAGCATGAAGCATCTGGCACATTGCAAAACTGGGTTCTGTTTGTCTTTAGGCACTTGTTTATTTACTCAGATAATTAGTGAAAGACACTAATTCAAGCATTTTGCACGTCTGATCATTCTGGATGTTCTTCACGTGTACTGTGGCAATTCAGTTGCACAGCTATCATTTCATTTACTACAGCTTCGGTAAGATTGGATAACAGCAGCAACATACCCTTGGCAAATTCTAGTAACAGTTTTGCAATGTTGTTTTCATGACTGTTAAAACCATCCAAGATGATTAGACTTTCAGATTTTATACTGCCTAATCTGTATAGATGGATAGTTAAAGGCTGTTATAATGTCCTTATTACAATCCTGGGCTTGATGTAATAAAACACAGCTGAGTTCCTTCTTAAAAACAAAGCAGCAACAAAAACTTCCTTCAAAGCTTAAAAATTTGTATAACTGAGCTGTTTTTTGCATGAGACCGGGCCTTTAAGAAACATGTAGGATCTGACTCTTATCCATTAAGTAGGTTGGAGATCAATAGTGTCACAGAATGGGTACCATGCCATGAGAATTAATTGTATGTGGAATCATAAAATAGCTTAATTCATTTAATTCATTGCTGCTGCAATACAAAACTGCGAATACTGCCTAGTATTATGTTCAATCATCCAATTCTAACTCTGGGAAATTGTGCACATCCTTTTATAATAGTAATTCACAAACTGGCCTCAGAACAGTTCTTGTGGCCAGATTATATATGCTTTGGGTGGAAAACCAAGAAAGTATCACAGTTGAGCCTGTGTATTTCTGTTGTAGTCTTTGATTGTATGAGTGTGCCATCTAGAGTTTTAAGCCCTCATTAGTGTTTTTTTTTCTGTTGTACCTACATCTTGTATAACTTGGTTGCATTTTAAAATTAAAAATGCTGGGAAGTTGTACTGAAGGTTAAAATGACTTAATGCATAACATTTTACCTCCAAGGTATTAAAAATCAGCAGTGCAGTATTTTTGTGTAGCAGGCATCAGCTGCTGAAATGTGTTGTATATAAAGCTTTGTTCAGAGGCAGCTTTTAATCTAACAGTGTCAGACTTGGGTATTTAGTATATCAGTTTCTCAGAAAGGAAATTTGTTCTTTCTTGTTTTCAGTTACTTGATGACAATTTTCATGTCATTTGGCTGCTTAGCACCTTCTCATTTTCATTACTGCTTAGCATCTCTTTGAAATTACTGTTTAGTACTCTGATTTGTGCTTGTATTTTGGCAAAATTTCCACATAGTAGAGCTTACAAGTTAACCTTGCAAATATTTCTGACAAATTTGTGTTTACTTCAAAGGTTAAATAAATTACTCCTCTGAAAATGCATGGGTGGTCTCCAACAGAACTATTGAATTGCAGTGGAAAATTGAGAGTATTTTCCATATTCAAATTTAAAAATGAAGTTTAAAAATTCTCTGTCTTCAGGGAAGTAACTGCATGAAATGCCCTGAACTCTCAGCAAGGAAGGGCTTGCTGAGAAGAGAAGCTGTCATATAATATGATCTTTGTAAAAGTAATTTTCCAGTTCTAGTAAATGATTTCGTAATGTTACAGATGCTATGTTGCATTAAAGAATAGGTTTTCAGAGAATGGGTTATTTAATTAACAAATGAACTTCATTATGTTCTGTATTGTGCTCTGACAGTGACAAATGCTACACAAAAATATTAGCAAGCATTCAGGCTCCTCCTTTCAAAATAAAAGGCCATGTTTTCATATTGTTTCGGTTGACAGCAAAAGCTTGAGACCTTTGCAATGCCAGGCTGTGTAGGGATGACTGTGTCTTTATTTTCTCAACCATACTTTGGTAACAAGCTTGACAAGGAGAGCTCAGTGTTACCCGATGAGGTAAAGTTCATTTAAGAGCCACCAAAACCTCCAGTTCCACCTTTGTGATACAAGTTACTGGTGACTTCTTCAAAACCTTTTGTCCAAATGTTATACAATTCATATTATGTAGCTGCAAAAAGCACATCTTGTTTAGAATATATCCCTAAATCTCTTCATTTCAGTGCCCAGAATATCTTGCAGTTGCTATTGGAAACTCTGTTATTAGTCAACGGAGGACTTCCTCTTGGCAGTACTGTATTTGTAATGGCATCCATGTTTGCTAGTCACTGCATTTACAGTGGAACTTGTATTTCAGCCAGCTTTAGAAGGGAGGGGAAAAGGAAAGCAAATTAAACTTGACTTACTGGCATGAATTTCTTAGCTTCTTGTTACTTGCACTCTCATCTTCCAAGAACACCAACTGTAACTGCAGTCAGGTTTGCAATAACAATTCTTGTAATTTAAGAGCTTCTGTATATTCAGCTCTAAACTCAAAACTCCATTATAATCTGAACCATAGAGATTCCAGTGAAACAGTGCTATGTGATGTGCACATACCCCCATATGCAGCAAAGGACTACTTCCACGCTTCTTCAAGTCAATGTCAGAGTAGAGGAGCATTACTACAGTTTTTGACTGTGGTTTTGTCTAGAAAATTAATACAGCTTAATATTTCTCAAAATATTGCTTAGCATTTGCATTGCTTAGCGTATGAATAGAATTTTAGCGCTATTGCTTAACTACAGCAAGTCTACTGTACTACTGTCTACAGTAGTACAACAGGCTAGTTGAGTCTACCCAGAGACTAGTTACCAAGAATAAATGGGTCATTAATCTACCTGCCTGTGAAACAGAAAAAAACCCCCAAACAACACAACCCAAAACAAAAAAAAAAAAACAAACAACCCAACAAAACAACAACAAAAAGCCAACCAACCAAACAAAAAGACAACCCCAAAAAACAAAAAACACAAACACCAAACCCAAAGAAAAAGGGAAATCAACCCCACCAAAGTCACCTGGTAAAGTTGTTTCTCAGCTGCTGCCTGTGAAATGGAAAGTGTTTATCAGTGAGCTTCACAGGTGAATTTATTTCGCCCTGCGATGAGGAAGTCCCTTGTACAGTGCAATCATTTCAATGCTTATCAGGAAGGAAATAAGGGTGGAGAGAAGCACACGGGCCTGTTCAACCCAATGCCATAGTAGGGTTTCTACTGGCAAGTTGCAAAGAGCATGCCATTCATCTGCAGTTGGGATCCCAGAGCTGAAACAAAAAGACAACCCCTGCACAATAAGCCTGGCCTGGCACAGCCCAGCGCCTGCAGAGTTGGTGCTCAGGGCCCTGTGCTCAGAGACCCAGCACAGCGCCTGAGCTCTGCCCAGCTGCCACTAGGCCTGCACATTGCTGTGAGTCTCCCTGCAGGATCTTGCTCTTACTAAGGATTGTCCTGTCTGTTTTACTTTTCTCTCCTTGGCGTCTCCACAGCTGGAATCTTGCAGAAGATCTCTTTTTGCTTTGGAACTGGTGTAGAGGTGAGAGTACAGATGGATCAGCTTGCTGGGGTGATCCTGGCTCTGCACATTATTGGCTTCAGTGCATGACGTGACCAGTGCACACCTAAAGGTCAGCGTGTAAGCCTTTGCCTTGGACTAAGTCTGCTCAAATCCTTTGTGGGTGCTTGACAAAGAATGTCTGAGGTTGGATGTGATCCGTGCTTAATGACCTGTAAGTGTATGGAAAGATCTGTTACAGTGTCGTGGCGACTGCAGTTTGGGCCTCACAGTCACTGAGCCTTTTTGTGCATGTGTGTGAAACAGCGTGGGGTGAATCACTTCAGGAAAACAGTTCCAGATGGGAGGCTCTTTATCCAAGGTCAAAGGGACGGCTGGAGGGAGGATGAGCCACCTTTTCAGCTTGTGTGAGTCAACAGAGGCCCAGTAGCTCTCTGCCCTGTAGAAAATCTGATGCACTTTTGCATTGCCAAAATAATGATAGGTCTTAGTTTGTATTTTAAAAAAAGAAAGATATTGTGCAAAAATGTTTCCCCATCCGTGTGTTTTTTAACTCCTTTTAATGTGGCCTTGATGTTAGGTTTCCTCATGACATTTGGGTGGCACACAGGCATCTGCCTCAAGGCAGTGGAGGAAGACACATTTACAGTGACTGCTCACATGGGAAGTTTCTGGTGGGTTTCCATCATGGCAGGCCACAACCTGTTTGCACTGGCAATAGAAGCACTGCTTGTCTCATCAATGGGGCTTGCTTAAATAACATTCCTCTTAGGATCAAGGCTAATTTTCCCTAGAGAATGAAGGATATTTTCCCAAATTTATACAGTTTTTCTGTAGCAAGCTTTTAGGTTTTGGACATAATATTTGGAAGTGAAACTTTAAACCAGGCAGATGTAATCCTCCCAGGAAGAGACTGCAAAAATCAACACTGAAGCAGTTTCAAAAAAGTGAGCAGCAAGTAAAATTAACCATTGCCTCTGCTTATTTAGGTAATTGAGCTTGACACAGTGGTGTGTCTGACAAATTGGTTTGTGTTTTTTATTCCATTAAATACAGATATGACGCTAAAAGCTGTCACTGCCTGTCTGAGAATATTTGTTTCAGTTTAGACTTTGAAAACCATGTAAATGTGGATAGATCACGAGATGGGCAGCAATGTAAGAAAACTGCCCAGTAGAACTGTATCTCTTTCCCTGGACAGCTGTTGCAGTTTATTCTGTTTAAGTTAGAATCAAGAATGAAAACCATAAAAAATTATTAATAGATCTATTAAAAGCTGCTGTGTCTGTTAAGTTCTAAAATCAGAACTTATTATTCCTTTTTTTAATTAAATGATTATTCTATGGGCTTCTTGGCCATTATTAGCAGGCTTTATTGTAAGCTGGAAATTTGTTTCAAAGATTCAAAGAGAGGATGAAGACTCTGAGAAATCTATAAATACCCTGGTATTTATGCAATTGAGATAAATTGTATATGAAATGAACACAGAATTTCTGTTTGAAACATATCAATAACATTTAGTGCCTTGTAACAGTACTGTAATTGTAGTCATGCCAAGCTTTTTGATCAGAACTTCCCAGAAATGTGATGTCTATATGGAGCCAAAAGCTCTAATAAGCTTTTAAGTAAAATTTGATTTAGTTAAGTGTAGGCACCGCCCAGACTTAGAAAGGAGCCTTTGCTAATACAGATAATTTGTTCCTCTTGAGAAGCTTTCATATTCAGGTAATTCTGAGCCTGATAGCCATATGAAAGAAACAGCTACAACTATTAGAGCAGTTTCAAAGAATGTCAAGGCTTTTCCACATACAAACCATCTTCTCAGTAAAGCAGAGATGTAGATGTGGTCATTTGGGAGCATCTTTGAGAGAAAATCAATACATTATACCATCACTGGAACTGGATGGAGAAGCCTGGCAAAAGACTTATGTCTGTTTTTCCTTAGACCTTTTTTTTTTACTGTGAAGTGTGCTGAAGGACAAGCCTTCTGTGAAGGAAGTTCGGTGTTTCAGATGTCTAACTACATACAGAAAGTGAATTTTGGGGGTATGAGCCTGACAGGGTATCTGGGGTCAGTGCAAGGAGCAATGTCTTACACTGTTTCCAGGTTGAGAACACCTGGGCTTTCTGTGCCAAGGCAGTAGGGCCTGGTACCCTATCTAACATCTGTGATTAGGATGAGAACAGTCTCTCTCTTCTCTTTCCAATGCCCAACCTTTGTATTCAATCTTCTGAATGCCTGTATAACATGAACAGTGCTTTTAAAAAAAATTCCAGTGATTTCCCAGTTCAGAGGAGATCAGTGATACAGTTTATTCCTTCCAGCTCTGGACATCAAACATAAAAGTATTTTGTTCAAAATGAGATCCTGGGCTCTGTTTCTGGATTCCTATTTAGACAACAAAATTAGGGATGGAGTTCTCCAAGTCGTCAGCTCCCAGTTGGCCTTGCTGGCACTTTTTTGATTCCAATTTTTTTTTTTTTAATCAGACCACATATTTAAGTGCTTAAGTGCTTAGACATGGATTTTATTCTTAAATTTAGGCACCATTTTTTTTTAAAAAAATTATTTTGTGTCCTTCATTTGCCAGACTCCTAAGTGGAAGCAGAACAGATAGTTGTCTGAATCGCCCTGGCTCTGTGTTTGTAAGCAGTTGAAGAGTGACTTTTCATAGATGGCCATCTGCACCTAAAGTAGAGAAAGAAAGCAATGAAAGTGATTGCTGACTAATGCAGTAAGATCAACATTTTAAACAAAATTAATGCAAAAAAGGCTACAGATACTGGAAACTGTAGGAGTTAGTGAGGTTAGAGGTCTGCTTGAAATATGGAAGGTGTAACAAAGTCTGTGCACTACTGGGTTCTGGAGAAGCCCTGTGGTCCTTTTTCTTCATGCCTCCAAGTCCATTCCCACAGTCTCTTGCCTGTTGCCTCCCACCAGTACATCTTTTGGGGTGGTTCTTTGGGGCAGGTTTCTGCCCATGTGCTGTGGCCAATTGTGACACATATGAGGATGGAGGGATGACATCGGGGTGGTGGTTTTTCTATGGTTTTGTCCTGTTTCCTTTTAAGTGGTGGGTGAGACCTGAGAGTGTGTTCTTTAGCAATGACAAAGAAATACCAGAAGACTGCCATATATTGGCTGTGTTCACTTACCTTTGGTCATTTCAGGTATATGAGCCAGAGAAATCAAAAGTGTCAGGAGCATGTCTGTCTGCTGTTGCAACCCCAGTCATCAGAAGAAATCTGTGGGACCAGTGTTTCAGTGCCACCATGGGAGTAGAAGGGAAGGGAGCACAAATACCCTGAATGAAGAAGACTAAATAGGTGGGAAATTATACTACTGAGGGCTGTCTAGAATGCCAGGATTTCATTTTACAATAAAATTGAGGTTTGACTGCTGCCTTTTTTCCATAACAGAAAGAAAGAAAAAGCCAACAGAAACCTTTTCACCTCTGAAAAAGCCATACCCACAAGGTTTACTCCACACTGTAAACTAATGGCTGAGTCATTTCCCTGTGTGTTAGGAGGTGAGGGTTTATGTTGTCTACCTGATTACAAGAGACTTTGAACTTGTGTTTCTTGTATTCCCAGCAAGTGACCTATCCATCATGTTGTGGAGTCAAGTCTCTGGCCCAGAGATTGTTGGAAAAAAAGGAGCACTCAATTTGAGACAGCTTCTCTTGGCAGCTTGAAAAGAAAAATTTTGTGTTTTTTTCATGGTGAACTTCATATGTCAGCAAACTACTGAAGTGTTAACTGAGCTTGAATAAAGTGAATTATCTTTCAGACATACAGATGCACCTTCAGATCTTTAAGATTAACTCAGCGCATTGCTTGGCTCAGACACCAAGTGACTTAACTGGTGCTGGCAAGGAAGGTGCATGACATTGCAAAGACATCTTAAAATATAACTTCATTTTTCTTACCTGCTTAAGGTTGGTGGGTTTTCATTTTTTGTATGATTTTAGCAGGGTTAAGTAGATAAATCTCCTTATGCTGATCTTTCTACAGAGACACCTGTAAATGCTGTTCTTTGTTTCATTAGTAATGTCTTATCTCTTGAGTCGTTCAGTCAGACTATGCAGTCCATTTTCCCCTCCGTAAGTAGTTTAAAATATCTCTGATGAAGTCTGTATGCAGAAAATAGGTAACTTTGCTGGAAATTACCTTTGATTAGTTATTTTTCCCTTGTGCAGTGGGAATGATTCAATCTTTTTTAAAGACAAAAATCTTGTGGGCAATGGTATAGTTCTGTAACCAGCATGAAGCAACCTCCCACTTCCTGAGTTTTGTTACTAACTTGGCTCTGCAACACGGTTCAATTCAGTAATTTAGGGTTCTTCTCCTTGAGATTTCTCAAACGTAAAATACAATCAATGAAATCCGTTGTTTCCCCAAAAAATCACTGCTCATAGGTGTTGCTATGAAATTAATACATTGCTTATCAGTTTTATCCTGCTTGACTTTATAAATGTTGTTGGCTGATCAATGAGCTAAATCTCTCTGGGGAAAGAAGTAATTTCTTACAGGTAACAAGAAATTTATGTCATGTGGGTCATTCCAGTCAGTGCTTCGAGTGACAGGAAAGTGTAGGGTAAATTTGGCAGAATTCATGTACATTTTATACCGGCTCCAGATGTTTTAAGCATTCTACGCATTCATTTTAAAAAATGGTGTTTTAATAGTTGAGGTGGTTATTAGTTTTTCTGCTCAAACTGAACTTCAGTGTGAGTAGTTGATGGATACAAATTAGCATGTCTTGCTAACCTAAAACTTTTATTATTTATCCACGGTATATTTCTATAGTTTCAAGAGCTTTGTCTTCATTAACTGTATAAAAGATAATCTGCCATTTAGATTAACAAGAGAAATATGTTTGAAATATGTTGTATGCAGAATTTTTATATGGTCAGCTGCAAAATGATAGATCACACAGTAAAGGGATGTGGAATAAAGTATGAAGAGGGTTTGAAGAAAAAAATGAGAAGTGGTTCCAAATGTTTGTGGGGTCACAGCTAATCCTGAGTTTATTCTGTATACTGAGAGTTTGATCAGCTCTGATTTAACTCAGCAGGAGTTTTTATTTTGATCTGAACATGAACTTGATGTTGTGACTTTTAGGTAAATACTATATTTCATTAAATACTAATTTATATTTTGTAAATCTTTTTTAGACCATTTTCATTTATAAATCATAGATTTCTCTATATTGAAGGTGCTGCGTTGCCAAATATCTTGTAATGAATAGGTCACATGACAAGTCAAGTGTTTAAAGTACATGATAAAACAAGAAACTGATAAAAAACTTTATCTTATTTTTAAACTATTTTTCCATCACAAGTCTGGAAAGTAAGCAACTGATTTTTTTTTTAATTGTCATTAGGCAGCTCTGGTATAATTTGTGTTAAGAGGTTTTGGCCTGTTTATGTGTGCTGAAATTTGCCAAAATTGGTAATGCGATATTCCATCTTTAGCAAGCCTATAGAGCAATAAATAATGACACATGACTGTATGTGAGTGTTCTTAGTTAATTTTTTTTGTGGTGTTCATGAAATGCAGCAGTCTTCCAACCCAAATTCTGCAGCATTAGGCAGCAAGTTGTACTCTGAACTAAACCAGATGCTGATCAGCTCTGTTCCTATTATCGACTTGGGGCAGAGATGGTAACCAGACCTTATTTGCAATGTTAACATTTGGAACAGATTAACAGCAGTTAGGCTGAAATGAGAAACCTCCACTTTACTGAAAAGGTTCAAAACATGTAATGCTGTAAAAATCAGGATGTCTGTAGTACGTTAGATAGGAATAAATAAGTTAACTGTAAGCCACACTTTCTCCTTTGCAGGATGTGTTGTTTCCAGTTTATGAGTGACTCTGAAAGGACATGTTTATGAGGTATAGTCAGGCTTAAGTCCTGATAAACCATCTACCTGATGAGGTAAATTATATCCAAACTTGCTGTGCCTGTTCATTGTGAGAGAGCCCTCCCCAAAGCCAGGCTGTACAGAAGATTTTTGTCTGGGGCACAAATCCCACATGCATTCAGGAAGTGCAGAGACCCAGAATACTTTTGACTGCCAGCCTTCTGCTACATTCAAACCCAAGGGAGAACGTGCCCCAGAGGTCCTATCAGAGTACATGGAACACGTGGTGGCCCATGCATGGCTGGACTTGGATGTCCCTCTGTGCCTGCTTGTAGGATCTCAGAGGATTCACTGGGAACTGGAGGGGTTCAGCAGGAGTGTAGCACAGGCCTAATGCTTTTTAGGCTGAAATGGGTCTAAGCTTCACCACC
This sequence comes from Dryoscopus gambensis, assembly GCA_013389985.1. Lineage (NCBI taxonomy): Eukaryota > Metazoa > Chordata > Aves > Passeriformes > Malaconotidae > Dryoscopus > Dryoscopus gambensis. The sequence continues at coordinate 177,053 of WEIT01004297.1, read as the reverse complement.
TCTGTGAATATTGTATAGATATTGCTGCAACCATAAGCTTCTAAAATGTGTTTTTTCTGTTATATTACGTTCCTCCTCCTTTCCTGTGCTTTTTAATTGGGGATATTGCTTTAGCAGGAATGGAATAGCAAGCTTCAATTCTAAGGAGAGTATTTCTGCAAAAGTCAGTCAGAGATGTTGCTGGGTTCTCACTGTGTCACCTGCTGCATGGTTTTTCTATGTGCCTGGTTTGAAAACAGTATTCAGGTTTGCAGAGAGTAAAAGCTTTTCAACAACTCACATGCATGGCTTCTATTCAAATGTAGTTATTCAGCACTGTCAATACAGATGTTGAGAGAGATGAAGCAAGGACATTAGCTACCCTGGTAATCTGGTCACACTGTTCATACAGCAGCCATGTCAGCCAAGAAAATCTCCAACCACAGCTGCACACACGGAGAGCTGCACTGGGAAAAGGATCAGCAGCGAAGTGCTTCATTCATGAGTGGAGGGGGCGTATTGGTGGTGCTGAGCAATTGCCACGGTAAGCTAAATGGGAAATTAAACCTGACCTGCTCTAATTCCATTGAGTAAACTATTGCCTGGATTTCAGTTCAGTTTATATTGACTTGGAATGGGTTTTGGTTAAGCACACAGGTGTGGTTGGAGGCACACACTGGAGCGGTAGCTGTGCGTGGCAGTGACGTGTGTAACTTTCTACAGGTAAAGTTACAATCCTTCCTGCAGGAAGTAGCAACAGTCATTCCCGTCTTTTGGGAAGGAGCAAATTTGTAATGACGGGGACTCTGCCCTGTACTGCTCTGGCCAGGTGACCAGCAAGGAGGGATGTGTTTGGCCTTCTCCTTTTTGGGATGGGGAGAGGACCCAAGGTGTGGTCACGCGGAGCAACAGCAGCACTGGGACAAGTACTGCAGGGAAGGACCTAGAAGTGCAACAAGACATGGAACCATTTACTCCATGCAAGCTGGTTAGAGATATGATCTAAAACGTGTCTTACCATGGGCAGCAAATGAAGGGATCCTGGAAGCATGGGACAAGTGCCCGTCTGACGCTCTTTCGATGTGTGGTTGGTACATGCTGGTGTACACTTTGACCCACGCTACCCAGGGTTTTGCTCCTGGTGTTGCCTTTCCCTGGGCTTAGAATTAAAAGCCAAACACGGTTAGAGGGGAAAAAAGGATTTTACCTCGGTATTTATTGAAGGATCCTTAGATGCACCACATCCAGGCAGGATGTGCCCCTGACTGCACACTGAACATGCACACCCGAAAGTGCCCCCCAGCAAGATGCACGCCCCCAGAATGCACCCCCCCAGAATGCACCCCAAAGAACACACACACACGATAATTCGCGTATACAGTTATAGACCTCACACATTAGCATATCTATCACAGATTCCCCAATGAGAGGCTCAAGAGTAGCCCCTGTCCTGAGGAACCTTCCCCCTGGATGGGCCTATCTTAGTTTACAGAATGTGTTCTGGAGAGGACCTTGGTGTTTGGGGCTTTCTGACCCCCAACTGCGAGGCTTCCAAGATGTTAATCTCTTGGCTTAAAGGATCTTTGGGTCTAAGTTAGTTATTAGACTTAGGGAATTACAAGTATGTGGGCTAAAAGCACTAAGGATACATAAAAGTTGCATTAAAAGGGTATATGAAAGGGTATATAAGAGGGGTATATGAAAAAGCAAAAAATCATCATGGCATCACTGGCATTCAGTCACAAAAAAAATTGCCTCCTAGCTTGTGTCCACCCAGCATGGATGTGAGGTAAGTTCAGGTGAATGAGTGGGTTCAGGCAGCCTTGGACCTATGCTGCAGAGGTGTGCTGGTTTTCCCTCCAGTAGTCCACAGCTGCATCACACAGCTCCTGAGTGAATCCACTTATAGGTCACCCAGGCATGAGGATGTAGGTAAACTTAAAACATTTATTTTAAAAAGTATGTTTGCCTTTTTCTTGACCTTCTAGGTATTTGGACCTTATGAAAATCGATCAATTACAGATCAGTACGAAGCCATCCCTGGCCATGGTGTTACTCAGAAGTTTGTCTGAATTTCAATTTGCAGCTGGACCTCATCTGTGCTCCCTGTGTTTCAAATCAGAAAGAATATTTTCAGATGCATAAGAAAAGCTGAGAGTACTTTGCAAGTAATAATATTTTCCATGTAAAAGTGAAAAAGTAGTGAAATACTAAGCTGTTAGTATTTTAAAGCATGACTTCTTTTAGATGGTGTATATCTGGGGAGCACAAAAGAGGGATTAATTTTCCCCCTCAGGTTAGTGGATATTGCCAAGGAAGTATTTTATGGCACTGGCACTGCAGAAACAGGCAGGTGAGGAGCTCTGAGGTGTGGTGGATGTTGCTACCTCTGCTTAAAGACTTTAATCTGAGACTGAATTTAGAGTATCCAGCATAATTACACAGTGTAAGATGGTTAAGCAAGAGTAAAATGCCAGCAAATAACTGCAGCTCAGCATGTCAGTACACACTGCTACGTGGCTGTGATGTTAACATCTCCCACACTGAAATGGCTGCAAAACAGTTTATAAAGTGAAAGTGTTGCTTCAAGCAAGGCAGAGTTTTGAGAGGAAAACTTCAAGTGACACTGTTGCACAGAAAATTTTGTGTGCCCAGTCTTTCATATTTTCAGTCCTTCACTTCTCTGCATTTCTTCTCTCAGACAGATAGTGGCTCTAAGGGGGCTCTGCCCAGCTGTCATTTCAGCATCCACAGGACTGATAATCAGGTCTCATTTCTGATAGTAAAATTTGGGTCATCCTTTACCTTGGTCGCTTGAAATGTTTTGTGGGGTAGTGGCATATTTGCATAGGCAACCTTCTGCTCTGAAGACAAAATCATACTATTTCTAACTCTTGCACTTTAACTTCTCTCTGCTTTACCTTTGCAGTGAGTATTCCTATTGTAAAGATTCCCTTAGCCCTTTCAGCCCTTTTAAATATAAACCATTGCTTTTAAAGGTCCATTTTGCCTGTTGTAAGAAATCTGACGTATTGGAATTAGTGACAGAATTTTAAATATGGAGGTGATATGCTGTAAAATCTCAGCTGCAGTTTGCATTCAATTTAGATTTAAAACAAGCAAAAATGTAATTGAGGGATAAAAATTGGCAATACTCATAGTCTAGGAATTATGTTTCAGACTTTGGAAGGAAAATGGTTTGGCTTATTTTTTTTCAGTTTCAGGAACACTATTATTTTCTGACTTAATGGTTTCAGATGCTGTTAAATGAAAAAGATATTTCTAGAGTAAGTGAATTTTGCAGGTGCTTTGTCCTGGGGTGTCTCTTGGAGTTTTACAGTATGACTCTTTGTGAAAGCAACAGGTCACAAACCTTCATACAGTGGCTTCCAGCCAGCCAGGAGTGACAGCTGAGGTTGCTGGTGTTGCAGCTGCCCTGGTGGGGTGTGACCAACCTGCCCAGCTCAGCATTACACCATGCTGGGGGGGTGGCTGCAGCAGGGGACAGCACTCAGACATCCCTTTGGGAAAAATGTGTTGTATTGCATACAAAGAAGAAGAAAAAGGATTCAAATCTTATAGTCTCAAGGACTAATCAGTTGGCAGGTTGCACGAATGTTGCCCAATCTTAACTGAAGTATTGACTGGACTTAGTTACCACAACTGGAACTTAGCTGAGGGCTGAAACTAGTGGGAGAGGTTTGCTCTCAGCAGGTGCTCCCCATGGGCATCACCGTCTCACATATTTATTATTTATTTATGGATAACAATATATTATTCTTACTGTCTCAGGCATGCATTTGGGTTAGCTATGAGCTTAATTATAAAGAAAAAGCATATTTTTCATGGTGATCCTAAGAGGCGATTCTTGTCTTTTTCTTTCCCTACAAATGAAGAAGCAGAGCCCTCCATGTGAACCACTCTGCCCACTCTCCCCCTCCTCAAGAGCCCAATCCACGCTGTGCTCACCTCTCCAGTCACAGCAGCAAATGCCTGAAATTTTGGAATTTGGTGAAGGGAGAGCTCCTCCATCAAAGACCAGCATCTCTCTTACTGTCACTCCAAAGCAGGCAGGATCCCCAACCTGGCACAGGCAAGGCAAATTTAATCAATAGGCATTTTAACTACTTCAGTTAAAAAACAAACACAACATACCACGTGGTCGTGAGGTCTGAAGCTTCAGCACACTGAGCTGCGAGGCAGAAGTTATCTTGGAAAGCTGAGGTTTATGCTATCCCTTACAGCCTCGTATGTCTTGTAGTCAGTCCCAGGAGCAACCAGGTTTCCTTGGGGAATGGTAAAAATTACCTAAATGTGTAACTTACTTTAGAGACAGCCTATGATTTTAGTTACATGATTGCTTTCCTGTCTTTTACTTGTTTCACCGAAGATCAATTACATTTTTTTTCTGCCCAAATCTTCTTTATTTTCAAACAAAAATTTGCATGTCAAATGACAGAAAAATGTTTTTGGTGTTTTTGTTAAGATCATGAACTGCTATTCTGGTTTTTTTTTTTTTTTTTAAAAAAAAAAAAGAGGTCCTGACTTGTACTCAAACATGCTAATTTTTTAATTTCTTAGATGCATCTCTTTGGTTTGCTCCACCTCTCTTTAAATGGAGAAGCCTTTTTAGGCTTATGCTCTTCCCTGCTCACACACTGTCACTGCAGTAACACCCAAGGCACTGGGTGGCTGAGGTGCTTTCTGGAGCACTTCATACCACAGTAACAGCTTCTGAAGTCATCCACATGTTGTCTGTGTTGGTAATGTCCTCAGGCTGGATCAGGCTCTTAGAAGTGTCTTGGTTTCATTTTGAACCTGTTAAACATGAAAGAGAAGTAGGAGAAATGTTAGTCAAAGATGCAGGTTTTACAAGTATTTCTCATTCACTTGATGTAAAATAAATTCTTTACAGCATAACTGGAATGTCTTTGCACATGTTCCAGGATGGTGGTACCCAGCTCTCAGAAGAGAGCAGTGCTTTTCCAAGTAACACACAGTTAACTCTGCCAGCTTTACATGTAGCCTTTAGTCAGAGACGTATGTAATTTCTATTTTACAGCTGTCCAGACACACTTTTGAAAAACCTAAGCCGTATATACCAGATGTTACTTAGTCCAGTGTGGTCTACCTTGGACCCATTCCAAACCTGCCTGCATATAATTTTCAAGTCCCAACAGCCCTGCAGTGCTAGAAGATAAAAACTGACCATAACTGTACCCTTTCATATTACTTAGAGCTCAGTTTAATTATCTGAAACACTACCAGATACATAGTTCAGTCAAGAGAATTCCACCTGAACATTAACTGCTACCATATACATTTTTTTTTCTAATTTGAGACAGGTTTTGAGTTACTAGCTCTGAATTATGCAATGCTCAAATCAGTGATTAATATAATTACCTAGAGAGGGTTTTTTTCTTAAATTGTGAATAATGGAGTGTGTTTATATGGCCTTATTGAGAAAGGCAGTCCATGAATTTATGCGATTTTTTAAAATGTACAGATGGGTGGGGTAAATGTGTCTAATTTGGACTTGAAATTTAAAAAATATGATTTACAGACTTGCTAAGCAGTTTGCAGTGCTGATGATACCCTCTCAAGAAAGAAAGTTTCTCAAGTTTTCTGAGTCACCCCTGTTTAAGCATTTACTTATTATCAAATGAATCCTGAAGTGCTTCCATGAAGATGTCAGGAACCCAGAAATGGTTTTAAATCAGGGCATTCCCTGCCTGTAAAATTTCTTTCAGAGCCCTGGTTCTGACTGTAGCCTGACTCTGAAGAGCTATTTAGGTTTCTAGTCCTCTTTTGTGGGATTTGTGTGCATTGTAAGCCTCAGCCCTTTCCCTGGAAGCATTAGGATAAGAAATAGTCTGAAGTTGTGTGGAGAGACCCACTTTCTTTAGACAGTATTTTCAATGTATTGGTTATTATCAGATATTAAACCCACATTTTAATAGGAAAAAAATAGAAAGCAGTTTAATAGTTTGGTTATTTTGTAGTCATTGCTGATTTTCTTAGTATTTTCCTTTACTGGTATGAATTTTCTGCATATGTTGACTGTGATAAATTTATCTCATTTGTCTTTTTTTTAATTTGTCTTACACGACTGTTCCTTTAGTTTTGGATCGGGAAAGAGTTCAGAGAAACAACAAACCAAGGAAAATGCTGGTGAGAATTTGTAAAAAATGATGACTTCTGCTCAAAATGCATAATCAGTGGAAACAGCAGCCACTTGGTTATGAATTAATTTTATCAGCACACATAAGCAAGGCCCATGTGACAAATTAGAATAAACAAACACATTTGATTTTGATATTAAGTATTAAGCACATTTCTTTTATAAGTAATCTATGTCTTGGCTGTTATTTCCCTGAATGATTCATTACACTTCAAGTAGTGGTACTGCAGGGTAAAGCTAAATCAGATAAAAGTGTTTAATGAAGGAAGTAGATATTTCTGTCTCATTCTGTGAATGGCTGCTTTTCTTCAAGATTTTTAAATAGAAATAACACCAGTAAGAAATATCTCCATCTAATATATTATCGTTAATAGATTTCTTATTACCTACATTAATTAGACCCCTTGCTTCACATTTCTTTTTGATTCATATTATCTTGTTACAACTTTCTTTTCAACTTCGATTTTTTTGACCTCCTTCATGAGTCAGAACTACAGAATACTGAAGATTTTTACTTCTTTTTGTCTTGCACTTTAAGAATACAATATTTTCCCAAACTGCCTTCACATTTGTGGCTACGGCTCCCTGCTTCACTTTCTCAGTGCTCCATTTGAGCTCCTGCTAAAACTGAAAGCTTTGGGAAAAATAAATCTAAGATGTCAGTGACTTAAAGCCCAGGGCTGTAAGTTTAAGATGTTTGCCTAATATCACATCACCAAAATGGAACAGATAAAGATGAAGTGTAAAGTATATGTAACGTGGCTTGCAGTTAAGTGCAGTAATTGGAGAATGCAGGCAGCAGATCTGGGAAGGTGATAAGGTAAGCAAAAGCTTCTTGGGAAAGGTAAACTGTCTGAAGAGCTGAGAGTGATATGCACTGACTGGAAGAAACCCAAAATTGTTTTAGCCTTTAAGCATCCAACAGACATTGAAGTAATTGAGTAATCATACACTCTGGGTCCAGTATTCCTGTCACTGATACCCCATGCGTCTCAGTTATTGGTGTAATTTAAATCCGATAGCCACATAATGGACCAAATTCTCTCCTCTACTTTTCATAAGTTGTCCTGTTGGATTCAATATGAAGAATGTTTGCTTAAGTGCAGTGAGCAGGATTTGTGTCATGAGGCTTATTTTGCTTCTCAAAAGTGTTATTCCCTGCTGTATGTACTGTATAGCACCATAGGAGACAAAATGCTTATTCTAAAGGAAAATACCCTGAAGCACCATAGATTAGTTTAAATTCTCAAAAAGGTGCAAGCTTTTCTGTTTCTTCCAATGTTTAGGCAATTTTTCTTAATGTTTACGCCAAAAATTGTCCCCAAGTTTCCTTTTTGGTGCCAGCATTTTGAAAGCGTGTCGGATTCTGCGCCATAAAAGATGACGCCTGCCCCTATGTATTTCTTGGAATGACAGCTTCTACCTTTCAAAGGTCATTTGGGTCAGAAATTTTCATTAAAAGTATTTGAGTACATGCCACATACCTTGTCTGCTTATTCAATCTTAATAGTCAACAAAACATTTCAATACTGCTAAGCAGCCAGATTGGAATAAGCTCATTGGAGCATGGGACCATCTTTTAGTGCTGGTTCTGTATAGGCATCTCATATGCTGAGGCTCAGGGTGCACAGGCTGTGCTCTGGTGCAGATAAAAAATACTAACCATCAGGAGAGCTTTAGGGTGGGACCTGTGCAATGAGCACACAGATTTGTGGAACAAGCCAGCCCTAATTTGTCTGGTAAAATGGGTGATGGGCTTGCACGTGTCTCCCTTGTACTAAGGTGATTGATTAATATGCATGAAGTGTTATAGTGAAGGTTAAAAGGATCTAGTCAACCCCACAGCCTGTAGCAGGTAGAAAGGCAGGCCCACAGCTTAATACAGAATCTTGGCCCTTGTAGAATTTTCCCAACTAGGAGTATATATGCCACGGGGGAAACTTTTCTTGAGATTATATGAGTTAAGCTTGGAATTTGTTCAGGAGGTTTCTTTTGTGAAGTCCCCCATATACATGATTCCTTCCACCCTCTCCACTCTCCCCCGCAACAGGGCTACTTTCAGGTTGGCTCTAGCACAGTAACACTCATCTGGTAGACTAAATTAGTCTGAACAACTCCTAGTAAACTAAACAAGACATGGCAGTGCTCTGCAGTCATATGGTGTAACTGGTAGCACACTTTCTAGCCTGACCTGGGCTGTGACAACCATTGTTTCTCCATGGAAGTATGTCCATGGAAAGGGCATCCCCAACAGTTTGGGGAACCGGGCAGCCGAGGAACCGTTCCAAAAGCCAGAAGAGATGAGAGCACCCTCTTGGAGGAGAGAGGGGCAGGGTACAGCTGCATTGACATGAGCTGTGCTGTGCAAACTCAGAAAACACTGTGGCACATCGTATGCAATAAAATAAGCAACAGATAAGTGTACATTTGGGAACAAAAATTGTCCCCTGGTTGTCACCTGATTCTGTTCATTGAGATTCTGTATTTAGCTGAGATATCTTGTCCCCTTTTTACTATGAAGCAGCCTGCCAGGCTCTGAGACTCCCCTCCGTCATCACTTCTCCAGACAGCAGCACCTCATGGCTGTCACCCATCTAACTGACACATCACCTTCCCACATCTTTCAAAGTTTTCACTCCTGGAAAGAGGACATGGTTTTCAGAGAGAAAGAAGGGTTGAAGATGCCTAGTCTCTCTAAGACATGGCCGTTTCTATCTAACTGCACTCCTAAAGCTCACCCTGTAGTTTTCACCAGCTCATGTCTTGATCTCTGCACACTTTTTCTAGGTATGATAAATGCAGCATCATCGAGCATACTGCTGCATGGGTCATCCTTCAGCCTTGCTGCTTTGACTGTTACACTCTCTGTAATCCTTCCCTGGTCCCTCTTTATCATTTCAAAAATAAGCTCCTTTCTCTCGGTTCATAAAAGCTTTCCAAACTTAATCTTCATCCTGCCCATTGTTCAGTAAAAAGGATCAACTCCACCTTCCATTACCCCTGTGACAGATTTTCAGCCAGACACTGCCAAGCTCTCTCCGTTGCTGTCCTGCACATGGGCAGGGCTCTATCCACATCCTCATTCCTCACAGCCGTATGCACATCTTCATTTTAACTGCTGCCTATGGAAAACCAGACGAATGTGAAGTGTCACTGGCTATCCACACCTCATATTTATACTGTCTTGCCAAGCCATATCAAGCCATTGCCTTCTAAATTAGATTGAAAAAATGAGGTTTGAAAATATGTTTAAGCTTGTCAGAACTATAAATTTTAATAGGACATATTAAGCTGAATGTTTTTTCTGAAATTGCTTTTAAATTCTTCTAGAGGAGGGTTGGTATATTATTTAAATCAGACAGATCTAGGAATAAATTCTAAGGTGTTATTGTAGCACAGAGTATGTTTAAAAAATAATAGCACTTGGAAAAATACCTGACCCTACTTCGTTCTGCAGGAAATATACCCTATCTTCTGCTGCCTCACAGTGTTCGTATGTTTTCATATGCACTGCTTCACTTTTGTTGGTCTGGAATAGAAGCACTTGACTATTATTTCTTATTTCAAAGTAGGTGTTGATTCCAGCAATTTCCCAAGCTGTCTTTTTTAAAGTTAAAATCAAAACAGAATCTGGTTCAAGGATATGACTGCGAGGAAATGGTACATATTTTCTCTTGCTTAATTCTGAATGCTGATAGAAAAAAAAATCTAGAGCCAGTCTACCCTCAAAAAAATTCTTTTAGAAATAGTTACTTTAAAAAAAGGTGATTTTTGTGGCAAATGGTTTTCTTGCTGCTTGTTCCTTCTTTTGCAAACATACAAATAATTTCTTCAATGCAAATAATGAACCACAAATCATACAATATGTATGATTTTTTGCCAAAATGGAACCAGTTGCCTTAGAGATTTGTAAATGTTGGAATAATATATGAGATTGTCTTTCCCAGTGCCGCGTAAAGCTTAGACTTTTCCATTAAGAGATGTCAGCAAAGGTGATTATGCTGTGAGCAGTCTAAGCCTTGGGATTTCGCAGCAGATCTCAAATGTATTTAGTAAGACTAATTAACTCATTTTAAACAGGACTTTGGTATTTTTCTAAGAAGAGCACATTTATATTTTTTATAGTATTTCTATAGGACCAGTTCAAGGTAATTAAATGAAAAAACAATGTAATAAATTCTTGGAAACAATCCCCCATAAATATTGGTTTATCATTTGGCATTCTCCTCTCATTTCCACCGGATACCAGTGGGATTTGTATATCCGCTTCCTTTATGTTTCTAATTAAGAAACCACGTCAGATTTGTGGAAAACCAACACAATCTGTCACTTTGACTGCTGAGTAATGGGCATGCTTCCCTGACCCCTATCCCCATCAATTTGAATAGATCCAATTTCTTTAATTTATATCGAATAGAATTTCATTGGTGGCTACTGCATAAATCTAAAAAGACTTTCACATTTTGTTTCACCTAAACAATGATTGGGTGGAATGTGTCTGTTTAAAAGTGACCTTGCTCCAGTATTTGAACTTTGGCTTATAACAGGGGAGAAAAAGGTTTTAGTTGTTTTTACTCTCAAAGACTCACGAAAGTCATCACTGAGTTTTCCAAGGTATTTGATTAATTTTAAGTTTTTCACCCAAAGTATGACTTTCTGTCATGCTTAAAATGCAATTTATTCAGAAAATGGCCTTAATAAGTGTAAGAAGACTAATTAGAGTAGGGTTACTGCTATTTTTTAAAATCATGCTTCTTTGTAAAAACATGCCTTGTGCCAGCATTATACAACTGAAAAAGCCAAGCTGAAGTGCTTTAAAAATTTGAAGACATTTGGTTTGCTTCCTTATAAATGTTGAGATGAGCATTTTCTGTTCTCTGGGCTGGACTTGCAAGAGGCTTGGGGCCCAGTGGCAGGAGGCTTGCAGGGCTGTAACAGCACTCCCATCCCCACAACACGTTCATAAACCAAACAGCCCAAGGGCGGGCACCAGGCCCAGGCTGTGCCCAGGCAGACTCGTTTCATCCCCCACCCTCCTGCCTACTGGGACATGTCCTTTTCCCCACAGTGTGACCCGACATTGCTGGGAGAGTGCTTCGTGGGGTGGGAGCAGCCTAACAGCTACACACCACGGACACCTGCCTGCTGGAGCTCGAGCCTGGCTCCTGGGCCAGCTTCATTGCCCCAGACAGTGAGTGTTCCCGCTTTGGGTCCCACAGAGACAGGGCTTAGGACTGAGGAGGGAACAGCAGGGGTGATGCACCTCCCCTCTCCTGCTCTTTGGCTGGCCCCATGTCTTCTGACACTCGCATTTTGAAATGATACTTTACATCCCTTAATCATATTACACTTGTTGGCTTAGGCCGAGCATGAGGGCACCCAGATTATGGTAGGAGTCCTAATGTGATGCTGCCTTCAATCCTGCCTTCATTTGCCCTGATCCCATGAATGTCTGTGAGGGAACAGACGGGTGAGCAAGGATGGTTTGGCTGCCCAGAACTGAGTGCCTGCGTGCAAACCACTGTCACCTGCAAAGGGGAACCACACTGCGTTTTTGGAGCAGCATATTTTGTGTCCGGCTATCTCTATGCAAGTGAAATAGGCTGTAGCCGGGGCTCTACCTGCCTCAGAAAATTTTGGAGGGCCCTTTCAGCTAATGCAGGAGATGTCACAGGCTGGATATCACCCGCAATGCACAGCCCAGAATTTGATGGTGCAGGCGGAACTGCCTCAGTGCCAGAGAGCACACCCAGGCATGTTTGTATCATTAGCCATCACATCATGTACAGTATTCACAGATAGTCACAGACAGCAACAGCATCTGAAAGATTCGATGTTTCTATTTTAGAGTTTTAGCCACTACTTACCTCACCCCAGGGACCACATTTACCATCCACAACAAGAATTAGGGTTCCTCTTCCAGTTTTGGGCCCAAACCCCATGCTCATTTTTTCCAGCTCACCCTCCAATTGAAGAAGGAGTTGGGGTGTCCACACAGACAACCTGCTGAACCCCATAACCAGTCAAATCAGTTTAGCTTAACAACAATTTAGTCTCCTCTGCATTGATTTGAATCACATAGTCACAACCAGCTTGCCAGGAGACATTTTTTATGAAGCCTTCCAAAGCACTTAGTTTTGCTTCTAAGAGAGAATATTAAGGTAAATCTTTGGTATTTCTGAGTGAGGATTGCTATTTTTCTTGGTGGTTTATTCAAATACAGTGGTTTTGCATACTCAAATGCTTCTCTTCTTGTCACTGTAGTGCTAATTCCCATTCCAAAGCACTGACAAATATGATTTTTGTTAGTGCAAGGTGTGCTGCAGAAAGCATTTTCATAGTGCAAGATTTCATTACAAGAATCTAGAAAAGTTAAAGCCTTTCTATTGTTTTCAAAGTAAGTAGAAGATGGATCACCACTGGGTTCCTCAGGTTCCAGGAACAAGCTTCCCTGCCAGAGGTTACTTACCTGGTATTTAGCATCCTATCACTCTCCTTAATTAGGGGTACTGCAAAATTCCTCATCTAGATTAACACATTACATGTAATTACTTATCATTCTGGAGTTCTGCATCATAAACTGCTCACTTTAAGACATCTGAGATAATATATAAAAGTTTTTATTCCCTAGTTCTAAGTAACATCTCCAGCCACTAAACTGGAATGTCATTTTAACCCTTATGTTTCTTTAAGTCTGATAATTCCCTTAGTGTCCTTCTACACTGGTCATGTCTCCTCTGTGTCCTATGCTGCTTTGCAAACATACATGTTGTTGAATTTTGACCAGCAACAGATCACAGGCTTGACCAAATGGCTGCATGAACATGCAATATTTATTATATTATAAATATGATTTCTGCATTTCAATCTTTGCATTCTTTACTCTTTGGCATCAGACAAAAAGAGGACAGAAGCAGTAAAAATGAGATGTAGATGTTTCTTTGAATACACTTTGTCTCCAAACACCTGCAGAAAGACCCAGAGCAGCCCATCTAGGGCAATACAGCAACAGCTGGAGTGGTGCAGAAGCTCTTGCAGATGCTTGGGAATGGTATTTGATGTTGTTCAGGAATGTGCCATGTGTGCAATCTGCCTGACAGACGCTCAGCCGCCTACTGTGCCTAACAAGATGCTAACGAGGGTAAGGCAGGGAGAGGAGTGAAAACACAAACACGAGACACACTCTGTGTACCACTCTTCATGTATCCTCGCCCCGGCACCTCGTGCCACGGCTTGGTCTCACCTGGGAACCACTGGATGAGCGAGCACTGCAACTTTCTGACAGTTTAGGGGTTTGTGCTGCACTGCCCAACCCTCCTGCATGAGTGGTGTGCCACAGGCCTGGAGGCAGACATGAAGGACTAGGGTACAAGTGCCCCCCAAGCTGTAACCTGCTCCCTCGTCCCAGCCACAGGGACAGTGTTTCAAGTGGAAGTTTGTAAACAGCGAGAGAGAATCCAGGGAAAGCTCTGTAAATGCTCTGCCATTTTAGATACAGATGGAGCTTTCATTAACGCCTTGGGGCTGAATGATGGAGGCTGTGAAGATCTACTCTTTGTTTGCTGACAGAGCTCTGAAACATTTGGATAAGCATAGAGATTACTTTTATCAAGATGAAAACTCCAGGGCTGTGTAATATGTTCATACTCCTGAGACTGAGGAATTATCTGACACTTTAGAAGGGAAGAAATCAGGTATTCAGGACAGTGCAAATGTTATGTTGGAGACTTACATTTAAATGCGTGCAACAGTGATAAAATAGAGAAGTCTGTATATACAGACAATACAAAAATTGTATGTCTGTAGTCTCTATGTAAAAAATGAAACAGGGTTTCCAGCTTACCTGTGGCCAGAGAGTTGCACCTGAAAACCATTGCACCTCTGTTTGCCCACTATAGAGAACAGCGACACTTGACCTTGGAAGCGTAATGTTCCCAACATTTATGTTTATCAAACATATGCCAGCAGGCCACAATCAGAAAATGTACAGTCTGGCCATGAAAACTTTGTCTGACCCTACCGTTGGGAATCACTGTAGCACAAATAACACCTCACTACTTAGCTGTGCAGTTCCCTGTGCCTGTAAATTACAGATAGCAGCAACACGAGAAAAACAAGTATTGCATGTGTTACTTGGCATTAAACTGAAGAGAGGCTGGGTAGCTCTGTGGGGCAGGGCAGCGGCTCATGGAAACTCATTCCCCATGTGGGTTGGATTGGGTGCTGTGTATTCCTGCTGAGGTCAAGGAGTCGGGCAGCCTGTGGATCAGACCAGGTTTCTGCAGTGGCCGCCACAGCCACTATGGCGGGATTTTCCCCTTCTATGAAGTTTATTTGCTGCCCTTTTCCATCTCAGAGGGAAATCTTCCTCCTTATTGAAGGTCTAGTGGAAGGTTTCAATGTGCTTCTTTTACATTAGTGTAAAAACTTCACAAAGATTTTTGAGGAGAATGATACATATTTTTGTTCAAAAGCATTTTGACTGCTTTTTTTCAGTACAGAATAATTGAGATGTTTTAAGTTTTAATCCCAGAAATTGGGCTTCTGCCAAATAATTTGTTATTAATTACCTCTAGGCCTGGGGGATTCGAGTAAAGCACGGGAATAATGTCACATGTGAGAGAACAGATCATGCAGCTGAGAGAATGAGAATTAGGCCATTGCAGCATGAAAAATACATCAAAATAGAATCATAGAGTCATTAGGGTTGGAAAAGACCTCCAAAATCATTGAGTCCAACCATTAACCTAACACAGACAGGTCCACCACTAAACCGTGTCCCTAAGCACCACATCTCCATGGTTTTTGAACACTTTCAGAGATAATGATTCCACTACTTCCTTGGGCAGCCTGTAGCAGGGCCTGATCACTCTTTCAGCACTCTTCTGGTGCAACTCGAGGCTGTTTCCTCTTTTCCTGTCAGTTGTTACCTAGGAGAAGACACCGACCCTCACCTCATGTTCCCCAATGCATAATCCCCACTTTGAGCAAGAGTTTAGACAAGATGACTCTCACAGGTCCTTCCAAACTTTGTTAGGGCTCAGCAGTAATCAGTAGCATAGGCTGGGAGAAAAAAAAAATATTACTTATTTCTTTTAAATAAATTTGGTTTATTTAATATTCAATATTTTCATTTAATTTTTGTATACATACCTACTGAGAAGCACATCCACCTCTGTTTCCTGTTTTTTCTTGACCAATGCAAAGTATACAAACCAAGGTGGGACATACTTCTAATTGCTCTGCTGTTTAGCAGCTTTCACCATATTTCTCACTTCATCCTCTGATCTGCTGTTGGAGACACAGGGACTAGCATCTCCCCATCCATGTTCCCACTCATAAGAACAAAAGCCATGTGTGTATTTGTTCTGAATATCTACAGCCCTCCATAGCATTTGAGAGAGGAAGGCTGAAGATGACCTGTTGGTTAGGAAAGCTGCTGCTTGTGATTCATGTGGCAGCTGTGGGGTCTGTGGCCTCAAGAAGGCTTAGAAAAAAATGTTGTTCAAGAAAACCTCATCATCTGCAGAGCTAAACATTCGTGTTGCAGTTGTTTTTTCTGTCTCTAAAAGCAGAGTTGCAAAGGATTCAGGGGAGTCACAGATGTTTCTCAGCCTCACTTTGTCAGTATTTTGGGAAATTGAGCAGGCTCAGTGCTTGGTGTGGCCTCATGGCCAAAGAAGCAGGGCAGAAGCACAGCATGTGGCTCCTCCCGAGCTGCAACCCACAACCAGCTGACCTTGGCCTCAGGTCAGAGCCACTCAGCAGCATCTGCTATTCCTGAAGTCCCCATTTGCCCTGCAGCCTATCCCAGCCCGCAGTGGAGAGACTGGGTGTCTGAGGAGCAATAGACCATGCGATAGCAGCACAACTAGGTCCAGGCATGGAATCTGGCAGCAGGTCAGCCTCTTGTCAGGGTAAGACCCAAGCATGTACCTGTGCCTCTCCTGCACCAAATCTACTAGAAGGAAAGATTACTGTGGTCTGGAAAGAAGGTATGGTATATCTAGACCCTACTTGCAGTGAGACCCCAAAGGGGGCTGTGTGGTGTTTAGCCCCCAGTGAAAAGCATGTTGTTTGAGATGCCCTGTGGCTCAGAACAGTTTAGGTCTCCGAGGCCTGCAAAGCAGAGGTAATGGAGATGGTAATTTATGGCACTGCAAGGTCAGAAGACTGTTCCTCTGCTTGGGTGCAATCCAGGAGTGATAAAGGCATTAGCTAGTGGTTCATTCCACCGACCTGACAAGCGGAGGACTGTTAATGGCAGGGTCAGTGTGCAGTGTGAGTTAGACTGGTGATCTGGGTATGGGCACAGCGGGGACACAGTGCCTCCCAGGTGGAGCAGTAGGGCACACGACACTTCACAGCAGTGCAGCTTTGCAAGACATCCAAAGGACTTTAAAAGTCTATGGGTCTTTGGATGAGATCCTGGCCATATCTTGTGATCATTACAGAGATTAGATTGACAATGCTGAAAAAGATCCCAGTGACCTATGGCATGTTACTGAAGTTCACAAAGTAAAAAATTACCTCTGCTTTTCCTCAATGGTTTCATCTCCATGTGTCCCTGCACACGGTATTGGAGGAGAGCCTGTCATTACAGCATTCTTCAGCATAAATGCTGTCATTTCCTTCTCTATGTCACGTGGCAACTGAAAGTGTTACTAAAAACAAAACTCACTGTTCAATAGTTTAAAATAACAGTGGTTAGACTCAACTATTTATATAAAATAGGAACCTAGTGTTTGCTTGAAAATCTTATATGTTCTTCCAATTTTATTTACAAACTAAAGATACTAAATTTCTGATATCAGCCCTTGTGCTTGATTACTGTTCACTCTTTACTCCTGACACACACTTGTAACTTTTCAAAAGCAATTTTTCTTATGATGGTTTTCTTAAAAAATTTCTCTTCAGAAATCTTGTGCAGAAAAATATTGTACACCCATCCAAGAACTCAATCTGATGCAAATTTTTCCAGGTCCATTCACTTCACCAGATGATTGACACCAGATGGCCCACCATGTTTGGTATTATTATGTTAAGGTATTAGCATATGTATAATTTGCTTTGTATTTTTCTTTATCAGCAGTATTTTCATTCTATCAACTTCAGTTGACTTTTGCAACCTTTATTCAGGGGGATGAAATACATTCCATGTGAGTAATCATGTTCCATGATGGATAAATATCAAACTGCTACCTACTAATAGAGCTAAAACTTGTTTGGGGAAGGATTTTTTAGTCTTAAGCCATATTTTGAAAATATTTGTTATAGGAGGAAGTTGTGACTGTGACTGTGGAGTGTTCTTTGTGTAAAAATATTGTGGTTTTGTCTATTATAAAAAAATGTGTCTAATTTGAAATGGACAGCTCTATAGTAAATGCAGGCTATATAAAATCATACATTTAATCTACTTTTCTCTTGGGCATGAGCCCTTTCTTCATTAATAGATATAGAATCATAACTAGGTCATTTTAGACCATAGATAAGGAATTCTGTCTCTTATAGTAAAGAGAAATACAGTTAAAGTACCTTCAAAAACAGCCTATAGCTTTCCAAAGATGGGTTTTTGGTTTGGCATATTGACTTTGCATTTATGAGGCAAATGAAAGAGAACAGCTGGTTTGTTTTATCATTAATTCTGGGAATGTCCATTAATAATGCATTTTTGGGAATTGTTTTTGTTATTCCTGGAGAGCACTGTAATGAACAATCCTATGCTTGTTCTGCCGAGAGACACATTTCAGTTTAGAGGTTGTTTTGCAGTCTTAATTATATTAGTTGCTATCTCCCTTTTTACTGCCAGAAAGTGTGTACTATTAAAATGAATTGCTGAGAAAGATGCCAGTGGATGTTGTGGAAAACTAAACTTCATAGTAGTTTAAAAAAGAGGCCATTTTGTCTTTTTAATTTTTTTATTTCAAAATTAAATTAAAATATTTTTTCTGTAATTCTGGCCTATATTCATACAACCTTAGGAAAAACACAGTATTAGTAACACACACCTTTTTTTCTCCAGATATAAGCCTAGCTTTGGAACAATTATAAGTGGATAAATTGTTCTTGCTGTTGGCAGGAAAATGAGACATCAAACACCTCAGTGTTCTTCTAGAATTCCTAGTTCTAGTGTAGCCGGATCACATAACTCAATAAATTGAAGCAAGTTTTTCCCAGGTCAGTTAGGCAAGCAGTGGTATATGTTGGGTTGTGATTGAAAGCCCCACCTATGGCAGCTTGGCATGGTTAAGGAAAATCTGGAGCTCCCATCAAATCCCTAGGTGAAGGAGCTATGGGACTCAGCACTGGAAAAACAAGATTGTCTGGCAGTTCAGAGTACCATCAGGAAACACAGATTCTATTCCTCATTCTGGTCTGACGTCTGATCCATGCAAAGTGTCTGTCTATAGCATTGCAATTATGGATCCAGTGTGGAGCTAATTAAAAGAACATGAGATTGATTCCCTTTACTTCCTGGGTGACAGATCCAACCCCCACACATACTCTGGGGATTTCTACCTCGTGTCTGTTGCGGGGTACACACCAAGCCTTCATCCTCTTTTCTTAATGATTTCGTTCTGTTTATTTACTCAAGAAAGAACCTTTTCCATAGGTACCAGCTGAGCACCAGGAGTGTAGTGGTGGCCTTGGCTGTGGCGCAGAAGATCTGTGTGCACCCGTGGGAAACAAGAACACAACACGCAACTGAACTCCAGTGGTCACGCCTGGGTTCAGAAACAGTGTGAAAGACCAGATCCAGACAATTCAAACTTCAATTTCTTAAAGAACCAGGGATTTTTTTTTTACACTGTTTAAACTCAGACTCAAATCAACAGCCCTCTCTTCACTGCATTTTTCCTAGAAAAAGGGGAGAGTTTCTCCAATTGTTTATGCATTCTACCAACACAGTAACGTATATGGCATCACTTACTGTACTGATTTTCTAATTTTCCAGGACCAAGTATAGCAGCCTCTGAAGAGATCAGCAGCTGGCGAACATTTTGGATATCCAAATTCCTAATGACCCCAGAGTAGTATTCCCAAACCTCTTGGCAGTTCCAAATTTCATGCCAAAAGTTGCAGGCATCTGTCTTACATTTTGAACATTTGTCATCAATATTCTTACTTAATTTAAACATCCGCTTAGGGGGGTCATGTATTCTCAATGAATAAAATTAGCTGCATGTAACCAATCTGTGAATTTGAGTTTAATCATAGAGCTCCGGTCTGGTTACAGATGTCTTTGTCCAAGGACTGTAGTTTACTACCGAATGCCTTCCCCATTAGCTCTGGGATTATCAAGCAAGGATTTATACCGTGTAGAAACCTTTTTCCTTTCTAAATACATAACTGAATGCTCTCACTGGGGGGATTAAATTCAGGCTCTCTGAAAGACCTACAGCTGGTTATCTCCTTTAGCACTGACTTTGCAATCCACACGAAGGTGAGGGGCAGGGCATGGTCTCACTGCCTTGGGAGCATACTAAAGATCAAATTGCCAATGAAAGTCACAATGCAGTTCCTGCTCCCTCTTGCTCCTGGGGGAGGAACAATGTTGCCACCACCTATTTTTCTGGGTCAGTTTACTGCCTGCTCCCACCCTCTTAGCTGCGCTGGCTGAAGCTTTGGGGACACTCAGTCAAAGCTTCATTACCTCTTGCTCTTTGCTTCAGCCTTTGCTGCTTGTGGTGCCCACTCACTGCCCAGTGCAGGTGCAGGAAGGAGGTGCACTGCTGAGCCTGTGGAAAAGGACATGGTTGCCCCTCTCTGAAACAGCATCTTTATGATGTGGAAATTGGTCACAAACTCCTCAAATCCTTCTTTGTATCAGAAACATTCTGCACAGATGTGATTTCCAGTTTTTCACATAGCAAAATTTAATTAATTAATCACTGAACTCCATTCTAGCAGAATTGTAGCTTTGATGTGACAGCAACAGCAGTGTGCTAGCAGCACATAAACTACAAACATTTTAATTAATGTTCTTATTTGCACCATATCAGCATAACAAAGGAAAAAGTAGAAACAAGGTCTGAGATTCGGACTCTGCTCTCCATCCTGGTCTAAATAGTGTCTATTTGTATGATATTTAGCTTGTAGCATATGTAAGCCATCGTGAATGATGATCTATTCAGCAGATGAAGCTGCAGTCCATAAGCTAGACTTTCCCACCTTCATCATTAAATCTAGAACCAATCCTACTTAAGGAAGAAATAATTCATAAGACTCTTGGAGCTGAAGGGTTTGACTGTGGTCCTCATATCCTCACATCTCCAGAGTCCAGGAATAAGTCCATTGAACTACACGTAAAGCCATCTGATTTTAATGTTGAATTAGTAAGAGGTAAGGATGAAATGGATCTGTTTCTTTGCTGTCGTGATACATACAGGTTTTCTTTCCCTGAAACACACTGGATTCCTGAGTCAATACTGAGTTTCCCTGTGAAGCAGCACAGCCTCATTTCTCTTCAGGCATTAGGAAGCATGATGGCCTCAGACAGCTCTGAGCTGCACTGTGAAGGCAAAGTGTACCAAACTGAATCCAAACGATACAGAGAATACTTGCTGTGTACTTTTCCTGAACTCTTTGTTTATAAAAACAAAAAAGCCTTCAAAGATTTTCAAAATAATGAAAAGGATGCAAATATGTGAATTCCTGTTTTAGGGGTTGCTTTGGATAGCGCCTGTTATTAATTATTCTGTTGTGACAATAAATTCTTACAGAAAGTAGAAATCAAGGGTCATGAAGATTACTTTGCTAAGACATCCATAAGAAACTAAATGATTGATGTGTGGGAGCTGTGTGAAGAACTAATCCTTCTTCAGGTAATCCTATGATGTCTTCCAAGACACATACTCTTCAGCCATTCATTAAGATCACCAGACCAAATTCTTGAAGTTTTTTTACTCATTATAGTGGATTTAATCTTATTTTGGCTTTCGCACTGTCTGTATTTAAAAAACTCTCAGGAGTCGAACGAAGGTTGCTGGAAGCAGCACACAGCCTTTTGGAACACACATTGTATTTACCATTCTCAGTCATCACTGTCTGACAGAAGAGTACAGAGATGTAATTTGGGATATGGGATGGAAGCCTCCACCAGCACTCAGCCAGGCCAATGGGGGTGGTTTTCTCTTGTGCATCTTTCCACAGAAACTCTTCTAAGATGAACTGAAACTGTAACTGGGAGTGGTACCTTTGTGCACCCTCACGGCTAGAGTGTAGTTCACAGTGGCTGCTTCAAACCCAAAGCCCAAAATATACTTGCCTGAAATTCTGCCCGGGAGCTGTTTGAACTCACCCTGCCAGCAGTGATTGGTAGATGTCTGATGTTTTGCACACAGTATACACTGTGGCAGGCTGTGTGACACCTCGAGCCCCAAACCAGGCATTTCCTTTCCTCTCTGCAATTCCCTATTGCCTGATCATGTGCTGCTGAGCACATGTAATTCTCTTCCACCCATGAGGATTTTCCCTCTTGTCCCAACGACTGCAGCTGGGACATTCTATCTTCTGGGACATGGGGTTTTGTGTCTGCTCAACTGGACATAGCCCAAAGTGTCCTACCTCAGAACTCCTCTTTTTCTGTGTTTCCACTGTTCCCCTTTCTATCAGTTTGCTAAACAGTCATTAGTTTTAAGCCTGGACACTGATGAGTTTTATATTCCACTAACAGTTTCTCTGATGAGATTAAAGCCAGTTCTAATTTTTTCTTCTTTGCCTCCTCCAGCTTCATCACATTATGATTAATACAAACAAAATTAGAAGATGGATTTGGTATTCTCCTCAATTTCAGGGTGAGAACACCAGTAATTCACTGCATATAAAACACACATCTCCCTCATTCCTTACTGTTTTCCTGCAGGACAAAAGGAAACCTCTCAAGAACAACTTTTATTCATTCTGTGGCTCCACAGAAGAGACGGATGTCACATAGTAATTTTTCTGAGGGATGAAAATTAGTCTACACTGTTCTCTTCTACTTTTTCTGTTATATTAAGCATATTGTATCTGGGATTTGAAGGTTAATGCCAAGACACCTGAATCGTCTCCATTTGGTGCTGAAGGTAGTATGGATGACAGCTCAGAGAAGGGACATCAGCACCCTGCAGGAGCCACCAATAACACATTCGTGCCTGTTGGCCCTGGCTCTCTGCCTGCTGTGACAAGGGACACAGGGCACCAGGAGCAAAAGTGACAGGGACCAGGGGCTCCAGGGAGTACCAGAGACCGTGTTTTGCCCCATCAGAACCATGTGTGTGCAAAGTCATCTGGTTGCCAGAGGGTCTGTAACAGAAGCAGCCAGCAAGGGCTTGTGCTTGCTCTCCCCCCTCCCAAGCTATTTTACAGGTATGCAATCTGCTCAGAAAAGAAGCAGAAACTGGTGAAACACAGCAAGCTAAACCCTCTTCCACATCAGGCTGTTTTGGCCCAATGGTGTTGAATAAAAGAGAAGCAAAGTGAGAGTTCTCCTAACATGAGAGCAGATGTCAGTCACTGTTCTGCCATGCTACCAGGGCCAGGGGTAAGGATTCTGGCTACCAACTGCCCCCAGGCAGTGCTGGGAGGGGGGCACAGGATGCCTGTAGTTGGGATCTAGAGGTTCAGTGAGGAGCAATGAGCGTGTCTGCAGCAAAGTAAGGTCCTAGAGGCTCCTGAAGGAAAGGAGCTGTGAACATCAGTAGGGATGACATAAGCTAGCATGGCTCAGGAAACCTCTGGAGCACAGGGCTGGAGAACCTATCCCATCCTGCAAGGATACCAAGGACCTTTGCTGTAAAGCCTTTTACTTGAGCGTTCTCATCTAGACATTCTGAGTTTTCTCCTATTTACTCATTTTAATGTTTGGTTTGTTATTTTGTTCTGTAATAAAAAAAATGCTTTAGGGATTGGAGGTCTTTTGGTATGCTGGCTTCACAGAAAGTCTGGAGCAGCTTCAATTCAAACCTCTTGCCAGTTCAAGTCCCATCACAGCATTCAATGGGGAATTGAAGAACTGGATATGTCTCTCCTGTCTCCAGGCTTAACTCACTGTCTAGATTTATGTCAGCTCAGAGAAGCTGGGATAATTTAAAAATCTGGAAATTTAAAAAGCTGGAAAATAATGTCAGCTGTTTTAAAAGAGCCCAGTGGACCTGGGGATCAGTACATGTGGGGTTTGTGGTCTGGACTGGGTCTGTATCTGCTCTCTTTAATGTCATTCTCATGGTTGCTAGGACAGTGCCGAACTTCCAGAGACTTTTCAGACAATCTCAGTAGTCTTCCCAGTCCTGCCAAAAACTAGTCTCAGAATTAATATATTTTGTCTCTCAGCTGTCGACTTTCCTTTTAAAGCTCCTAGACCAAAAATATATCTATTTTTGTTAGCTCTAATAGTGACTTGGAAAAGCAAACTCTACGTGCAGTTTGGGTGCCCCTGGCTAAGGAATGTATTTGGCTCTGAATGGGTTCTGCAATCTTTTTGAATCTAATTATTTTTGTACTAATCTTCACTAAAGACCCCATAGCTACAGGAATGTAATAGCATCTCCAAATCATAATAACACCACCTAATCAAATCCATAGGTTCTCCTCCAAAGCATGGAACGAGGACAGGCATCCCCAAAGTGTTCAGCATTGCCTTGGGCAGACCCCTCTCCCTGTGTGCGGAATATGCTCAGGGCAAGGGTACGTCCCATATCGCTCACTTCCCCCTGTAGTGTGAAAACTATTCTCTCTCCTGCAGAGGGCTTCCACCTCTCCTCTGAAAATCAGTGCCAGCAAGTAATCTGGAAATCAGCCTGTGGTCATCCCCTTCTTTCAAAATATGGCTGCTCCTTTGGCTGGCTCCAGCTGATGTTTAAAAGGAGGAGTTGGGCTCCACTCTCCTACATCCTGGCAGGGGACTGCCTTCTCTTGCTGGTGGGATGGGACAATGAAGTGACAAGGGGGAGGCTGGCAGGGAGGCTACAGGCATGGCCAGTCCTGCTCTGCAGATCCTGGTGCACTGTGGCCCGAGCAAGTGGCCTCACTGCTCCTCAGAAGGACCATGCAGCCACCCTCAACAAATCTTTAGCCCTGTGAACACTGCAGCACATATAAAATGTCAGTGCCTCCTGGGACACGTAGTAGCTGAATTTCAGCTTTGGTCTCGGGTACTTAGTCTTGGATTGAAGCAGAATTTGTCTCTCTCTCTGTGTGGTGCTGCTTTCTAACATTAATTTTAACCTCTCAGGCTGGCTTTTCTTGGTTTTTTTTCTTGTCTGAAACCAGTAGCCATAACTAATTCTTGAGCTTCCAATCTGCAGGAACTTCATACTCCATGAAATATGAGTGTGACATTATGCCTGCAGTAATAGAAATGCTTTACACAAAGGCTGCCCTTTTTTGATTAACAATTGCAAAGGGCAAAGTGCAAAAGTCTGACATACTACAAAATGTAATTTTCACACTGGGATCTCATGTACAAAACAAGACATGAGTTTCCATGGCACAGATTAAGTTATTAGTAGATAAACTAATGCATTAAGTAAGTGGAAACAGCTAATTGTGTGAGAGGACGGGGAAAGGTTGCAGTCAAGGGTTGTGTGATTTGTCTTGTCACTCCTCATGTATTTAGTCAGCTACAAGCACTTTAGGTTGCCAATAGTTTGAAGCTATTTGAGAATAAGCTTTGAGGAGAAGCTCCACAGATGAGGTATGAACAAGGGGAGATGGCTTACAGTCAGACAGACTCCTTCACTTGGGAGCGGGTGGCAGGGGAGAAAGCTGCCTTGGAAGTTCCATCTCTGCACAATGATAAAGAGAAGTTATCCCAAACGGGCATGTGGAACAGGCCAGCATGATGAGAAAAGGATCGTGGTCAGTGGGATAGCATCAGTTAAGCTGAAGATGATAAAGAGGGTGAAGTCAGAGGTCTCACCGAGGCAGGCTGTCACAGACTGTTGTTAATGCAGCACCAGGGGCAGCCAGGGCAGATGGTACACTTAGGGCAGTTACCAAAAAATTTGGAAAAATATCCAGACCATGGCTGCAAACAAGGATGCCAGTGCACCTTGGGAGGAATAGTGATGATGAATGCAGACTAAAGTGAAGCCAACGAGCTGTTCCTTAAAAGCAGAGAGATTAATTCCCACTTGATTTTGAGGGGAGAGAAGCAAGTGAAAATGACACAGAAAAAGAAATCTTTTTTTTTTTCTATTTTAAAGGAAGACTACAGAAGAACATTAAAATCTTCCCCTGAGCTGCTATTTTGTCTTCATGGTCCAGCTTCCTGCCTTGGGCTGATTTAAGCCTGCCAAAGCCAAAGCAGCTCCTGGTTATGCTCGGCTTTCTCAGGGTGACTCACTGGAAACTCTGCTACAGCTACTTCTGGTGGGTTTTTCCTTTACAGTGTAAGAGCTCCTTGCAAATTAAAAGGCTTTCTGGTGAAGATATAATCTCATTGCATCTCAGTCTCCTCTGAATTAAATCCATTTTTTTCTATATTATTAATATTGTATAAATGGTATTTCTTTTCCAAGGCTGATGGTGGCTGATATAGGGAGGTGCTTGCCAGACCATCCATATATTTTCTTCTAGATCAGATTCTTGCTTATAGAGAAAGAGATAATGTCTCTTATTATCCATGAAAGTGCTCAGATGATTTTATTTAGTCACATCAATCAATAATTATTTCAAGCTGTCAAGACTTTTCTCCAGACTGCTAGAAGTAGTTTAAAGCAGATATACTATTATTGGGTGTTCATTAGGGGAGCAAGCCTGTAAAACCCAGAATTTTTAATGGATAATTGGTGGAGGTTTAAGAAATCATTCCAAGTGGATTTTATGATCAGGTGCTTCTTTATAGCCTTTATACTCACTGAGGGTAACAGATTCAATCTGAAGGGGGATGTGAAGGTCAAGGCAATGTTGAAACCCTCTGGAATGAAGGATTGACATAAATGTTCAGCTGTAAAATGGTACCTCCAACTTACTGTAATTCCTTCAGGCAGCATGGTTACTAAGACCTGTTAACAGAGTATATCCATGGCTTGACATGGCTAAAATGTGTATCCTAGGGAGGGGTTATGAAAGGTAACTATGATTTTTATTTTGATATTTTCTACTCCTATTTTACAAGCCTTTGAGGTAATCATAACTATCTGACCTAATGGAAGCTGAATAGTGTGCAGTCTTTGAGATCTGAAGTTTGCTTTGCATGCCACCTAGTTCATTAAAGACTGCCTGACAGCTCTCCTGGAACTGTCTCCTCAGCTGGTGGAAATCAGGGTATCTCCACAGGCTTCAAAGGATCTGTCTTTCCTTCCTCCTCTTATGTGTAAACAGCCTCTTAAACTAATGAACCGAGATCTCAGGTTCATGACACAGTTAGAAAGGGAAAGTAGATAAGATGAACTCGTGCAACATTCACATCTTGAGTCTCAGTTGTTTTATTATTTAGTATATCAGAAACAGAACTTTAGCACTGGTATGGGCTAAGGGTAGGTCTGGATGGGACAGGCAGTTGATTTCACAGACAAAGAGGAACATCATATTTAGCAATTTGTATTATGTACCCTGGAGCTAAATCCGTGCATCTCAAGAGGCGTCTACCTTGTCAGGGGGCTGGAGAGTAAAATGAGAGATGCCTGAATAAATGTAGGAGGTGCTTCAAAATTTCTGAGGTATGGAATGAGCCAGAGCCCAAAGCGTTCCTACAACAGGTTACACACCCTACACAGGGAAATTTCTCTCCTGTGAAATCTTCACTCCTCAAGCACCTTTTTGTGCTGTTTGTACTTTGTTCAGGTCTCAGTGTTGCATCCATCACTTCTACCTGAGCCAACAGGCTGTGACCAGACACTTGTCCCTGCCTGGTAAAATACCTTCTGCCTGGGAACAGCCTGCCCCAACCCCCAGGGTCCCTGCAGGGATGGTGGCAGTGTCTGGAGTGCTGTAGCACATCTATAAGGGCTTTAAAAGGCAGCAGCAGAACAGTCCTGGTGTACTTAGACCACGTCTATGAAGGAAAGCTGGACTAGGATGGCTAATGAATAGTTTTGCATTTACTAAATTTGATATGCATGAAGTTTAACTGGTTAGAAATTGTACTTACATGCCAACTTACTGATAGTCTAAAACCAGAAACAAATAATTCTGCATGTTACACAGAGCAATTAATAACCTTTTAATAATCTTCAGTGATGGTTTTCAGGAAATAAAGTTGTACTATTAACATTCCTGTAAAACCATTAGTCCTAAATGCATGTAATTGATGGCAGCACTAATGTTTGTAAAATGAACTGAGGCCGATTCATAAGTCTGATAATAAAATAGTTCAGTAAAGGGCT
The DNA here is from genome assembly GCA_013389985.1 of Dryoscopus gambensis. Classification (NCBI taxonomy): domain Eukaryota; kingdom Metazoa; phylum Chordata; class Aves; order Passeriformes; family Malaconotidae; genus Dryoscopus; species Dryoscopus gambensis. Next base: position 149,582 of record WEIT01004297.1, on the reverse strand, counting down.
TTGATCTAATAGCTGTGAAAGCAGTACACACACCTTAACGATTATCCTTGCAGATATCCATCCTCCTTTCAACTTTTACTAGCTTCAGTCATGTCAATTTGGAAGGGAAAAATCCCAACTAAATACAGCTTGATAGAGACAATCATTGATCAGTTACACTCTGTTCTCCTTCCAGATACAAACATCCAGTAGACTCCTAGGGCTATTATCAGTGATACTTTATTTGTTCCTATTGACTGAGGTTAAAGAAAATAAACACCTTGCCTTCTTCCTGAACTGATCAAAGATTTCCCCTACCCTACATATACTGAAATCTAACAAACTGGCTTCTCCAGCACAATCTTTCTGCTGCAAAAGAAGTACTTACACTTATAATATTATCTGTGATAAATCCCCAGTTGCTTTGGTCCATAGGATCCACTCACTTTACTAGTTTTTCTTCCTGTTTCCTCCTTCCTGATATGAATTGTAATTTAAAAATCAAATCAAATCAATCAATATTCACTCACTTTTCCATAGTATTGAAACAGGTAATTTTGCTCACTAAATGAATACTTTCAGCTAGCTTCTAGGCATATTTAATGAACTCAAAAGATTGCATTCATTAAGCTAGTGAGAGGTAATCTTCCTATAGACGGCTCCGTATTTCTGGTGCTTGTCTAAGAGTCTCACCTCTGTTTCCTAGGACTAGGACTGGATACTGCACTATAAGGTTTTATGGGCTGATCGTCTTAACTCTTCAAGATGAAGATGTTGTCCTTCGCATAAATAATTCAACATTTTTGTAGTTGTTCAGTGCGTTGACTCTCTCAGCTCCTTCCTCAGTCACTGTCTATCACAGCTTTTTTTCCCTCAGGCCATGTGGAAGCGGTTTAGAGTGGAAAAGGTTGAGAAGAGCAGCTCCTCCTCTGTGTACCTCGTAGTCTAGGAGGTAGGACACCCTCATGGAGAGTGGAAGATCTCGCATCAATCCCCTGTGTTGAACCAGGCAGCAGAAGGACAGGAACCTGTGTCTATCACAACCTACATGCATATTAGTAACTGGTCAGGAGGGACCAAGCAGAGAGAAGGCAGAAGCTGGCAGCACTGCAGGTTTCATCTGTTCCCACGCATTCAGCATCTGCCATCAATATAGCTGCTTTGGAAAAGTTGATGTCAACANGACCCTCTCCGACCCTCTCCGACCCTCTCCTCTCCTCTCCTCTCCGACCCTCTCCGACCCTCTCCGACCCTCTCGTCTCCGACCCTCTCCGACCCTCTCCTCTCCTCCTTGCCTTCCTTCCCCTAGATATGTGCATATAATTTTAATTTTAAAAATATGTAAACCCAGCAAAGATCTGGTTTCTGCAAAAAACAACCAATTATGAACCAAACCCCACCATTCATTTTCCTTCTATGTGGACAATTTTATTTAGATTAGTAACTTTGCTGACAAGTTAAAAGTTTTGCCTGTCTGGAACGTTATTCAAAAACTGAAATGGAATTACTTCATTTTCATAACATAATTTTAAAGGTATGTAGTGTGGTATCAGCCCTGAGAATTCATGTAGGTAACAGGCATATATCACACTGCAGGTTGTATTTACTTCTGATTGCTTTCTGCTGCTCTGAATGAAAGCATTTCTAACAAGAATCCAAATGTATTTCCCCTCTCAGTGAAACTGCCATTAACTATGAAAAAATACACAAAAATTGCCTTCAAAAAACCCTTCGGATTTGTCATCACTCTTTGAGCGATGGTACCGGGAAGAATACTTCATGGTCGAAGTGACTCCAGCCAGGAGGAGGGCTGAGTAAACTCTGTGGGCCACTCGCAAGCAGGAAGTTTGCACCGCACACGGCTCCACAGTCATTAATAACGTATCTGTGCAGGGCTGGCTCACCCGCCCGTGTGGCTGCGCTGCGGCGCGGCCCCGCTGGTGCCGTTTCCCGGCGCAGGG
>WEIT01004297.1:134390-147534 GCA_013389985.1 Dryoscopus gambensis | reverse complement strand
AGCGCGCTGGAGGTGCGGGGCTGCGCTGCGCCGGCGGCGCTGGGGCGGGGCACACGCGCACGCTGGGCTCTCACCGTGCCTACAGGGAGGTGTGCAAGTCTCTGCCAGCTTTTACAGCTCCCTTCTCTCCTGGGAGGCCAGAATCTAAGCTAAGTGGTATAAAGCTACATCCATTAAATTTGGAACAGCTTTAAGTCTTGAATTGCGTAGAATGCAATCGTACAAAGATAGGCAAAAATGTAAATGTATGGTTAGAAACGTGAAGCGAAATAAAGAGCAAACAGATACCCACCAAAAGGAAAATAAATTTTAACTTAGTATCAGTGACTTTGCCATCTCCCATGTATTCTTAGTGACAGGGCAAAGCACTGTAATGCCTCCCTATGAAACATTTTAATTTCCTCTTTGTTAGTTTCGTCAGTGGGGAAGGGACACTGCTCACAAGATTTGCTTTTACATAAATCTGAGTGGTAAAATTCAACGTTTTCTGCTGGAACCATTTTATATACAACCTGTCCATTAGTCACCTAATACATTTTTTATCACTTCATAGTTCATTTTCTTCCTTTGACCTTTGAGGATTCCCAAGGAATTCTAAAAGCCATTAGTATCTATGAACACTCACAGTAAATCCATAAATGATTGCTTAATGGTCATTGCTAATCAGAATTAAGCAATCTTGGCATAACTAAAGCTTTTGTATATTTGGGGTTTTTTTCTATGTGGTACACAGATTTTTTTTCTTTATTGATTTGAAATACTTATTTTAAGTATCAGATGATAATATAAATGTGCATTTCTGAGAAAAAGCCGATAAAATATTGTATGCATCAAGTGCTGAAGTCATAAATGCATTTAATGAGAGGCAGCATTTTTACAGTTGATAGAGGGACTGTTTATGAGCATCACAGGGAAGTTACATAACTTTGATAGGGATTAGGGATGGATGCAGCATCTCAAAGCAACAGATAATAGGAGTTAGAGAAGGGGATAGATGAACTTCAAAAGATTGGATTTCATATAGATAAACATCACAGTGTTCAGATGTTTATCTGCAGTTTATCTAATCTGGGTGGCCTAGCGCTGTTGGAAGCTCACAAAGTCCCTGGTACCTCTGCATTCAGGTAGGTTAGAAATGAAGTGAGACTATGCACACTTGCAGTATTTTGGCACGTTTGCTTTTATTGCCTGCTCCAGCCTTGAAGTGTAGAGGTGAGAGTAAATCGAAAGTAGTGGACCAAACACAGCCCCATCACATCTCCCTGTGCTGGATGCTGTACAAACACAAAGGCACTGACAACTTTGCCTGCCTCAATGAATTCACCTTCTACAAAGGAAAGGAGGGGGTGCAGAACTGCACGGAGTGGGGAAGTGTTGATTTACAAATGTTCTGTAGATTCTGCTGTTCTTTAGTTTTGCAGTGAAGTGCAACATTTATTTATTGTGTTTTTATTAATTTTAAATATTAAATTCAAGCAGAAGGTATGAAGGTTGCAAAGCCGTGAGACACTGAAAGATTCTTGGTGTTTTCAACAGACACTTCATTATCCCCTCTTTGGATGACAGCAAAGTTATGTGTGTGAAATGCATATGCTGAAACACCAAAACACTGAGCTGTTTCTGTGCAACCTGTTTCCAATATGAGACTCTATGCTTGGTACCTGTTTAACCATGTGGAGTAATGAAAAGACAATCTAATCTTGGAAATTTATTGCTGGACTCAGAATTGCTGGTTGCCCCTCTCCCCTGCTGCCAAATGAACAAGGAGACTCTCAGCTGCATTTTAAAGATGTAAATTTCCAGTTCTAATGACTGCAGAGGTATGAATGCCAAGATAGGAGAAATTAAGAAAAAAACCCCCAGTTTTAATTATTTAAACCCCCCCCCCGAGTTCTTATAGCCAAATGATTGTTTTCAAGGCTTGAATCATGATTTTGCATGTCTTGACACTGAAAACATTGGCCTAGTTATTTGTGATTCACAGGGCAGTTACGAAGTTGTAAAAAGATTTTGCTTAGTTTCGACTTTCAGATAGTTGCATTTCCAATGAGGACCAAATAATCTCTGCCTGTGTTTAAGATAAACGTATTTGAACTCATAAATTGAGATTATCTGTTGTTGGGTGTTTTGGAGGAAAGGCAACTGAATTCAGTATAGGAATTGCTTGAGCCAGAAGCAGATGTCACACTCTAAACATCTGAGGCTCATGATTTTTTGGCTGCCTCATTCTGTGCCTTTGTCACGCATTGTGTTCCAGTCTTGCTTTGAGGGGGACGGCGAGGGAGTGCCAGGGCTGCCTGATGTTGCTGTGTGTTGTCGTGTTCCACCATCATTTATGGTCAGGATCCTCATCCAAAGCCCTATGAGGTCCAGCAAGAGCCTTCCCCTGATCTCCATGGTGCCAGAGCAGCCCCTGCTCGCCCCATGTGTCCCTTCTGCCAGAGGGTAGGTCCTGCTCTGCTTAGCCTTTCATGAAAAGTAAATGCTTTCCTTTCCTCCAAGGAATATAACTTTAGACCCAGAATTTTCCAAACCTTTTAATGTACATTTAATTTAATATTTCAAAAGACACACACTCCTAAGAGGAATACCTATTTTTGCTTAAGCTAATCCATTGTCTAGTATATATTTAAGCTGGATTGCTTTCACCTTTTACTAGATCTGTTCTGGTTTTTTTTCTTTATTGATGTGATAAAAAAGGGCTCTTTCTTTCAATTTTATTTCTCATTGGTTTCTTCTCCTGGTAATCATGCAGTGCTGTGCCATTGTATATGGTGCAGGGACATGAGCTGGCTGTGAGCAGAAGTCAACAATGTCCCTTGCAAAGCAGAAGTGGAGCATGCAGGAAGAAGTCCTCAGTTAAGGTCATGGTCGTCAAGGTACAAACCAGCTCAAGAAATACAGCACCTAGAAGGTTTAGGCTCTTTGCAAGGAGCAGCAGGGGAAAATATTTTATTAGTACTTTAGCTGACTGATTCTGTTTCAGGAGACCATAGCAGAAAAAAACAGAATAATTGAGGAAATTACAATAATAAACCCTTTTCTGAAATGGTATTTAACAACTGACAGCTGATGAAATGAGTCCAGAACCATGCATAAAACAAGAAAGGAAGTAAAAGAAAAACATGTTCTTGTTCATGGACATTGAGCAACTTGGCCCAGATCAGTCTCCATTTGGCTTTTTTTCAGCAGGAAATTTTTTGGTAAATCATAAATTCTTTCCCAAAATATACAATGCACTAGTTTAAAAACAATCAATCATTCAATCGAAATTGAGGAAGAGTTTGTAGAGGCGGCTGTCTCATTTTCAAGTAGCTCGTCAGAGATACCAGTGGGATTCCTGCCTGCAGAGCCGCCGGGGAGCCGCCAGGCTGGGCTCCAGCACTGGGGCTGGGCAGAGAGACTGTGGGGAAGGAGAGCCATGGGCTGGAGCAGCACATATTGCTGGTCAGTGCTGCCAGGTCAGTGCTGGGGGGGAGTCCCTGGCCTTGCCTTGGGGCATGTGGCCTGGCTGCAGACACTCTTTTCCCCAGCTCCAGTGTATGTACTGACATTTCCATACGTCTCAGGCAGGCAAAGAGCTTCCAGCTCGTGGAGTTTGGGTCCAGCCTCGCAGGTTCGCTTTGCAGAGCACCCCCAGACATGCACGTGGAATATGTCAGTGAGGTCAGGGCGATTGCTCCCAGGCACAAAGGGATGGCTGGTGTGGCTAAGGGGTGCTACAGGGGGGCCTGGGAACAGCTCATGGCATTTTCAGAGATTCTGGAAGGATATGTGCTTTATGTAACTGGTATTCCCTAGTGCAAAGGCAGCTGCCAGTCTGTGTCACTGCAAGCTGCCAAATTGGTCTCCATCTTTCCCACACACCCTGCTTTATAAGAAACCTTTGTATTTGTTTCTTCTACATTGTTTTTCACATCTGATAATGGTGCTAGATTAATGATGAATGCTTTGATCTTCATACACAACAAACTTTGTTATAAATCCATTGAGAAGGGTATAACCAGAAAATAGAAAACTCCAAGTGATTTGGAATAGTGAGACAGCAAAAGTGAAGACGTAATAAAGATGGTCCTTTAAAAAGTAGAAAAAAATAAAACCCTTCCTATTAAATAAAATGAAACAATATTTGAAGCATATCCCACAAAGATCAAACAGAATTCTTATGTCAATANTATTAAGGTTTTGAACCCTAGACTAGAAGGTTTTGGAATTACTTTGGATTTTCACCAGTCTAACAAGATCAGAATCTTGTCTTGTTTAAATAAATTATTTGAAACCATATTCCCCAATGGCCCTGCCTTCAGTAGATACTGCTGTTGAAAGGCTGGTCCCTTTGTTTGTTTGCCAGAAATATGACTATATGCATGTGCTTTGTTTTTGAAGTCTTTCTATTAGTGGACATGAGTCTGCTTGTCCTGTCAGGTCCTCAGCCAATACTGAACTTGAACTTTGTTCTTCTGTTTCACATCTGGTGAAGCCTCTCCATTTTGTCCAGATGTATCTTGTGGCCCAGAAAGGGTATTTTCTCTGCCCACAGACATTATCTTCCCCCAGCTCTATCAAAAGGTTTTTATAATTTCTCAGATAATCATGGGAGGAGATTCCTGGGGTTTTTCCTTTGCTTGCTGTAATCATAATACTGTCTTTTGGATCTCTTCTTTTACCTTTTGGCCTCAAGTGTCTAGAGCTGTCTTCTAAAGGTGCACTCTCATCCCAGGTGGGAAACTATGCTGTGACATCTGCAGCTTGTGACACTTGTGTTTGCAGATGCAACAGTCACGTATGAGGCTGCCCACAAAGTTTTCACAGATAACTTGAGTTGAATGTGTTTTTCCTGGTGCCCAGAGATCCCAGGCAAACTGGCTAGACCTTTTAATTGCACCTAATGTATGTACCCGCATATAATTTGAAATACTGGCCTTTTCCAGAATAACTTTATTAATTCACTGGTGACAGTTTCTTACTTTTATGTGTTGAGAATGCACCTCTAGTAAGGAATTTTACAAGGCTGGTTCCAGGAAAAATTATGCTCACATTGCACTAAGATGGAATTGCAGAACAATAGATCAAATACATTCATGTACAAGAATCATTAATAATAGCATCAGTATCTTACTGACTGACTTTTCCCTGAAATTACAATTATACCTAACTATAATCCCTGCTGCAGTGATGCAAAGTCCATAAGAATGGTCCCCTACAGGCAAATAAACTTACATGTGTGAAGAATCCCAAGCCAAAGTCTTAGAGATGTGTGAGCTTTCTGAGTAACACCAGGTGAATGGTGGCAATGCAAATGATCTCAGTAATCCTACTTTTTCCAAGACTGACTCTGTTATCATGGTAGTCCTATTTAGGTACCATATTTTTCCCGTTAAATGAGTCCTGTAGCAAAAGCCCTAAGAAATGATTGAAAGTTTTAGTTTTCAATTCACTGCAGTTAAGCCATGCGGTTTTCTGAATACAGTTTCATAGGACTACAGAAGACTGTAAATCCTCAGAACGTTTTACACAATTCTTTAATGTCAAAGACAGCCTGTATTCTGAACTGCTGAATCTGCAGCTTAAAAGAAGGTAAGTTTTCTTCCAGACTTCCTACTAGGAATTCAGGAAGAATTTTTTCCTCTGATTGTCAAAACCCTTCTTTTCATTTTCGTTCAGAGCGCATTCATGGCAAGTTTTTGAATTTTAATGTGAATATTGCCTGGTATCTAAATACTTTTCCCTGCCTGTTCTTTCATTTCAAATAACTTCTAAACAACAACCATATCCTCAGAAATAAAGCACATTATTTTTTCATTTATTCTGCTACAGCAAATTCATATTGTTTTCTTGGAAAGTTGATATACCATTTTCCTCACTAACCCATATGTTCTAGATAGGCTCATTATCTGATACAGGTTGGATTGATCTCACATGAGTATATGCATCCTGCAGCCATACCTGTTCTTTTCTGGGTTGCAAATTGTTAAAGGTCTTAGTGATCCATTGATAACTATCACTACACAAAGTTCTATTTTCATTTCTGGGGATTTTTTTCCCCAAAATTTTTTTTAAATCCACTCCAAAGTTCAAAATTTAAAATACCAGATTTTGTTACTGGAAACCTTTCAATAAATTAGATGGAAAGTCAAATACAGGAAGTTTTAAGGCTTTTTCAACCCTTTTTTTCAGTTCGTTTTTAATCATTTTAACATTTTAAAAACCTCAGGCAAACAGCACAACTTGAAATGGTTAAATGTTGACAAATATGACAAGTGTGGAGAATATTTTGCTACAGCATTTTCTCTAATGGAGATCAGCAATATCTGAATGCCTCAGTTGGTGCAGAACATTAAAAAACTGCATCAAAGTAACACTTGTCTGCGTTTAAGATTCCACATAATATGGATGAATATACAACAAAGTAAATTGTAAAACAATTTTTTTGCATACTTGTTGGTTGAGGAAGAGGAAAAATATTGCATGGACTTGTGAATTATACATCAGATAAAATATATTCAGAAGTACTCCAGCCTGCTAATTTGACTTTGCAAAATTCCTGTGACATGCATGTCAGACTTTAAAAAACCCACAAACATATTTTTAAAGTATCCAGAGATCACAGAGACATCAACTAATTGTGTGAATTGCAGCAAAGGAACATTTGTGTTCTATATAGGCAACTCTTGTATAGTCTGTGATGTGTAGCAGACACTACATATGATTTACTACCTTTTTTATTAAAATAAAAAGCACACGTCAATAAATATCATATCAGACTAGGTATTATCCCAGACATATTTTAGTTCTTAGTCTTTGCTGCTTCTTCAAATTTTGGCATAAAACAGGAGGATATAACAGACCATTAAGTTACAGAGGGTCTTCAAGTTTGTAATGAGTGAGAAGACTCCCCCAGTTATTAGTGCTACCTAGACTATCAATGCAATAATTGATAGGAATAATCTCATATCCCAGAAAGGTTTGTCACAGCGTTTATGGTAAAAGGTTATGTGTAAATTTTTCTTTCACTCCCTTAAGCTTGATTTATCCAACAGATTGTTACTATTGAAATTTTATGGTGTTTTTTTGAATTTTGAAACAATTTTTTATAGTGAAAGGTTCCAATGCACACTGTTATTGAGCAGCGCTGAACTTCATAGCAAGTGCCTAGGAGACCCTGGGAGAAGAGAGACAGAAATCAAGCAGAACTGAGTGATGCAGAAATCACTTTTGCATCTTACTTTGTTCATGTATGAGGGCTCCTCATGCCATAGCCGTCCTGCTTACCTGTAGAGTTGCTCAGCTTTCTCTGCAGGCTGTGTAGGACATGCAGGTTGATACTTACATAAAGGGAGGGGTTGACCCTGGCTGGATGCCAGGTGTCCACTAAAGCCACTTTATCACTCCTCCTCTGTAGCTGGGCAGGGGAGAGAGAATATAACCTAAGTCTTGTGGGTTGAGATAAGGACGGCAGGAGATCAGTCTGTCATTACTGCCAAAAGTGAAACAGACCTGACTTGCAGAAATTAATTTATTTTATTACCAATCAAATCAGAGTAGGGTAATGAGAAATAAAAACTAAGTCTTAGAACACCTTCTCCCTTTCCTTCTTCCTGGGCTTAACTTTACTCCTGAATTCTCTGCCTCCTCCCACCACCATTTATCACATTGTCTCTGCTGTTGCTTATTCCTCCGGGGGAGGACTCCTCACACTATTGCCATGTTCCAGCATGGGATCCTTTCCACTGGAGGCAGTCCTCGGTGGACTACTCCAACTTGAGTCCTTCCCACAGGCTGCAGTTCATCATGAACTGATTCAGCGTGGGTCCTTTTCCATAGGGTGCAGTCCTTCAGGAACAGGCTGCTCCAGCGTGCCTGGGGTCACGAGTCCTGCCAGCAAACCTGCTCCAGTGTGGGCTCCTCTCTCTGTGGGGCCACAGGTCCTGACAGAAGCCTTGTGAGTCTCCAGCACAGGCTTCTCATGGGGTCACAGCCTCCTTTGAGTGCATCCGACTCATTACACAAGTCTGTTTTATTTTGGCAATAAATTAAATTAATTTCCCCAAGTTCTGACAGTTTTGCCCATGACAGTAACTGGTGAGTGAGGCCTCCCTGTCCTCACCTTGACTCATGAGCCTTTAGTTATATTTTCTCTCCCTTGTCCAGCTGAGGAGGTGAGTGATAAAGCAGCTTTGATGGATACTTGGCATTCAGACAGGGTCAGGATTTAAACACAGAAACATAACAATTTCTATAGAAGATTATGTCTCTAAATTTTAATCTATTTAAATTAGTATTCAGCTTTAACAACGGAGTGATCAGTAGAAGATATGTTGGAGAGAAGATCTATGAGATAATATGCAAGGAATTTCCGACCTCATATCAATAAGTGGCTTGTACTGTGATAGATGAGTTTTGGTTTTTGTTTTTAATTTAGTATAACTACCAGTCTGCTGTCTCTTTGATATGGCTGTTGAGAAGAGGCTGAGTTATGTTCCTGCACCTAGTCTGGGACCTTTTCTAGTTTTATCTATTAGCCAAAGTCCATGATCTTAAACTGATTATTTTGTGCTGCTGTCTGGTAAAGTAACTTGGTACAGTTTATTATATTAATATGTGTTTGATTGATGGTTTTGTCTAAATTTCAGCATTGACAAAGTAAAATTTTTTTTTAATTATTTAAGAACATAAAATCTTAGGAAAGATGTTGTTTAAATTTAAATTTTATTTTCTCTTTGGCTGGACAACATAGCTGTTGGCAATGAACTCCACTCTGTGGGAAGAAAACATATATCTTAACATCTTGAATCTTGGTTTTGGTTTTGCTGAAAGTCCAATGTAAGTTGTTAAAGGACATGGAATATTTTTGTACCTTTGTGATTATTACTTTGACTCGCCTCTCTCCGAAAATGACTTCTCCTTTTAATAACTCTTGTCACTAATTTCCATATTTCTTTGAATATATCTGGATTTCTGTTGTTCAACCCAAGAATGGGTTTTATCCTCCCCAATAACTACCTAAAAGGTAGTGCCTAGTCCAAGATAGTTATCCAGGATCTTTCAAAAGGAAGACTGAAATCCAGGGAGAATCTCACTGTGTTGTAAGATGAGTGTTTGAAATAACTCAGACAATTCCCATCCTTAAGAGTGGTCTTTTAGGTACAGAGGAAAGTGTAGTCTCCATTATGAGACTGCACACTGACATTTTGAACAGCTAAAGTTAGGTGAGATTGATCCTGCACACATAATCCTACCTGAATCACTATTATGGATTTGTATATCACCCAATGTTCTCAGTATCACATACCATACCATTCTTTAAAAAACCCATACAATTCACTTTCTTCTTCTTTTTTTTTTTTTTTTTTTTTTTTTTTTATCCCCACAGCCATTGCATAGAGTCACAGAATGACTTAGGTTAGATGAGATGTCTGGAGATCATCTAGCACAACCTTCTACTCAAAGCAGACACAACTTAGGTCAGATTGCTCAGAGCCTGTCTCAGTTGAATGTTGAATATCTCCAAGGATGGATAATCTTCAACCCCTCTAGATAGCCCGTTCCAGAGTTTAACCATTCTCATGACAAAGATTTTTTTCCTTATAACTATTTTATATTTCCCTTGCTGTTATTTGTGTCTCTTGTGTCTCATTCATCCACTGTGTACCACTGAGAAGAGTCTGGCTCAATTTCTCTATACCTTTTCATTAAGTAGTTGTAAACAGCAATAATATTTTCTCTTACTCTTCCTAAGACTGAAAAATCCCACTTCCCTCGGCCTCTTCTTGAATGTCCCTCCTTGCTCTTGCTCCTTAATCGCCTCCATAGCCCTCTGTTGGACTTCCTCCAGTTTGCTGGTGTTGCTTGCACAGAGAAGTCCAGAGTGAGACACAGCACTTGAGATGATCTTTCCCTCTTAAACCAAAGGGAATAAACACTTCCCTCAACCTGCTGGCTGGGCTTTTGCTAATGCAGCCCCATATGAGTTTGGCTTTCCAGACTGCAAGAGGTTTGCTGTGCATTCCTACCGCTGAGCCATGTGAAGCCTGGGTCCTTTTCAGGGTGGGTGCAGTTACTGCAAAATTCATTTGATGTAATTCCAGTTGTCCTCCAGCGTGAATCGCTTGACACCATCGATGTGAAATGCTAAGTGCCATTGCTCAGTCACTAGGAGCGGGATAATTTCATCCAACAAATGTTAGGTGTTGTGTCTGAGTTCAACATCTGTGCTTGCTCTATGGGCAATGGGGAGAGAGAGAAATCTGCAGATACTGATTCTTCTCACCTATTTTAGACTCTTATTTTATGAGGAAATTATTCTTATTGGAAGGGTCTGGCTCTTTTCCTTGGTTACAGAATACGCCTGGAGAGTTGGCTTAAACTAAACTCTTAAACATTTGATATATTTTCTTAGGTCAAGCAAATCATACCCTTACTGCAGGGTTTTGCAGTCTTCCCTTGCACAGGCTAGGCAAAATGTGTTTACAAGTAATCTGATGCCCATATGTGCAATTTTTCTGCTGTTACCATTCTAAATGTTTTCTGCAAGTTTGACCTCCAGAGTAATCAGGTGCGGTGAGATAGATGAGCCTACTTAAAATTTTATTTTACCAAGCAAAACAGATAAAACTCATCTAATTGCTCTAATAGCCTCATTCATCACATGACCTTGGTGATCTGATGTTTTCCACTCTATTTCACCCTTGTAATTCTTGTAGAGGAATGGAAAATCAATGCCAAGTCTGTACAAGAAGAGATCCTCTTCTGGGGAAGATGGAACTTTCCCAGAAGGAAAGTTTTTTCCCCCAGCTGGAAAGATATTGACTTATTCTTCCTGCTTCTTCAAAAAAAAACCAGTGGCCATTTGGTTGACCAGTGAAGATGGCTGCATCAGTATTAGAGCTGCTCAGAGATGCCTGATATCAGTCAAGGAAATGGAAGTTGTAGTAGTATGACTCTGGATTCACATTCAAATATTTAAATTTAATCATCTATTTTAAAGGATTTTTCTACTTTTATTTGTATCTTTACAAAAGGTATTTATAATGCTTCAATATTTGAAAGAAGAGTTGAATATTTGTTGGCAGAAGCAAGTATAAATTTTCAATTCACGTAAGCATCTTTCAAATTCAGAGCACTGTTTAAGTCCCTTGTGGATGAAGAAGGTGAGATGTTCTACATAAGATGGGCCTGTGTTACTCCTGGATGTCCTGTAGCCTTCAGAAGCTTCATACCACTGGCTGAAAATGGAAATACATCACCTCACTAATGAAACTGAACTTAGAAATGTCGTCGTCTGAATATTCAAATTCCCTCTTCAGAGGCAATCAAGAAAAGCTGATGGTTAAGCATCCCCTCACCTGTCATCAGTCATTTTCAAACCAAAGCTTGCAGTTCTCTGTGGGTGGGACAGAACTTTTCTCACCAGAGGACCAGATGGTACTACTGTAAAATTCAGCAGCAGCTTCAAAGGTTCACTGCTGTGCATCAGCACTTTGTTCCCTCAGTCCCTTTCTCATGCTCAGTGGTGAAAAACACAGCAAGGCAATTAGTCTGTGTTGTCTTTAACCTATGGATGATATCCAGTTTTCAACTCTAGTGGGGCTCACCTGAGCATCATTCAAAATCCACAGCTGTTGTCAGGTGTTTTCATTTGGTTAGTGACACATCAGAGGGCATTGTACTCTTCCTCTTTGATTCATAGAATTTGTGTTTGCTCTTGATTTGAGAGACAAGTATGGTTTTGAAGCAAAGGGTTCCTTGGAGTGTAAATGTACAAGAATACATGGAAATGCTTACTTTACTATTATTTAATAATGCCTTGAAATTGTTTGAATAATTTATTCAAGATTCATTCAGTCTATGGGCAGGGTCTCTATAAGCCAACCCTGATGAAAAACATTCCTCCTAGCTAAAATCTTGGGGATGTACAACACAGTTTACCTTGTCAAGCACAAAATAGTGCGACTAATATGTGTGTCAGCTGCTTGTTACTTTAACATCTTTATGTCTCTAGTGTATTATTTCAAATGTTGATTTTAAAATGCTGTATTTCAAAAAGATCTTTGACCAGTTATTGCTATTATGACTTTCTGAAATGACAAAACTAAAATGTTTGAGCCCAGTGGAAGACATATGGTGAAAAGCACATACAGTGAAAAGCAGTCAATAGGAAATTAAACTATTTTCTTACCATTATTTTAATGCCAGTTAGTCAAAATAAATAAAATTATTAAAAACTCATCATCGTTCAGTAGAGATGTAAAAATTGCAAGGCTGCAACTAAAGGCAAGAGACCCATAGCCTGAGTGCTGCCAAAACCAAATGAAATGTAAGGAAATGAAAAACAAGAAAAATAAAAAAATTTTGTACAGTTTACATGCATGATACATCTACAGAGGAACTCACATAGTTCAGATGTCCCATCTCAAGAGGATGCAACGTTACAAATAAAGAATCACAGGAGGGCAGCAATCATGATCAAATGTGTGGAAAAGCTTTAACCTCAGGAACAAATGATCTAGGACTCTTCAGCTGGGAAAAGAGATCAATGAGCATGATAGGATGTATGTCTACAAAGCAATGACTAAAGTAAGCAGGAAATGGCTGTTCACTGTCTCTCCACATTAGAAGTAGAAAACATCAAATTAAATGACTGAGTGATAGTTTCAGTTAAGGAGAAGATGAGATTTTTTTATCCCTTTCTAGGGAAGCTGTGGAACACACAGTTGTGTGTCAGTGGTGGATGCCAAAACATTTACGTAGCTTCTAACTTGAGTAGCCAAACTTGTGAGAAAAGGAAAGAAATCCCACAAGGACTATTTAACACATAGATCCCTCCTCTGGAAAGGAGGTTGCTGAGCTGCAGACTGCTGTAGGCTGGAAGGGGAGGCTAGGGAATCATCGCTATATGCTTGACCTGCCCTTGGACTCTTCTCTTGGCCTCTTACTGGCTGTTGACAGAATTTGGCCACCAGATCTTTTGTTTGACTCCTGACAGCTGTTCCTAAACCACCACACAGAGCTGGCAGTGCTGTTATACCTATCACTGTGGCTTCTGTAAAAGTCTTCAGCAGGAACACCTTAATTATGAATGTGAACCTGCAGTGATCTCAAAGTAAGCACAGTATTTGTGCACAGGAGATGAGTACGTTGAGAG
>WEIT01004297.1:100415-131482 GCA_013389985.1 Dryoscopus gambensis | reverse complement strand
TGAAAGACCGCCTCATGTTTTCTGAACCCATATGCCCCACAAAACTACTCTGCTGATTCTCCACTATTCCACTCAGCTTTCGAGAAGGAGCCTGTGTGTGTTTACACAGTCTTCCTCTAAAGGACTGAGCTAACTAGGTTAGATGCATGGCAAATCAGACAAAGGAAATGGCAAATCCCAGACATTTATTCTGTGAGGTGTCCTTGTCTTCTCAGAGGTGTGGAGCTGCATCAGCTTGGATTCACCTGATGTGAAGGTGAAAATAGAGGGCATATATAGAAAGTCTGTGGATGAGATTTATTTATAGGCACTGTCTCAATAAAAAATGTAGTGCACACATGTTTGCAATAGGGGGACAGAGCAGAAAAACATACAAAATTTCTCATCTAATAAAGATGAGACAGATAAAAGACAGAGTGAACACTTCAAGAATACAGGGGAATTTGTTTTGTTGGGGTTTTTTGGGGAGGACAGGTGGACTTGCGAGTCATAACAAAATACAGAGTTCTTTTAAAATTAATTTCTTTGAGTTTCCTATTCCTTTTGGATGTCCTCTTGCAAATGTTCCCCCCATATGATTTCAAACACAGGTATTATTGCATAACTGAATGAAAGGAAAAGAAAAAAGGAGAAAAACCCATCAATGACTGTCATTAACAATTGTCAGTTTGCTGAAGAAACAAAGACTCAAGAAATCAGATGTTTTTTAACCCATGGGGCTTTCAAAACTGTGTCCAAACTCCTGAGGCATCAGGTAACCTGGCATCATTTGGCATTCCAGCTGATTCTAGGAGGTGGAAGTAGAGAAATGTATGAATGTGAAAAGCACATTGATTTTTTTTATCCTCAAAACATTTCCTTAGTGCTGAATTATGGTTCAGGCCAGTTTGTAAGTTATATGAGCCAGTTTGCTGATCCCTAGATATGAGACTCCAGGGAGATAAAGCCAGACTCCAAAACAATCATTCAAAAATCCAGTCAGAAGAAGGATGAATATGATACTTCTGGGGATGGTGGCCTATGGAGGGAAGAAAGGAATTTTAAACGGGAAATTATTCAGAATATCATAAAAATAAGCAACACAAAGAGGAAAAAAATGACAACTTTTTGCAGTATGGAAAAATATTTTCCTCTGTGACACTTTGCAAAATAAAAAAGTATCTGTCTTTTTAGCTCGTTCTTTCCCCTGAATTTCAGGTGGCTCTGCCAGAGTGCGGCAGATCCAAATGCTTGTGCTTCCTGCTTGTCACAAAGATCCTCACTGCACTTGGCAGCAGCAGTGTCACCAAAGATCTGTGTTAAAAGTTTGCTTCAGTAGCTCACCAAACATGTATGGATTTGGTGAAAAAAGAAGCATATTTTGGTAGTAAAACAGGCAGGGTCATTGAAGCTTTCTGCAAAGCTGCATCAAATGAAACTACAGATTTCCATCATAACCTTAAAGCCTGAAGTTCATGAGTTTACATGGGTTACAAATATACATACATTTTTTAACATTTATTTTGGCCAAACAACAGCTGGATGTGGATTAAAGTGACCCTTTATGGGTTTGGTCATCTCCACATGTTAGTGGAGATGTTCGTGAAATTAAGAATTGTTCTCAGCAGTACGCCTGCATTATGCATGCACATTTCTGCACTGAAAACATCTGAAAATTGGGCCTACGACCTCTCTGCCGGTATTTCTATTGGGAATGTGGTGAAATTGTTCCTTCAGTAAACACCCAGAGATATTGTAAAGCTAAATGAATTCTTTTGGAAAGCACACTAAAATCCTTGGAAGGAGAGCGTAATATAAGTACAAAGTACTTTTTAATGTAGGCTGAATGACATTCCTCTGTCATATGTGTACAGCTGAAATAGCTGTTCAGTATCAGTCTTAATTAGGAGAAGCCTGCAAAATGGTCTGTGTGCTGTATGGTATGATCACCACTGATGTAACAGCACTGGTGCTTGAGGTCCTATGTGCTGAGTGCTTTCTTAGGAAAAAATCCGCAAAAATGGGAACAGAAAGGGAACAAAGGTGACAACTTCATTTATGAATGTGAATCTGCTACAGGTGCCTTGAACCTTGTGATTACGTAGAATTTTTTTCACAGGGAAGAGGGATATGAAATATGTTTGTTTAAATCAATTATTTACATTATCAAAAGCTACCAGTTAGGAAAGCATCTGATGTAGGACAGCGGGCCAAAAGGAACAGCCAGATTACTACTTCCTGTAACTCCTGAAGCACACTACAATTGCAACAGCCACAGCATCACTTGACCTTCACCTCTTTGGGCATTATCCATGGACTGGCATAGGAAAAGAGCTTTGCTTTAGTGGGCTCCAGTGTGCCAGAGTGATTGCCTCCTCAAAGCAAAGCTGAAAAAGGGAATGGGATTTTGAGCTGTTAAGGGGAGAGGTGAATTGGGGAGTCAGCTTCTGTCGAACTCTCGCTGAAAATTTCAGAAATCGATGTGTATATTTGGGCAACTAAATCCATAATCCATCCCTTGCATCCTGGCCACACCTTGAATCCTAGGCTCAGTTCTGGGCCCCTCACGACAAGAAAGACATTGAGGAGCTGGAGTGTGTCCAGAGAAGGACAATGAAGCTGGGGAAGGGTCTGGAGCACAAGCAGCTGAGGGAACTGGGTGTGTTCAGCCTCGAGAAAAGAGGGCTCAGGATAGACCTTCTCACTCTGCACAACTACTTAAAAGGAGGTTGTAGCAAGGTAGGGGTCGGTCTCTTCTCCCAAGTGATGAGAAACAAGATCAGAGAAAATGGCCTCAGACTGTGCCAGGGGAGATTTGGACTGGATATCAGGAAAAATTTCTTCAGTGGAAGGAATGGTAGGCATTTGAATAAGTTGCCCAGAGAAGTGGTGGAATCACCACCGCTAGAAGTGTTAAAAAAGATGTGGATGTAGCACTTGGGGCCATGCTTTAGCACTGAACATTGTGGGTAAGCAGTTGGACCCAATGATCTTATGGGTTTTTTCCAACTTTAACAGCTCTATGATTCTATGATCCCTATAAGCCTGATTTTAAAAAATGCTGTATCAATTTCTGCATCTATGGAAGTTTCTATTTACTTAGCCTTAATGTTGTTATCATGAGCTAAACAGGGACATAAAAACCCAACTTGCTTCTTATCTACATTAAAGCACCATAAACACATTTGACATGGTGTACTTTAAAAAATAAAAAAAAAAGACAAAACTACCCATCTAGAAGCCAAGCCTTCTGTCCAGGACTCCATTTGGCTTCAGTGCGGCTACCTGCCAGGTCAATTCCAGATTTCAAGCAGTCTAGTGAGTTGTGACAGACTGGCGTCAGTCTTGTATTCCTATCTTATGAAACATTTCCAATGGAATATTTTAATTAAGATCAGCTTTGCTGGCATCAGAAAACTCATAACCTTCCCACAATCAAATATCAGCTGGAGAAAGCAGTCAGCAGTTGACCACAGAGCTGTGGTTTAACTTCAAACCAAGATGGGAACCTGCTCTGGTTTGTCAGACAGTGTCTAGCTGCTGTCCTGCTCCTTAGGTTCAGCTTTGACTCCTCAGTAAGAAAACAGTAATGTAGAAAACCACCCATGTATCTTTTCCACAAATATTCAACTCACTCCCTGGATTCAGATGGATTTTCTGATATTAAACAAGTAAATCTGTAATGGAATAGGGAATTAAAATTAATAAAAAACAGAGCTGTTCAAGAAATTCAGTGTCTGCATTGATTTGTTATTATTGTTTTCCCCATGGATTTCAGTCACTGAGCACTATTTCCAGCTTGCCATGTCGTCAGCATTCACTGGATCCCTGCACAGGCTGTCTGAGGAATTCAGGTTGTTTTTAAACAAAGATGCAGAATGTGGTCATTTAATTTTTTTCAGCTTATAGATTTCCAGGTACTTAAAGTTCCTTTGAAATGGAGCAGTTGTCTGGGCAGATACAGTGGCCAATCACCACTTCTCCTATTAATTTGCATATAATGAGTCTATTGTTCGTAAGGGATTAGCATCCAGAGACTGCTGGCTGCTCAGGCTGCTCTTTGACGGATTACTTGGACCTGTCATGACTCTTTAAGGATCCCTGCTAAGAGGCAGAGTAAATTACCCTCTGCTGAGCTCTGTGCTGCTGTGGCTAGGCTGTGGTTTATTTAAATCGAGTTCAGCCATTACCACACTGAACGGCAGCACATGCTGCAAGCTAAGAAAAGTTTTGTGCAGCTTGGGCAGTGGGGCTCCCAGGGTTCCTCAAGGCTGTTGGCTTGATTCTGCTTGCATGGCAGGCAGACCAATAGGGGCTGGTCATGGTCATAGGTCCGATGGCTTTGGCGGCCCTGAGGGAAGTCAGTGTCCTTGGCTGTCCTTTTCTTAGTGTCTGGTCACTGCCAGGAGTGCCTCCTGTGAAGGATCAGCTGAGTGTCTTCAGCATACTAAGGAGACCAGAGTGGTGGAGAGCTATCAAGTGCAGTAGGTGGATACATTTTGACTCCTCTCCTGGTGCAGTAACAGGAGCTATCAAATGAAGCTAGCATGTGATGGGTCCAGGACAAAGGGAGGCAGGTCATTACTCAGGGTATGAGGGAGCTGGGGAGTTGCTTGCCACCAGAGACTAAGAATAAGTTCCCATGAGTTCAAGGGGAAGCTGGATTTATTCTTGAAGAAATAAATTTTGAAGATACAGAAACAGCGACTCTTCCTCAGAAAGGTCCCCAGCTCTCAGATGGTGAAGGCTGTGAGAGTGTTTGACCACGTAAAACTAGATCCTTGCACTGCTGCTATGCTCTTCCTCAGAAATCCGCAAAATCTCCATCTGTGACTGGTGGAGACAAGGCACTGGACTGGACTTGCCATTCACCCAGAATGATTATTCCCTCGTTTGTCACAGATGTGCTCCTTGCTCCCACCCACTTTCAAGCCATTCGCTAGCCTACTGTTCACAGGCCTCTCAGTTAATTCAGGTATTTGTATGTGTTTTCCACATTACAAATTAAGAGAGAGATTTACCAAGGTACATTGGGCACTTCATTACACCAGTGTTGCAGAGTTGCTGCCATTTAAGAAGTATTGGCTGGTGCTTTTTGAGGAGTCTTCTGTACAACAGATCTACTTCTCAAAGTTGAATTATAAAAGGAATTTAATATTAAGCCTACCAGTTTTCAAACTAGTGAAAACACACTGTTGGTACTGGCTTTGGGCTTCTCATACAGAGAACATATATGAAGTTTAATTATTTTAAAATGTCATAAGCGATGCCAGTGAACAAAGCTACATTAATCTGGAGTTACTGCTAAAAGGATAAAGTACTTTGAGGAGTAAAAAAATGTTACAGGAATGTTGCTATTATCTTAGAATCAAACCTTATAAATCTAGGACATGTTAAGCTAAATTTAGACAAAGTAACCGTATACTTAAAAAATAAATCTAGGCAAATAAAGACAAGCGAATACATACTTAAGACAACTGAATGTTCATAATAATCTTACTAAAACAAACTTTTACCC
Organism: Dryoscopus gambensis; assembly: GCA_013389985.1. Taxonomy (NCBI): domain Eukaryota; kingdom Metazoa; phylum Chordata; class Aves; order Passeriformes; family Malaconotidae; genus Dryoscopus; species Dryoscopus gambensis. Next base: position 125,985 of record WEIT01004297.1, on the reverse strand, counting down.
ATCACTTTGAAGAGAAAAAGTGTGATTAAAGGAAAGTCAGTGTGTCTATAAAAATGCATTTCATCTAATTTGTGACTGTGTGCATTCTGACTGCAGGGAAGGCCAAGGTACTAGAAAGTTACATAACATTTTAGCTAGAGGTAGGATGAAACTTGCTGTCATCTTAACTCAGAGACTGAAAGCCTGAGGTGCCAGTGGCACACCCTGAGAGTCCCAGGATCCTGAAGAGAATCACACAAGTGCATGGTGTTCTAGCTCTCATAATCTAGCCTGAGGTTTAAAGCCAGTTTGGGTATTGGCTACAGACTGCAGTGGTTACCTAACTCTGCATGGACTGATTCACCCACTCTGAGACTGCACCACTGGGACACAGACGATCTCAGGGGACAGCAGCAGGAGGCTGCTGTGCAGAGCCAGCACATAAGGATAGGCAGGAAGAATTCCAGCAATAACACAAGTGCTGTCAATGAGGTATATGTTTTTTATAAAATTGCTTTTATTATAAATTCACTTAGGAGGTGAACAGGATATTTTACTAGTTTTCAAGCACTAAAATATTCTCTTTTTTACTTGTTCACAGCTGGACTATCTCTGTGGAAGGCTGATTTCAAAGCTGTGACATTCTGAGACTGTGAATTTGAAATTGTTAACATATCATTGTAAGAAAAATCTTTAGAAGAGAAATTTTAAAACTGAAAGCTTTCAAAACAGACAGTAGCCTAGGTGCTATATATATATATCAATATGCTATATTTTTAGGATTGCGATATTATGCAAGCATTATTAGTGAGACCTTAATCTGGGCTTCCAGTACCTGAAGTAATAATTCTGAGCCAGGGATAACACTGAACTTTTCGATGAAAATTTTTCCTTAAATGGGAATGTTTTGATCCAGCTCATCGGCTGGCACTGTCTCTGAGCCTCCAACCTCCCTAGTCCTAAACACCAAGCCATGCTTGCAGAGGCATCAGACAGATGAAGAGGGTGAGCGAGGCCTTGTGCCAACTGTTTAACCTGCCCTTCCTGCTTCACCCCTCACACTGCTGGTTGTCCATCCATCTGCAAACACTGTTTCTTAAGCAAAGGATTTCTGAGTCTGTATTTCAGCTTCGGGTGCCTGGTTCTTTTGAATGAATAAAGGCTGCTCCCTGCTGGAAACTTTCAGTACATACCAGTCTGCTGATATTTTCCTTATGAAAAGAAGGTGGTGGAAAATGCAAATAGCTATTAAAAATCGGACAAGTGCAGTCCTTCATGGGGCAAACTCTCCAAGGATCAATGCTAGTGCAGTGGTGCTGGATCTCTTGCTGTCCCTCCTGGGCTGCTCTTCTGCAGTGCTGCAGTCAGAGCTACAAGCACTGGGGCACCCTCTCTACCAAGGCCTTGGCATCACAAGGGAGGAATGAGAGAGGCCATACAGAGACCAGCTGGCAGCTGCTCTTGTACCTCAGGGGAAATCCAACATGCCTGCACACCTGCCAAGGCAGATCTGTTCCTACTGACTTGGTGCACAGGGAGCCACGTCACCTCATGAAGGGAGGAACTCTGCACTGCCAATCTTGTATCAAGCACATAAGTACAGAAAAGCAGGTAAAGAGGAAGCAATTCTTCTATGACTGATGGACCTTGACAGCAGGTCCCTAAACTATTCAAAGCATGCCCATCCATGTCTGTGGATTCCATGTGGTGGGTCTCACTGAGAGGAGAACAGGCCATAGGAAGATCACACATCTCATTTGCAACAGGTGAACTAGCTTGACAAGCTGTCATGCAAACCCATTTTATGCAGGTTAATTTAAGTAGAAAATATATTCAAATGCTGTACTGGATTAGGCCAAATTCTGAACACCTCTTCCAACCCTCTTGACTAAGCTTCGCATAAGGTGCTGGGAGCAGCAGTGTCCAGTTCCTCACAGGAAGGTCCAGTGTACTAAGACACTTTCACAAAGTACAGAGACATCCTTTTTAATCTGAATCTAAGAGCTCTCAGATTTAGGAAATTTTACATCTCATCGCTCATAGTACTCCCATCTCACCTCTCCATGGGTTCCTTCTCTGCTCAAGGGCTGTGGTGCCAATGTGTTTGGATGTGTCCATACATGTGAAGAACTGAAAAGACTGGGAGAACTCTTCTTGAGCAGATTGTGTGAACTAAGGTGTTAATTTAGCAGTGTGTGTAGTGCAGCTGCAGTCAGGAAAAGAAGTAGTCAATATCAGCTAAGAATAAAGAAATTTAAAAAGGCAATAGTGTTTCAAGGAATAAGAAGCACATCAGAGTACAACACCACACTTGCCGCCTTCTAGCAGTAGGTGATACCAGAGCAACTTCAATCTAATTTTTTTTTTCAACTTTCTTTCCACACCTACTTTGGTTTAACATCTGTATTTTTTCAGCCTTCACCTCTAGCAATCACTGCCTCAATCTTTACCTCTATTCCTTCCTCAGTTGTGGTTTCTGAATTATTGAGACATCTTTTTTTGTACCATCAATGTACAATGATTCCTTTATAAATACTGTATTTACTAAGGCCTGAAGCCAGTACTTGGTGACGTTGGTGGGATTCAGTCCACTGATTTCAGAGGACTTTGGAACACACTTTCTCTGTGAATTACAATATTAGTTTCATTTCTTAACCCTTTTCTTAAGGGATGGAATATCAGTATGGAAGCCAATATGCCCAACTGCTAGCTTTGCCTTGTCAGTTCCCGCAACAAAACCTGGAGAAGATGTACCCCGTTGAAGGGAAGGCAGCCAAGGCAATATGGAAGAAAGCTGAGGTTCTGTTTTTCCAGTTTTGTGGGAAGCAAATGGTAATTATTAGTTTTAGGCCAGAGTTACAGCTCCCAAGATGGGTCTCAGTCCCTGGTTCCTCTGAGGTCAGTCTGGAAAGGATGAATCAGAGGTGAGATCCAATGATGCATTGAGAGCTTTCCCAGCAAAAACAGATTTAGAGGAACAAGCAAAACCAAATCCACTTAGTTAATGTTCTTTCCTGAAGCCCAAGAAAAGCCCAGGACAAAAATTAAAGAAAAGTAGGTGCATCATTGCAATACTGTACCCTGACATTACAAAATACTGGGACTGAGCATGTGGCACTCCTTTCTCTCTTTCACCTAAATCTCTTGGTTCTCTCTGAAACTTAGCTTTTCCCCTGTGCAACCTCTTCTGTGGACACTCGTGTCTCCTCTGTCCTCTTCACTAGGCTGCCATTCCTCATGGGTGCTGTTTGTAGTTGTCTCTCTTGTTTATGCCACTTCTATAATTTCTGTTTTCTTGACCACTGCCCATTCAGTCCTGCCCTAGCTAAGCTCTTTTCCCCTGCTATAGTATTCATCTTCTCATTCCCTGTGTAACTCCTGGGAACTTCTTTTCCACGTGGGACCAGAAATCCTCCAGAAAGTGAACCATATCCACGAATGGATTATATTAGGCAGGCTCTACCTGCAACTTTAACATTAATCTCCCATTAGAGGGAGCAATGTCTATGGAATAGATAAGATTTCTGCATGTGGAAAGCAATTTTTTATGTCTTTAATGTCTCTGTCTGGTTTTATTCGAGGTTTTGTCTTTAATGTAACACCCTCAGTGCAACCTTTGAGCACTTTTATCTTTTTCCTTCTTAATGTGCAGCAGCATCTTTTTCTTGGTAAAAGGTAGAAAGTGATTGACTAAGGTAGAAATGAGGACAGAATGTAGACAAGAAGGGGTGGATGTTTTCTGCTTTTTCTTTTTTTTTCACTTGTAATCTAATGAATATTTTTACAGAAGATTGATTGCAGATTTAATCAATTTTGAAAAATACAACATCAAGTAAAATGTCAAACCTCATCGTTAAATAAAATTACTCAAAAAATCTTCAAGGAGAAATGTATGTTTGGCTGATAGTTTTTAATATGAGATCAATGCCACTCAGTCTGAGCTGTTTCCTGTTTGGTTTGCGGCAACTAAAACACATCAAAATGAAAAACAATGCAAAGAAAGTACAAGAGCAGAGCTGCAGAGAAATACTTTTTTTTTTTTTAAGAACAGCTGGGTAGTGTGGAAATTGTGATGTTCCAGTACTAATGTTCACAGTAGGGAGAAGAGAAGGCTCTCAAGCTTCAGTCAGTATTAAATGCTCAAGAAAAGAGATATTAGAGGTGATGGTATAGGACAGGACCTTCAGAAGCACTACAGAAAGGCACTTTTATTGACGTAAGGTTGCTACTCCCATGTTTTAGTAGGATTTGAGAAAAAAGGAAAGCAGGTCTGTGCTGATATTATTATTAATGCTTTTGGTATGTTTTGAGTCCCACCACTGAACAGCTAGACTCTCACATTCAACATCAGAAATTATTTCTAAGTGATATATTATTAATACTATTTTTCTGTTCCAAATTAGAAGTTAAGCCTTGCTGTAGAGGTGGGATGTGGTGCCCATTAGAGAGGGCAAGATTATACTGATCATTTTCTGACCCTTTTGCCTGTGAAATGCAGCAGCTCCTACCAAGCTCAGAAGAGGTGTAAGCTGGATGTCTCACAGCTGCTTTTTTAAATACTTTGGCTTCTAGATCCAGGGAGGTGCTCTGTAGTAAAGAAGGGGTCCAATAGTTGTCTGCAACTACCTAATGGGGTGATCAGAGGGGAAGAAGACAAAGGAGCAGAGATAGCTCTCACAACTTGAAACATATATAACATATATAAACATATAACTTATGGTTATAAATGTAAGGAAAAATACTCTTCATATGTGGTCCAGTGGTCAAACACTGGAAGCAGCTGGGAACCTTGACCTTCAGAACTCAGCTGGACATGATCCTGAGCAGCCTTATCTAACTTTGAAGTCAGCAATTCTTTCAGGAAGATCTTGGCCAAAATAACCTCAAGAGGTCCCTGCTAACACAAATTCTGTAACTCCATTATTATGTCATATATCCTATATAACCCAGGCATCCACTCTGAATACCTCTACCTGATCTATCAATCACAGGTAAAAGTAAGGAGGAAAGAGGTCAGATAAAAGTGCAAAATGAAGGAAGCAACACAGACACAAGTTTGGTTCTGAAATGTTTTTCATTGACTTCTCAGAAGAAATTGGGAATTGACTTCAGGATGAGACATTCTACAGCAGTGAAAATACTCAGTGACCATGTAATCATGAATTATGGCAAAGGATGGCTTCAAATATTGAGCTGTTTTCTCTCTTAGCCGTAGTGAAGGGATAGAGGAAAAACATTGGGTTCCTGAAGTGAAACATGTCTCAGAGGAGAATATATCCAAAGTAAAACCTCAAGGTATAGACCATAAATTCTTGGGTGATATCTATTCATATGATTCAAATACAGGATACTGCCTGCCTGTGTTAATGAAAGTAGTTGATGAAATTAATTACTTTGGCTTGGATGATAGGAAAGACCAGGAAACCCTCTCTAACAGAAGGTTTGTGAGACAACTGAGAATAGGACTAAAAATGGACTGGACCTAACATCAGCAAAAGTATTGAAGAGATTCATCCCATTTTTGACGAGGTTAATGGAAAATCTAAGATGTTTACTTTATTATTAAAGCAAGAAGTGTTTTGTAAAAGCTGAAGAACAGCCTTCAAAAATGTGTGAGCACGTGTGCACCACAAATTATGAACTGCATTCTGTGGCTTAATATAAGATGTGAGGAGAACTAAAAAGTTGGGGAAATTACACTGATCACATGGGGTATTCTTATTTACGGGTTACTCCACACTTTTTTCTTCCTTTTTAAAGATTTTTTTGTTTTTTTCCTGCACATTGCCAGGATAACTCTTTTATTAATACATAATTAGGTGATTTCCTTTAGTAGCACTTCAAAACCACTATTTTTCTGCATTCTCAATGTTTAAAGTGCAAGACTTTGCAGTTCATTATGTCCCTAACTTCTTCCTAGCTTTATACAAAGTAAAGAGTAATGAATGTAGCTATGAGATATAATTTTTCATGTCTATTAACACTTTATTGGCATGTTTTTTTGGTCAGTTCTGGTACAGTGATTTTGCTGGGACTGCATTATAATTAACTAGGGATAGTAAAAAACCCAAAATTCAACAATCCAGTATGAGTTAAACAAGTTAAATTGACTAAAATTAATAGAAGATGCTCTGACATCTAACTCCCTACTCACCACCATCACCTCCTTCCATAACACAGGTATTTTCTTTTAGTAAGAGTTTGCATTCTTGTTTTCCTTTTGGTAGAGTTTATCTTACAGCTGTCTGTGGTTCTCTGTCTACTTGCACCTCACAAAGAGTATAGCAGGCCTATAAGGCCTTTGTCATGTAATTGGCTAGGATGGTATTGTAAATAAGTAAAACTAATTCCTTGGACAAATAGATGTTGTATAGCATTAGATGCACTTGAGTACAAATAAAGAATTCGATTATGTTTCTCTCTCCTGCCCATGAAAAACAGTTTCCTTAAGTCTTTTATCTAATATCATATGGCTTAAGTGCTGAGGCTTCTAGTAATTGCCTTGCAGGGTTGCTCCTCATCTAAGAGACATCTGCAATTCGTGACTCACTAGCTGTCCACTGAGAATTCCTTTACACTAATTTCCATCCCCAGCTCCTAATTTGTGTCTCAGGCTACTCTAAGCAGTATGTTCCAACTTTTCATTTCTCCAAGGAAATTCATCAAATACACTCATGCACAAGGGTAGGAACCAGCCTACTGCTCAGAGAAAGGCATCTCAGAAGCCACTTTTGATGTCTATTCATGATCCTGTGCTGAGAAATCACTGTTACCTGAAGCAGGTAAGGTGGGCTGTGCTGTGCGTGTCAGCTTAGGTGTGAATGCACTTGCAGCATGGGAGAAAGGGGCTACAGCAGGACAAGTCTCACGTAAAAAGTTGTGAGATGCTCAGCATAAGCCTTTGCCTCTCTGAACTTGCTTGGAAGAATGCAGCATAGGTTTGAACACCAGGTTTGAAACTGGATCATCTCTTTGTCAAGTGAGAGATAAATCCAAGGAGCTTCTGTTGATCCTTTCTGCATTTCACACTAGGCACAGGGAGAAAACATCCAGTTTGTGTTTGGCGTTTGCAAGCTAATGCTTGTGCAGAAGAATTAGGGAAGTTGGAAGTTCTCTGCTGCCTGTGGCTCTCATTTCTATTGCATTGCTTCAAGAGGTGCAGAAATTGCTAATCACTGAAGTGAAATGACAAAAAATAAGTAAGTAATATTATATATTAGCTACGCTTAATAAAATGAAAGACATCTGTCAGTTCAAGTTCTGCATTTCCCAAGAAGTTAAGAAATAACTAATAGAGGCAGTCCTGTTTCTGTAGACAAAGACATCTGTATTAAAAGCATTTTTTTCTGAGCTGACATTAGGCTAATTCCCTCCTGTCCATTCCTAATAGATTGAATGCTAGGAGTCAAATGCCACTTGACCTTGTAAAAATCGGATCACCCACTCGAAGAAAACAAAATCTAACAATGCAGAGCCTTTGTGATAAAAGTAAATAAGGTTCTGGTATAAATAAATAAGTAGACTACCTGTTTCTACTAAACTGATGTTCCATGGTGCTGCTTTACAGAAATACTAAGGCAGCTTTTTCTGTAACAACCGTTTAACCTGAACGAGTGCAAGATAGTCGGAGCACTCAATAGCAACTTCTGCTTCTGCCTGTTCTCAGGGGTTTGAACAGTAGCAATTTGTTTTATGAGACATGGCATCTCTCCTGCCCTACTCATGCAAAGAATTAGCCTTTTGTACGGCCCCTCTGTGCGTGCTCGGTGCCAGCAGATTGCCTTTCCTGGCACACACGGACGTTTCAGAGGGAATGTACGCGGCTCTGTTTCGCCTGACAGACATTTTATTCATTTAGGGCTGATTTGCCTCATTAGCCATCAGTCCAAGTAAGTGTGATACATCAGAGTCCTGGCTCCAAGTTAACCGAGGGAGACTGTTATCCAGAGGCAGCTTCTTGGGAAACATCCTCTCTGCCCCTTTTCCTCTGGAGAACAAGGGGATGCATGTTGTACTTCTCCCTGCAGACGGAAGGCCTCGCTCCACTCCTTGTGCCCAGGAGCTCATCTGGCTGGTGCACATGAGCTAAGATGCATGCACTGCTCCTTCCACAGCCTTGCTCTGTGAGACAGGGATAGAAAGGGAAGGCAAACAGTATGTGTTGAGAATTGAAGCAAAGTGGTTATGGTACACGACCCGCATGAGATGACCCCATGGCTCTGATATAGGCCAGTAAAGCATGCTAAGGCTTCAAAGAAGAGTAATTACAATCAATTACTGCATCTAAGGTCACAAGAGACTGTAATTACCTCTCTGATCTCCTGTATTATACAGCGCACAGGCCATCTATTATGATTATAATAATTATTACAGTTTTTAATGCTATTATGTTAGAAAAAACCATCCATCTTCATTTCAAAACTTCAAGGGATGCAAAAGCCTTGATAAAGTATTCACTTGGTACTTACTCCAGCTTGTTTAATTACCAGTGCCAGTCAGGCTGTAAATTTATCTGCTAAATCTGGTAACCCTCTACTATCAATTTCTGGTCTGCAGTAAGTATTGATAGACCCGGGCAAGGATATCCTGGATGTTTATGTATGCCTACCTGTGGTTAAACAATGCAGAGGAAAGGTCTTCACTCTGTTGTGACAAAGGGCTTAAGTTTAGAGATCACTGCTGATAAGGTTTTGCTTTACTGGTGCTGCTTGAAAATGCCAGGTCATATCCCTCCTTTTGTCCTTTGCTTGTCCAAGGCCAGTGTATCATTTTCTGTTGAGTAGCAGTTAACAGTATACCCTGCTTTCCTAGTTCTGTACAGCATAATAGAGACATCCCCTCTGCATCTTTGTACATGGGTGTATACAATTAGACTGGAAAAGAACTCAGAGGCAAAAGGCATTAATTAATGTGCCTATAAATTTCCCAGGAGGGACTAGTGTAAGAAACTTGGTCTTCAATGTGCTTTGTTTTAGACCTTGTTTAATCTGTACTTTCTCCCTGCCTGCACTGATATAATTTTCATGGGTAATTACTATAGGAAAATAGACTTTCTCTCTGTACAAGTTTTATTAACAAATCAAATATCCTATCAGAATGGGAAATGCACATAAAATTAAGTTCTTATATATTACACCTACATTCATAACCAAGAATACTACTAAAATATTTTGGAAACCCAGAATTGTTAGAACTGTGAATATAACCAAAACACAAAATCATTATTAAAAAAATCCCAGCCTGGTTTGTTCTAGTGATAGATAGTGACCTTTCAGAAGGCCCCTTCCACACAGGGAGATGAGGGTCCTTCACTTACTCTCTCTATATACGTTCAAATGTACATTTCTCTTAGCAANGCAGTTGAATAGGAGACAGGGACTTTTGAGTTCTCCACCTGAGAGAACAGCATAGCGACAGCTCACACCTTATTAGACACCAAACAACACAAAGAAGCAGAAACAGCAACCACATCTTTGGAAAAGCCTCAATTAACAATGAGACGTAAATCTGCTGGAAGCAGCACTTGCTCCATGCTGGTGTTCAGAGGGGTGCTTAGCACAGCGCATCCCTCGGGGCTTTGCTGGAGGGGCAGGAAACACAAAGTGTTACACTGCAGTGGAGATGCTGTCCTACTAAGAAAGCACAAGTTGGGACTCTGTATCAGTAAGATTGCACTTGTAACCTCAAACTTCATTAGTGCTTTATCTGTTTTCACAGCTATGGAAAAAATACTTCTTCCTTTTGGAGAATTTTGCAGACTGTGAGCCACAGATGTTGGCAAAGCTCCCACTGATTCAGGGCCAGAGAAGAAACCTCTTCACATGATGTAGCTATTACAAGCTGTTTACATTTTTAGCTCATGCTAACAATCCAGTTGGAGGATATTTTTTATTATTATTTACTGATATTTTTTAATTGTAAGTCAAGAAAACGTGTACTAATATGAAAGGGTCTGAACAGGGTCTCCTCTGGCAAAAACAAAAAAAGAAAAAAATTTGCAGAGGAGAGAGAGATTTTAACATGTAGTCACCTCCTCCACTGTCAAAAGTAAATAAGAAAGTGGATGACATCATTTATGACCTAAACAAGTGTCAAAATAATGAAATGCCTTTGCTGATGGGAAGCAGAACTCATACATGCCTCAGATACCTGACTCCGTTAATTTAGAAGTTGCTATCTTCAGCTGAAAAAAACGTCAAAATGCCCAGTGTCCACATTTTATTTCTGGTGCTCGTGAATCAAACCCACACAAAAATGAGGCAATCAAAATGCACCAGATAGCCATAGAACTGAGATGGGGATGCATAATAGACTTGTGATGAGAAGTAAAATTGTCAAAGATTGCAGTTCAGTAGTTTTACATGAACAAGAGACAGGGAGAAATTCACAAAATAATAATTTTCACATTCTTCTGCAAAAGGCTCCAGCTTCTCATTTCAAATATTTTAATTTCAAACTGACGTGAGCTAAGCTAAATATTCTGGTTTTGTTGGGAGGAGGTAAAAACCTGAAACTCCTACTTAAGTAGAGCATCTTGTAGTATGGATTGGGTTAAGGATAAATACCTTTTTTTCTTTAGGAGACGTCTGTCTTGAAACAGTGTTTTCTTTTTCATCTGCCTAGAGGCAGAGATCTCTAAACCCAGCCAGAAGGTGCTACAAGTTGTAATTGCTGGAAGGTCTGTGCTCCTCCATATGTGGTGGCTTTAAAGTTTGGTACTCTGGTTTTATCACAGTCAACTGCTCAGCCTGGAGAACAGAAGGCTTGGGGAGATCTTACTTATGTGTATAAAAACCTGAGGTGGGGCTGGAGGAAAAAAGACAAAGCCAGAGGCTTCTTTGTGCCGTGCATTAACAGGGCAAGAAGCAATGAACTCTGAAATACAGAAAATTCTGATAATGATCAGAAAAAATCCCCCTTTTTTTACTGTGCACGTGGTCAAACACTGCAAAATGCTTCCCAGAAAGGCTGTGGAGTCTCCTTTAATGGAGACACTCAGAAGTCAACTGGATGAGCTACGGGCAATGTGCTCTCACTGACTTTGCTTGAGCAGAGGCTGGACCAGATGAGCTCCAGAGGTGTCCACCAGCCTCTACCACGATTCTGTGAAATGGCTTCTTCTCTACCAGCACTTTTTATGAAATTCTGAAAGCATACTGACACACTGAGTGGCATCCAGTGATCAACTCAAAGGAAACAAATAGTGATTGGGATGCTTTTCTGACCAAAAAATTTCATTTTTTAACTTCTAAGCAATCTCTGTTTTGTCAGATTATGTATCTGTCATCTTGAAAGATAAGATCAGACTATGACTGTACTTCCCATATGTCTCTTTTGCTGCAGATCATTCAGCGCCAAAGTTCCCTGAATATCCAAATCTGACTTTTAGATTATTATTTTGAAACACTTTGGATAAAAACATATGAACCTCAAACTTTTCTGCAGGGCATATAGACCATTTTCCTACTGCCAGCACTTTAAAGATAAATTAGCTTCACTGCAGAAGAACAGAAGACATTCTGAAGGTTTTCTAGAGATTAGTTTAATTAGCTAATAAACCAAATGGAATACACTTATTTCATTGAGATAGCAGAAATGCATTATCTTGAACAATAAACCCAGCATTTGCATGCCGCTCATGACAGCAAAGAGACTGTGAGTAATACAAGAAAGATAAATTTAACAGGAGAGGAGATGCTGAACGAGGAGAGGGGTAAGGATCCAAGCAGAGCTGGCAGAGCAGTGAGGACAATTGCCACGATGATTAAGGACACGAGGATTCAGGGGCAATTGCACTCCACTCAAGCCACCTTTGTCCAGACCCAGATGAAGCATGTAGGAGACACTTCCACTCCACAAGGCACAAAGCTGTGTAATATGCTGAGAGGCAGAGCATATTGCTCAGCCACTGTGCTCCCCCACAGCAGCTCTGTGCTGCCTGGGACCAGAGCTGGCTGTGTCCAGCCAGCTCAAAAGCCTGCACAGCTCAAGCCAGGGTCCATCTCTCCCCACGCACACAGGTATGCCCCGAGGAGCAAATTCCCAGGAGCATCTTAGTTTCTCTCCAAGGTGCTCGTGAGTCTATAATTAGTTCTGAAACTAGTTCTGAAACAAGCTGAGAAAGGGAAATATATTGTAAAGTAAAGCAAATGGGTCATATGAAAATGGAAATAAGATAGAAAAATTATGCTAATAATCACCAAATAATCTTCTGCTGGGCCTACCATTGGTTTATAAGGGGGCTAGTGCACAAGGCAGAGAGGGACTGCAAGGCTGGGAGAGGTGGTGGGGGAATGAAAGAGGAAAAAATGGAGAAAAAACAAGATCCTTTTCTGGTAAATCAGAAGATGTCTAGGTTTGTTCAGCGGTTCATGAAGACACTACCTAAGGTTTTCAGGTGATTTGTGCCCTTAGGGAAACTTGAAGAATGTAGAGTGTTCTCAAATTAAATGCAAAATCAACTTTTATTCTGAAAGACAACAGAAAGATGTGAGAGAGAATTTAAGGTCTGTCCAAAGCAAGTAATTTTTAGAAAGTCACTAGAAACATAATTGGTCTTATACAGTGTAGTGTAAAAAACTCCTGGCATCTGACCATCCCTTCCATTAAAATAGACAAGAGATCGGAACCTTTGAAAACACTGGATGTAACTAGAGGACAAATTTTATGAAAATGAGTCATTGCATTCAAAATCAGGACTTTTTATTACTGCTGATAAATTGGCTTACTAGTCTAAAGAATGACTAATCTGTAAGGTCTTGCTGTTAGATGTTGGGGGTTTTTTTGATTCCCGGTCTTGATTAGTCTCCTGTATTACAACAGCATCAATCAAGTTGACTACAATCAATTCAATAGGAATTGCGAAATCTATTATCACAATAATTATTGACTGTAGCTATTAACATTATGAAATCCACATTCCTACCTGCTTGCTGACAAGACCTTCACCTCCCTTCCATTTTCGTCTTTTTAGTTCCACAGACTTTGCCTGACAAAAAAAAAAATTAGAAATACTTTTCTTTTTTTTCCCCCTTCTGCTCACTGAGGTAAAATGGTAAGATGCACAGGAAAGACTGAGGTAAACAAACATTGTCCTATATAAATGATAGTAAACAAAATGTGACCATGTGTGGACGTAGAAATTAACTTGGAGTTCCTACAAGAGCTCAAGGTAAAGAAAGACGATATTTGTGTGACAAATTCACCTCCTGTGGTGTTTGGATACAGATCTCCTTACTTGCAATGCGTTGGTTTATCCTGTGTGTAAGTAAGTGACTGTAGTTGTTTATATAAGCTTATTGTTATGTATCCTGGAACTTTTAATGGGATGTGGGGTAGTTTCGGTGAAGGATTCTTAAATAGTATACAAATTTTCCATGTCGGTCCTCCATGGCCTGCATTCTAGCCTTTACCTTAAAAAAAAAGGCCACTAAAACCTGCTCTGTTTACTGTAGTTAAGACTATGATTTTAAACCACAGACTTGAGCTATTACTGCTGTGCTGTGGAACATCCCCAGGAGCTGTTTATGTCTCCAAGTCACAACTTCTTTCTTTCATCTTGTTCTGTGCAGGAGCAGTAACTTATTACTGGCCTCAAATTTTATCTCAGGCTACCTCAGCCACCCAGTTGAAAGGTAGGTTTAATCCCATATGAATTGAAGGGGAGACATAAAAGAATTGCCTTTTATTCCTATGCACTGGACACAGAACCAGACAATATGTAGGACAGCCAAAGAGGAGGAACTAGTTCTTTGTTGGGCCACAGAGCACTCACACCAGCATGCTCACAGACAGATGAAATTTGGGCTCTCAGATGACAACGTATAAATGGGATCTCCATGGATGTTTAAATGATTATTTAAGACTCTCTATGAAAGCTCCATTTCCAAGGCTCACATGTGCACTCTTGGAGCTGCAGCAGTGCCATGTGTCAGCTGGACACCGCCTGCTGCCACCAAGGCAGTGGGGTTGGAGTGGTTCTGTTTGCACACATGCCTTCGTGAGGCTGATGAAGAACTGCGGAGCTGGCATCAAAGTGAAAAGCAAGAATAGCACAAGCAGAAATAATGTATGACCCTAAAGCACCCCAGACCTGAACGCAAATGTGAGTTATCTGGATAGAGGAAGATTGACAGCTCTTTGAATCCAAGCACTAAATAAAGACATGCATTTGTGGTGCTCCTAGAAAGACTTTCATTCCAGAAATCAATAGAAAGATTTTTTCAGCCCAGTGTGCAGCATTTTTCTCCCCTTCTCAGACAGACTAGTTTTATCTAGAAACTTGCTGTCTGCATTATATCTCCTCTTCATTTTTTCTGCAGATGATAAGGCATTGTCCAAAACTGACTTAATAACAGCAATAAGAGAGATGGATTGTCACTTTAGGTTACTCAGACAGTGGTTAAAGTTAATAAAGGTTCAGACTGCTTCTTTGTGCTACAAATGCTGTGCAACAGATTAGCCTGCTGGAGAGTGCAATTGGAGGTGCTGGGCCCCTAGTCACTCCTCAGACGCCAGGGTAGTGGCTACAGCATCCATTTTCTCATGAAGGCATCTGACATTTGCTTCTCTCCATACTTCTCTATCCCTGCTGAAAAGCTGCAAGTGTAACCTCAGCACAGTTAATGCTCTTCTCTAACACACCAGGACAAGAAATACCATTAGCGTGTGAATGATGTATGAGGTGTTGGGTTCCTGCACCCCTCCCTTTCTGTTCAGGGGTTGACATGAGCTGTTCCTGCACTCCTTCCCTCCCACAGTCCATCATGGATCTAAAGCTTTGACCCTCACTCTCTGAATGCACTTCTGCTATGCGCAACTGCTTCCCAACAGGGGCTGCAGAATTAGGCATAAGGCAGCAGCATATGACAAATGATGCTTTTTTTGTAGACTCTGCAGAGCTGGAGGTCAAGCACACTATTAATAATTCTCTGACTTTTTAAAAGCTGTGTTTCCTCCATTTGTTGGCAACATGATTTGAAAGGTCTGTACAAGCCACTTAAAACAGCAGCTGAACACAGGCATTTTAGCATTGTCTAATATTGATTTTTGCTTCTAACTCGCCTCTTTGCTAAGACTGGTTTCAACATCCTGTGAAGTTTAAGTGGAGACATTTCCCATCTCAGTAGCCGTGCATTGTAATTTGATGCCGTAGACAAGCCTGTAGTATTTTCCTTAGCAACATGGCTTGGCTCAAACAGCAAGACTGCCACAAAATCTCCACCCTGGACCATTGTTGCCCACATTGAAGAAAGACTGAGTGGGGAACGAATGGAGGTGGGCAGGAGTGCAGAACGCAATCACTAGGCTGTTCACCGAGTTCAACCTGTACAAAAAAATCCCCACAATGTAGGGCTGTTACAGCAGAATATTTCTGCCTCCGGGGAAGTGGTCCCAAGGAACAAGAAACTCCAGTAAATTCAAAGCACTAGTTAGTATGCTCCCACATAGCAGAAGTTTAAAGGAAAAGATATTCAGGAAATTTAGCAAATTCTTAACCAAAATGAAGGAAACAAAATACCATATGTGAAATGTGAATATGTGAAAGAAAAATAACAGTTGTAAACATGGATTTGGCTAACCATAACAGTGACCTAAAATTTAAGAAATTTTCCCACTGGGGAAATTAGAACATATAAATAATAATTTTCTTTTCTTTTGGGGGGGTAAGCAAGTGAGATCCTCATAGAAGAGAAAAAAGGGTCATGAGGAAGTGTTCTATATTTGCACTAGAAAGAAGAAAAAAAGACAAAGAAAGAACAGGTTTTCTGCTTCATGGGGAGTGAGACAGGAGCACAATTGAAAATGGCATTGAGAAGGCTGAAGTGCTTCAACCTGTCTTTACCTTATTAAAAAAATCTAAAAGTATTCAGACTGTCCATAGACTTCAGAACGTAAGAACTTAGGCTGGTAGAGAGCAGCAGAAGAGGCTGCAGAGATACATAATGTATCTGCAAATCATGTGCGCCTTGTAAAATTCACCCCAGAGAGCTCAGAGAATTGAGCAGCAATTTCACAGCCATGACCAATCATCTTTGAGGACTGATGGAGGGTGAAAGTTCCAGAAGACTGGAAAGTGATCTCTCAAGAGTTCCTCCAGCCATGGTTACCATTCTTGTAAGGAAGGAAAAACAAAGGTTTTCTGTGACCTACTGATTCTTTCTTTAGGAAGCCACAGTGGCAAACAACTACTTGGTATTGTCCCTACAGGCAAAGCATAAAGTTTTGAGAACACAGGGTCAGTCTGCATCAAATCAAAGGTCCATCTGTCACAAAATAGGCTCAGATATAATGTAACTGCTCAGTAGCCTGCAGCAGTTACAGCTCTATCTAAAACCAAGGGTAGGACAAGCACACACCAGCATATTCTCTCAGCTCTTAGCAATCAGAAGCTTAGGGACTTAGAGAGCTAAAGACTTGGCATCCTTCTGTTAATAGCCCTCTGTGACCTTTAATAGCCCTCCAAAATTACTAATCAAGAGATCTTGAAATTGCTGTCTTTACTACATGAAATCAGAATATATAGAAACTGAAAACAGTCACAATACTTTATACTGCTCTGCCTTCCAGTGAATATATTTTTGTTCCCAGCCTGGATATATTGTTATTACATATACATTCATTTCATGAACAGCTAATCCTTGAGCAAAGCAATACCAAAATGTCAGGATAGCTACTTGATATTATTTACATTCAAGCACAGATACTCTGGCTAGTTTGTCAGGAGCTGCTTCATGTTAGAGTTCAACCAAATTTATTTAAAGCTATCAAGGGACAAGACAATCTCATGTAGATGGATACACTGCAGTTGGAGAATAGTGATTAAAGAACTTTATTTACATTTCTAGCTGATCAACATCTTTTAGATCCTTCTAATGGGAAGAATTGATTTTTTTCCTCTACAAAAGGGACTTAATCAATTTTGCTTCTGGAAATGTTTTATTCAACAATAGCTAAATTTCCCTGCATACACATCTGTCAAAACAGAAACAATCACTGGAAAAGAGAAGCCTTTTGTGCTGATATAAAGATATCTGTTTTATTCTTTGTACAGAAGCCTATAGATTTTTTAATGCCTTAAAAAAAACAAATACAAATGCCCTAAATGTGCAAAACCTTAACCAAATACCTCCAAATATTAGCAAATTTAGCTTGGGTTGACTTTCCCAGATTTTAAAAAAAAATTATTTTGTACTTTAAATTAATTGTAAATGTCATTCTCCAGGGGGGAGGAAAAAAAAAAGCAATCCTTTTCAGATTAATTTATTCTAATGGTTCTGTACTAATTCAGCTTTTTCTGCAGTGCTGGACTGGGACTAAAGAAGCCTTGGTCCTCCAGCTCTCCAAGTGGCTCTCTGGGCACAGGAGGCGTCTCACTTTATCTGTAAAATGGGAGCCTTATATGTTCTGTACACAGCTTTGGCATCTGTGTGCAGGAGACTTTGAGAACATTATGTTTCATGCTGCTCAGCATCTCATTTCTCGATGCAGATGGAAGAATTTTCAGTGGTCTATGGGTTACACACTGGGTGCAGGTGAACAAAACCCACATGTGGGAGGTTGTAATGCTCTCATTCACAACAACGGCCAAATGCCTGTGAGGTGCAGCTCGGTTAATGGCAATAGCTCAGTATTTTTTACCACATATAACAGTGGGCATATCTACACATAAATAAGCAGAGAACTCTTTACAAGTTTTTAATACAGCAAGTCTGCAGAAATATTTTAACTATGAATTTTTATTGAAAATCTAATTAAAACATGCATTATTTGGCTCAGTTTCTACCATGGGCACTGCATTTACATTTACACAAACAAATATTAAGCAGGTTCATTTCAAGTAAGAGGTTCTTGTCTTGTTTGGTTTTCTGCAGATTTATAACATCCACAATTTAATTTAAACTGATAAGAAAATCAGAGAAGTCTCGCCTCCCTGCAGTCTGTAGGACTCTCGACCTTGCCAGGACTCAAACATGGGGAACAAAAGCCTTTGTGAATACAGTAGATGACACTGAATCCTTCAAAATTTAAAATGCTAAGATTAAGAAGAAACATGTAAAAATAGTAAAAATGAAGTTGTGTTCGCTTTCAGTTAAAAAGCCTCCCAGTTCTTTAAGCTGATGGATTGTCATATCTATAAATACATCTACTCTCTTCATCTCTTGCTAACTATCAGTTGCACACTATAGTCTGCATTTGGCATCAGCAAAGTCACTGCAGCCAATCTGGCCACTTCTGGGACACATTTATTACTGTAGCAGGAGCAGCCTGAAACCTGAATTGTGAACTGGGGCCCTCTTGTACTCTGCTCTGTGGTAACAGGTAATATAAGCAGACAGGCCCTGCTTCAGCCTGGATCCACACCCACCATGGCGTTTCCACCCACATGGTGATTCACACGAGAGTGGCAGGGAAAGGTCTGATTCTGTCACACCAGAATGAAAAGTGACCTTGTGAGGCATAGCCTGTGTGGCATACCTTTGAATCACATTTGGGAGGGAGTACAGGTTGTCAGAGGTGGTAAAGTGCTTAACTGACATACACTGGAGATCTGAGAGAAACAAAAAACGCCAGGAGAAAACTGAGGCTCTCTGGAGGTCCTGCTTAGCTGCTGGCACCAGCCACTGCTGGCCCTGCACCAGCACCCTCCCATTGCTGCGCACTCTGGCACAGCTCTTCTGGAGGGGAAGGTGAAGCTGACTCTGAGGTGGCAATGCCCAGCCCACAGACATCCAGGAACACAGCTCCTGCATCTCCCTGCATTACCCATCACCTCCAGGGCTTTCTGGGAACCGCATGCCCACCCATCATCACCATGGCTAGTGCTGGGCCTGGCACTCTCTGCCCTCCTGCCCTGGCCACGGCCAAGCCGGGCTAAGGTGAGGATGTGCTCCTGAAGTGGTCATGCATGCCATGAGGGTGAGCAGGGGCTCAACACCCACATCCTCACACAGCACCTCCCCATCTGCCTGCTCACGTAGCCTTGGCTGCTTCCACCCACCTTTTCTCTTTTTTGTTCTGGTTGTATGGAGCTGGGTGGGACACAAGTGCAGCAGAGTATGAAACTCTTCATTGCTTGGCACTTCTGTCTCGGAAGGACCAGCAGCAGCAACACGACGGAGGGGTGAGCTGGGGATGGGCTTGGTGCACCAGCACAGCTCAATCCAGCACTGCCTCTGGCAGGTGGCCCTGCTGCCCACATGGGCTCCTGGCCGCTGAGGACTAGGGACTGCAACCATGGCACAGAGGGCAAGAGCCAATCACTGGAATCAGCAAGGAGCTAAGAAGCCCACAACAACAGTGCTCAGCTCCATAGACTTTTATTTTTGACTCTGTACAGAATGTGGCTGTAATTGTAATAAGGCATCAAACGCACTATTGAACAGCTCACAATGGACTGTGATGTTTAGTCCTGTTGTGGGTCAGAGTTTTACAAGATTAAACCAGTTGCTTTCTTAGTCAGTAAACTTCATACTCATTGCAGACAGATTTTTTAAAGAATTACAAAGACTAAAAAATTGTAAACACATAAAATCCAGCAACAACCCAGTGTAGCTTCCTAGGAGAGTCTTAGGCATTTCTGCCACGGGGCTGGCTTCAGGCTGGCAGGAGCAGGCTAAGCTGGTGGGAGCCACGCTGGGAACCTGCAGCGTGGTGGGGCTGGGACCGTGTGGTGACAACCTCCATTCCAATGGCATTCCCAGCAGGCGCCATGCAGCTCCCAATGTCCAGCCTCAGCCACAGCATCTGACTGAGAAAAAGGAACTGAGAACAGGGGTCACCAGGGAGCTGTTTGAGCAGCAGGGAGCCAGACACTGGCAGCTGTCGCCTCGCTGCAGGGAAGCCTCCGTTCCTGCAATTCAGGGAAGCGTGGACACCTCCAGTGGGAAGGTAGAGGCCAAGGCTGGTCCCAGCCAGCAGACGTGTCATGAGGTAGAAAATGGGAAAATGTCACATTGGGCAGTTGGGGTTGGTCAGAAATAAACTAAGGGCACAAATCCTGTTGTGTTTCCAGGGTACTCGGAAATCCATACTCAAAATCCTGGTATGTTTAGAGGGTACCTAAAACCCACTCGGTATATGACAAAATTTAGTTCCTCAAAAAAAGAGAAAGCTCTCCAATGATTCAAGTGACAATTTTAGCCCAGGCAATGAAAAAACCACCAACAATTCTTCTCACATTTGTACCTTTAAAGCATTTAAATATCAAGCAAGGGAAGCCAAACTTCGAGGGTGCATCAGAGGGCCATCAACACCCCTTGGCCTCGCCCTTTCGTAACGCCTCATGTGAGCTGAATGGTGGGAAGGCCTGTCCACTGGCCAGTGGGCTCATACATTCATTTCCACCATTGGCAACCAGACAGCAAGTGCTTTGGTTTCTGTCTGAGTTTGGTTTCACAGCACGAGAATCTGAGAGTCCAGAGGTTTTATATCACACCATCAACTCACACCATGCTGCAATTTGTAAAGGTGATCAGAAAAACATCCTGAGTGTTTTTATCTGATAAATTCCTGTGCTCTGAAGGCCTTCCTTCACCTCTTTCATAGCACACACTTACACCAAAGTAAATAAACTCAGTTAGTCCTGTTGTTTTAATTTTATTACTCCTCACACTTCTGCAGGGTATATTTAGATTATTAGGTTGACTATCGTTTCCTTAAAATGCTCAGGGAAAATTTCAGGGTTCATTGAAGTATTGCAGGTTCATGATCTGTGACAGGCATTTTACAAACTGTCAAAAAACCTCTCACTTGACAATAACATACTGACAGTCAGGGGAGTGTTCCTTTTTCTAGTGCTAATAATCAGCATTAAGGCATGTCATGGTTTCTACAAGAAATCTATGATCCGTACAGCTTAAGCTGTCATCTTTCTACAATAATGGAATGTACTCCAATTTCATACATATGTATAATTAAAAAATAAAAATAATAGCTCTCAAAACCACCAGCCTCAGTTTTAGAGCTTCTGTCATGTGGGTGAGAACACTGGACCCAGGCATGTGAAAGGGTTTTCATCCCCTGAGACATCTGCCCCCCGCCCCACACCATCTTGCTGACCCCAGCTCAGCACCATTTGCCCTCTCCTTGGCATGGCTTTCCCTGGACCTGTGGAGGCCACACCCAGCCCCTTCCCAACCTCAGGGCAGGGTGAGAAGAAGCGCTGTTCCCACCTCCTCACACTGAGCAATGTGTCAAGCTCTGCAAGCAGGGTCCACATACCCCACCAGCAGGCCAAGGCCAGCAAAGGAGGAACCTTCCTGCTCTGCATCGAGTCTCAGGCTAGTTCCTTCCTCGCTTGTACTGATCACACCAGGCTGAAGGTGGCTTCCAGATATAAGAAGACATTTACTCTAGAGATTCAATCCAGAATCCTTGATGACACAGACAGAAGGATGTAAGCTCTTCAAAGATGACTGTGGAGATGCCGGTCACTGCTGAGTTCCTGCCTGTGAACACGCTGTGTATCATGACATAAAGTGGGAGAATCATCTACTGGGCAGCAGCACCCTCTAAAAAGGCAGCTCATTTAATGACACAGTAACACTGACCTAGAGCTGTGGTTGGAGCAGAGAACACGTGAAGCAGGATCTCTTTTGCCAGGCCAGCGTTAAAGCCTGGGTACCACAGTATGGTATTTAGTGACCAAAGGCATGAATCTGGAGCAGGGCAGCTCCTGGGCCCTCGGTCACAGGCACCCGGGCCAGCACCTGCAGCCAGCAAGCACAAGGGACTGAACTAGTTGAGTCAGACTTGGGTGCTGCACTTGTCTCCTGACTAGAACAGCAGAGAAGGGGAATGAAGAACCAAGTGGCAAAATAGCACTCATGTGAGGAACCCATGTTTCTGCCATCCACTTGTTCTGAACTTTGTGCTGCCACGTATTACTGGTATAAAGGAGATCTCCTCACTTGCCCCCAAGAGAACTCTTCTCCTGTGTCACAGTGGGAAAAAAAGTATCATTTTAAAAATAATTCATATTCCTGATATTTGAGAGTTAACTCACAACTGAACAGGCTGTCATAGTGAAGCACATTTTTCTTTTAAGACTGCAATCAGAGACTGTACAGACAGAGCTCTTCACCCATGTTTGGCTTTGCCAGGGACACACACATACATAACATACATATACATATTAATAAGAAATATATATAAATATATGTATTAACCATTGCTCAGTGGTGCACTGAACAATTTTTGTTGGTTTTCCCAGCACAGCAAGAACATGTCAATGTTCCACAGAGACTGACTGATAATAAAGCAAATAGCATCAGTGGTACAGGTTTTTGGCTACAGTGCCACAGAACTGAGATTAATAGCAATATGTACCCTTGATCATCCCCTATGTTGAGTCTCATGTCAGCCAGTAAACTGCCTGATATTTAACCTCTGTATTTCCTGATGATTTATTTTTTACAAATAAATTGGGTTTTATTGAACGAGTCTCAGAGAGCTCCTTCCTGACCTTTCCTTGCTGGTTATGAGAAGGTTGACAGCCTAGTGACGTAAAACTGAAGTTTCAAAAAAGGACTAATAAGATGCAGACAGCCCCAGTATAAGCAAAACCCTGCAGCTGAGCTTGAATTTCTTCTGGCATCTTTACTGAAGGAGAAATGTCCAGTCTCAGCACCCCCATGCTTTTTCAGTCTTTGGGTCTTTTGAGACTCCAAACAAGAGATCTGTTAATTCATGTTATGGCAGTTTTCATACAAAGACATCTGTCCACCAGGAACTAAACTTCTTTTATATGGGTCACTATAGCGCTCAGAATTTAATGACTATCAATCATTGCTAATCTGAACTGAAATGGAGCCACTGACCTCAAGCTGAAAGAGCCTTTTGTCTCCTACCAATACCATGGGCCATATGGTTTCCTGCCCTTTGCCTCTTATTTTATACTCTAAATAATCATCACTAATTGTACAATTGTTTGAAAATATGGGAGGTTTGTGGCCAGTCATGAGCAAGTGGTGTTCTTCCTTCCCACAGCTGTCACTCAACTGAAGAGAAGGGATCTGCTTAAAATTAAAGAATAAAAAAGCATCTCTTAATGAAACATTAGCCCTGCTATTTGATTATTGGTCCTGCTTCTTAACATTCTATCAAGTAGACTGCTAATAATCCTGCAAGCTTCAAAAATTAACAGCTTCCAAAGTGTCAAGGTCATTCTTGTTCTATATGGGAGTAATAAGAAAATTATATAGGCAAGACACCAGTGGAATGTTTCATATTAGGATAAACGAATATCTGAGGAACCTACTTATCACAGATCTCTTTTTATTCAGTAGTTTTCATCATTTTATACCATTCGCATTTCGTCTGGCACATTTCCCTTTTACAACAAGTACTCATATATTGCAAACATTTGATTATAGAGCTTAAGATAACACCATTCTTGTCAGACAAATAAACTGCATCACCAGCTATCTTTAGCTGCATCTGCTTTCTTTAATGAAACATGTTTTCCTGTAGAAATGCTGCCTTAAAAATCATGACCACACTAATTATCTATGGCAAGCACATCTTCCTCAACTAATGACAGCTCGAGCATATTATCATTTGCTCCAGGCTTCATTCTAAAATTGAAAGATCCATACAGCTTTGCAGACTCCTTGGAGGATGCAAACCTGCTCCTCCGGTACAGCTCCCCTTTCCACAAGGACATCATCAGCAGGCTGGAGAGCACCACGCCCCCCAGGGTTAAGAGACACAGCCCAGCGATAACACAGCGGTCCAAGTGAGCACCGATCCTCGCGCTCTCGTTCTCCAGTCTCTCCATCTCCCGGGCAGCCACGGTGTTGGGATCCACAGTCACATCTCTGGGTACCACGTAGGAAATTATCACCAGCAAAATGCCACTAACCAGGAACAAAATGGCACTAATGAACCCATAGTCAACGGATTTCCCAGCTGCTGCCTCCGAGGCAGCATCATCCTCCTCAGAGACCAAGGAAGGAGAATCGTGCACCCATTCAGGTGGCAGCTCCCTGCAGGAATGCTGCTGCAAAGGGGCATCCTCGCCACCTGTAGGAGTGGGGGGACTTCTCGCATGCTCCAGATTTACATTTTCATCCACATAGGTGAATGACGTCTCAAGTTCCTGGGCACAGCAGCAGGCTTTCTTCTTCCCTCCATCTTCCCTGGGCAAGCGCTCGGCTGGCTGGCAGGGCTGGGAGGTGCTGGAGGGTGCAGGGTGCTCCTGGGGCGAGGTGCCCAGGGATGAGGGCTGGGGTGCCAGGGGGGGCTCAGCCACAGGGGCCCTCTGCAAGGGCTTGCAATGCCGTTCACAGTGCAGGGCTGCCATGGCAGCAGCTGCTCTGGGGTCCACCTCACCCCCGTCATGCTGCTGCTGCTCGTAGGGATGGGAGGGCAGACTCCAGCCAGAAGCGGTGCCCAGGAGCACCTGTCTGCTCTCCTCGGCCAGGTAGAGAAGCTCCATGCAAGCCATCGACCTCGTCCCTGTGAGCCTCGCCTCCTGGGCTACGGCATCCTCCAGCAAATGCTGCTCCTGACTTGCAGAAGCGGCTTCACAGTACTGGCGCTGCTGTATCCCAGAAATCTTCTACTTTTTCACCAACGTTTTGTTAGGGACATGGCTTGTGTCGGCTGTTAAATGATTAAACAAATCCTCTCTGACATTCATTTCTTTTTGGTCTGCAAATGAAATAGCAGAGGGGAAAAAACAACAACAAAACCAAACCCAACAATCTCACGATGATACATTAATAAACCAAAGGGAAGATAACGTAAATGTAATATATCAACCCTCTTCTCAACTGTTTGAGGGGAGATGGCAAACACGATTGTTTTAACCACGCATTTAAAACTGCAATCCTCTTGCAGATCCAAAATCTATTAGGGAATCTAATCAACCTTTGACACCACTATCCAATTAAGGCAGTAAGTCTCTATAGAGCACAGGATAACCAGAAAAACTGTGTAAAATGTCAGAGAAAATATATGTCTGCTCTTTTAGAAGCATACAAATCCCATCCCCCCCTTCCAAATAAAGAATTTTACACTCAGATTCACAGACTAATTAGAAAGAAACACGCAAATCCCATGTAGCTCAATAATCCAGGATCTGTATTCTCCGGTGGAAATCTGATAATCCTATGGGAAAAGCAGCTCTTTCCTATATAAGATCTACCATTCATCTAAGAGCTTTTGGAACGAAATTATGCCTCAAAGACTGATGACTCAAAGACGGATATTACTTCTCATCTGCAATTAATTCGTTATTACCCCTTTCGCCTGGGCCCCATCCCCCTCGAGGCTGCCCGGTGTCAAGGGGCGAAGCCTGCAGCCCGACAAATGTGTTGCATGCGTAGGAAACACATGTGCGCCTATAGCACATACGTGATCGCTCACAGCCGCTGCTCACTCACGCTCTTCTCGGGACCTCAGCGAGAACCGGCCGCGCCGGGAAACGCGATCCCCGCCGGCGCCGGGAGTAGCTGGACCCGCCCGCCACCGAGTGACCCGAGCGGTACCGAGGTGAGCGGCGGGCAGACACGCACAGGCACACACGCATCCCCGGCAGGCAGGAGCACGCCGCCGCCTGCTGCTGCTGCTGCTCCTCCCTCCGCTC
>WEIT01004297.1:64071-100293 GCA_013389985.1 Dryoscopus gambensis | reverse complement strand
CGCCCCGCGCCCCCCGGGGGCTCAGCCGCTGCCTGCGGGTCGCGCTGCTGGGGCTCCAGTCACCGGACAGTCCCCTCCGGGTCCCCGGGTCCTGGCACGGGTTCGGAGAGGAGCTTCCGCGCAGCCTTATGCGTGGTCTAGCTCAGTCATCACCCAGAGTTGTTTTCCATAGTCATGTGAGCTCACGATTTACTCCAGGGAAAGATAAAATCAGAGTCTCAAATGATAAATGATAAAATCAGATTCTCAAATGATCCCAGAACTCCTGGAGCTGAGACGTCAAGGGATGTACTCGCTGCGCAAGACTTACTGGAAAATCTCGGGAGCTCACCCATGTTGGCAGACTGTCCACGCACTTCCTCTGGCCGGCATAAATGACTATTTAAAAAAAGACTGTTGCCAAAAAATACATAATAAATGAATGACCATTTCATTTTCAGTACGAATTTTCACTGAGTTTTCTTGGAGCACTTTTTCTTTGCCAGTGCCAGTGATAAACTAGAATATGAAAATACAGTATGGAGTAGTCTGAACTGAAGGTTTATCAGAGCTGAATACTGGGCTGTTGTGGAAAGACCAGGCTCTGGGGAGACAAAAAGCATGGGCAGAGGGACCTTTGTCATGGGGCTGAAATGAGGATGCACACAGGAACTGGAACTGGCAGCACCTGCCTGTGTGGCCGTTGGGCAGGAAAGCAGAGGCTCGAGATGGAAAGCAAGCTGGGAAGGAACCAGAGGAGACAAGCACAGACTGTCTGAAGGAGTTCTCCTAATATCAGAGAACAAGGTGATTCTGTGTAAGGACTCTGCCAGTTCTGAAGCGATGCATTAGGCAATCAAATCAGTTTTGAAGACCTACCCTGCTGAGACCCAAAACACCCAGCACGGAAGATTCAAATCTTTGTGGGAATAACTCCCATGAATGTCAAAATCACTTGCCAGGACATGGCGATAGTGGGGCACTCGCAGTGCCCATCTCACAGATCGCTCAGTGCTCCGGGCTGCTTTGGATACCATTTCAAAGCAGCTCTAGGCAGTGTTTCCATTAGCAAAGTGCAGTTTCAATGTATTGAATAGTGTATTATTCACTCATTGAAGAAAAATTGTAGGGATAAATTTATGGAGTTGGGAAAATGGTGCAGGCTGTCCTTGGAGATTTATATAACAGTGCCCTCTTTGAGATAAATATAAAGGAGCAAATAAAACCTAATCAAAGAAACAAAAAAGCCTATCTGTAAATTGTTCAAATAGTTTCAAGTAAAAGTAAAGACAGAAACAAACTCTCCTTAAGGCTCTTGTACATTTCCATTTCTGGGAATTAGCAGAATAGGAACATACAGATGTTGGGCCATGGCACTGCAAGCTGCACCTGCCGCATCCAATAGACAGGTTTTAATTAAATGACTGACAGGAAAAAATATGGTGCTCAACCCTGGCAATGCAGCCTGGAAGAATGTGAACACCTTTCCTGGGTGGCAGGAAAGGCCTTGGGTGGGCACTGTCCTTCTGACAGCTGATATGAAGGCAGAAGATTGTCTACACACAACAAATGGCTGTGTTGTCACTCTTTCAAAACCCAGGAGCTACAGCATGTACTCTTGAGCAATTACTAGAGCCTTAGTTACTTGTTATTTCACCACACAAATGTCTTGCTGCTCTGCTGCCCACGCTCCTCCCCATTTTGTGCCAGCGTGTGTTGGGCAAGTATATTAATTTGTTGCTGGTAATTGCAGTCCCACAAACTATGGAGCAAACAGAGGGAACCACAACTCTTTCAAGCCAAGTGTTGCCTATTCTTATGTGCCTTCCCATGTGGTGCTGCCTCTCCTTTGCCTAGTACAGTTGACACACTCAGAGCAAAATCATTGTATAGTCACAATTTATAATACTGACATTTCATTTTCTTACTTTGGATGCAGTGAGTTAACAGCATTTTCTTTTGAAGAATGTGATTGTTGCCAATGCTCTGAGGTGTGGAGGCGGTGAAATGAATGCATAGCAACACATACTCTGCAAACACAAGTACAGCTGGTGAAACGATTAATCAAGTAAAGGCAGAGAGTAAGAATATTTGTCACAGAAAAAAAGTGGCTATGTAGAGCTAAAACCAGAGTGGTGGACACTCTGGAACAAGAATAAAATGGGACAGGAATAAAAGACTGGAGTAGACTGTCAGGGTTGATGAGCCTTGTTCTCTCTGCTGCAGCCTACCACATCACACAGCCCTTTCAGATATTGAGCGGGGCTATGGTAGCAACACAGTGATAATATGGAATCTGACAGTAGGCTGATAAATGTGTCTCAGTTGAGATACATGCAATTAAATTTAAACCATGCCCTGGACCAGCTTGTAAGCTCTCTTTAAGTTGATCCAACTATGAGTGAGTATGTGAAATAGATGTGTATGTTTTTTTCTGTTCTCAGTATAAAACGGGAAGGAGGCTTGTGAGGAACTAAAAGTTTCATGCTTCCTATTTGAAGCCCCACTGAGGACCTGACCAGACCTGAAGGTTTCAGAGGAACCAGGCAAAATTGGGACAAGTTTTCTGAATGGTGCATCCCATCATGGTCTGGTAGAGGGTGGGTTTTGAAATATTCTACTTGCCATCACCAGTTTAGGGAATTTTCCAGTGCTACATGGAATCCTCTGTGAAGCATTCCCCCAAACATTTTTATTCTTTTTCTCCTCTCTATCTTATAACATGTATACAGAGTCCTTCAGTTATCTCGTTTTCCCAGAATCTTCAGTTCCTTGCCTCGCAAAGTCACAGGACCTTGGGTTTCCAGTGGTCCTTGTGCAAGTGTTGCAAGACTGCAGAACTTCAAAAATAAAGATGCTCTCCAGCCAGTGTGGCTTAGAGAATAATACATTCAGAGAAGTCTAGAGAGAATATTGCATAAACTTCCCATTTCCACTTAAATAGATTGTACTATTTAATAAAGTAAATTGGCTAGGGACCCAATAACATGGGGCTGCAGAAAAATTTAAAACCTATTAGAGAAATATATGGACCTGTGTACTGGTCTGTGAAAAATAGCAAAGGTAATAGAGAGGAATGAAGAGGTAAAGCTAAGTTTATATATAAAGTGCAAAAGAAAAAGTGATACAATTCTTCATTGGCTTAGAGAATATAAATATTCTGAGGCTAGCGAGCAAATATTTGGACAACTCACTATAAAAATAAAAATCCAGCATTTCTGTGTGTTTAAAACACATTGCTGTCACAGATCTATTGATTTATAAAGCAAAAGCAGACAGGAAAGCAATGTAATTCTGCTTTAGTTGATTCACTAATACGCATCCGTTGTGCATTAATAAAAGACACAATAAGTAAATAATTTTATGGAGATACATGAAACCATAGATGTGTGATATGATGTTCCAGAATTGCCACGAGTAGATTAAATCCTTGATAAAGATCTCTGCTTCCCGTGTCTGAACATGTGAAATCATGGTTTGGGTAAACAGAGCTCCTGAGGATGAACAAAAAAAGTCAATTTTGGTCTTAGAGCAGAGGGTCATCTGGGGGAGCAAAGGCCCTGTTGATCATTTGGAAGACACAGCAGTTGTAGCCCAGCTCAGGAGCTAATGAAGGACTGTTGCAGTGAGGTTCTCTGCAACCTTCTGGAGACAGGACGACTCGCGGGAAGAATAAGGGAATACTCTTTTCATAGGTGTTCCAGGAGATGTTTATTTCCCCAGCCGCGTGGCTGGAAGCCAGCACACAGACTGAGGAATCATCCCCAGAACCCAGAGTTCTCCGGGCCGGGGGAACATTTTAGGGCCAAAAGGAGCACAGAACTGGAGTACATGTGACCAGGGGCAGGGGAGACCCTGTGCCAAGCCATGCTGCCCCCCAGAGCCCCCTCGCCCCAGGGGAATTGTGGGGGAACCTCAACAAAGGACAGGTAGGAATCCGTGAGCTGTCAGGCTGAGGTCTGCTCCCTGTCACAGCACCTGTGGAGCCTTTACGGGCCTCTACTCACCAGGAGGGAAAGGGCCAGCTCTGGGTGTCCCAGGGCTGCTGTTTCCCACCTGCTGTGCCCACACCAGTGGCTCAAGCTGGCAACCTGACCAACCCCACTACCACAGGTTTTCCTGCTGATCCTAACCAGCCTCCCTGTTTTCCCCCTTCAGGAGCTCATATGCAGCCATTTTCCTTCTGAATCCTCAAGCAACTGAGCACCCCTGTGTCAACAGGCCTATCATTGCCTGGACCTTTATTGTTCTAGTGTCCTGCTGACTTTCTCACAGCCCTTTCT
Source organism: Dryoscopus gambensis (assembly GCA_013389985.1). NCBI lineage: Eukaryota > Metazoa > Chordata > Aves > Passeriformes > Malaconotidae > Dryoscopus > Dryoscopus gambensis. Next base: position 96,031 of record WEIT01004297.1, on the reverse strand, counting down.
CAGCAGTCTGGGCTCAGGTTGTACTGTGGGACATGGCTGAGCTGGCCCTGCTATGCCCAGAGCAGACTGACTGCTGAGTGCCAGGTACCTGGATACCACTGGAAGTGCCTACGCTTTGGACGCTGGGATGGAGGAGACACCTTCTGCTTCCCCATGTGCCTCTGGAACGCTGAGCACTGAGCCATGTGATCTGAAGGAGCCTTGACAAAGCCCAGACAGCTCCTCCTTGCTGTGGGCCTGGGATGGCCACATGTCCCCACAGGTGTCTGCCCACTGGTGGGGAAATACCAGCACTGTGCTGTCACCATGCTGTGAGAGCCAAAGTTCCCATTTATTTCGCACCATGGTTATACCTGAGACATAAAGGTCATATTTCTCCCTGGGTCACCCCACAGATTGAAGACAACAGCCCTGAACCCTCTGTGGCTGCTGAGTGCCACATGACTGACTCCTGTCATTGCCTTTTTCAGATGTTTTCCTGGATGGTTATTCTCTTCACTTTCCTGCACACTTGCATGGAAAGACAAAATCACCTCCAGTAATCACACATTGGATCTGGGAGACGTAGTCCACCAGTTATTCAGCACAGACAGACCTAAAAATGCTAATTATAAAATGAAGGAATTTAAAGGGAAAGTGAGATAATAGACTACGCTGGAGGGAAGCCCAGCTGAAAATCAGAGGCTGCTTAGGAGAGAAATAAAGATATCACCAAGGAGATTTTAAGCAAGGGATTTAAAGGACAGAGAATAGTGTGGAAATAAAAGGGGACTGCAGCATAATGTGAGGAAATAATAGCTTGACCCATAAAGTTGGGAGGGAGGCAGTTTAGACTGAATCTGGAAACAAAAATTACTCTGTTGCAGTACACATAAAACTATGGGTGAAAGAAGAAAGTGAAGGCTGCAGTTTCTGACAAGGCAAGGACGCACAGTCTTCAGTAATATATATATTGCTGGTGACAGAATGAGGTTTTATAGAAATTATCAGGAATAGTACACAGGGGTTCTATATTATCAGCATGTGTTAAAGAGTTTCTTCAACAGAAACATCAAAGATGTGTTCACATTAGAGAGGTAATGCTGATAATTTATGGAATTTGCCTGTATTAAAAAGACTAAACATAAAAATATAGTAAAACCTTCTTCTCTTGGTAGTGCTTTATGTCCACATACTATAAAGTACATTAAAAAGGTGAAATCAATATTCCCATTTTAAAGGCAAAGAAGCTGAAACATAGGAAAATTGTGTAATTTGTTACAATCCAGGCAACACAGAACCAAAATCAAGGCACCAAAATTAAGATGAAAGAATTGGGTCATGAGCCTTGTTCCTCATTCCACCTGTTTTAGCCAACAGCAATGGGCAAGCAGTGGCTTAGAAGGGAACTCAGTTCTTTTCTTTATATCTAAGGGGAGAACCATTGGCACGAGGGAAGAGAGACAAGAACTGTTTTAAGCTAGTAAATTGTAGCATCAGAGATATGCCAGGAAGATGTATCAGTGGGGTTTTGAAGCAGAGCTAGGGTCCATGCACATTACTGCTGGTGGCATTTGTATCTAAATTAGTAGCCATAGCGGCCCATATTCAAGAGAGTTCAAGGCAGAGCTCTCCTCCCTCTTCTCTTCCTCTCTTCCACAGTCCCTTGAGCTGACTATCATGCTGAATTTATGTGTGGAGGAAAGCCTTGCTCATGTGTCTACTCCTGGCCCCATCACAACCACGACAGCATTTTCGCAATCTGCTTTAAACAGGTCAGGATTTCTCACTCTCCTTCCTCATCTCCTAATAATATTAAAGTTCCTTCTAGAACAGTGTCTGCAGGGAGTTGTAAAAAACCCTGGTGGAATACAACACGATAAAACCTGTGGTAGATTAACAAAATGGGAAAAGTAAGACTAGTCACAGTAATACAGGCCCTGACAGATCTGCCAGACTCTTCCAAAGGGCAGCATTTCTTCTACAATATTGAAATACAGTGAACAAAGTGCTACAAAATAAACTCCAAGAACCAATCCTTCTACAGGGCCATGTGAATGAGATAGACCATCTATCTATGCATTTTCCTCTCTGACATCCAGTGATTTGATCCTGTTTACTTTCCAAGGGAGTGTGATCAGACTGAAAGGAAAAATATATGATGTTTTCAAACAGTCAAAGCTTTAAAGTCCAGCCTGTCTCCTGAATTTTGAGAATGCAACTTGAGGTTTTTAAAGAAGACCTCTATTGATATCAGTGGCAGGCATTGCAGACTAAACACCCACAGAGTAATAAACATTTAATTCATCAGATATGGTTAAGGCTTTTAATATTCCTTTTCTTGTCACCTAGCCACTGTTCATATTCCTAAAGATGTTCTACTTGCAGTCCTCCTTTGATAGCCTTGAAGAAGGAAAAACATCTCTTCTTAAGACTGAGCTTAACAGAGGTATCTGGAATCAATAGTGGAAAATAAAACCTGACCTAGTGGTTTTGGTTTTATTTCAGTTAGGAGGCACGGAAGGAAATATGATGTCATGCTCTATATTAAACCAGCTCTCTGAAAGCTTTTAATTGCAGTGTGTTTTGAAGCCGTATATTCAAATGGTGACAGCACATTGTGTTGGCTCCTTCACAAACAGAAGTCTCAGAGAGTCACATGCTGCTAAAGAAAATGTTTTACGCTTTTCTGTTCTTGACACATCAGAGTCATTTTTATCTGGTTACTATGTTATGCATGCAACAGAACTGCAATGATAGTAAAATCTGCGACATGCAGGCGGGACTGCAGGCACCGTATGAAAAAAAAAAGGCAGTTGCTTACTTGAGCAGTTGAAGAGCTCCTAATACATTATTTATAGGAAATCAATATTTTTTGTAATAAATACATACACACGTCTATCTATCCAGTCAGGAAAATCAAGATGTCTCTATCCCACTGTTGGTGAAAAGCAGAAAGCAAGACCATAGAGGCCTTAGTTCACATTGGCTAATTACCAAGTCTTCCTCTGTCAGTGTCTGGGGACCCAGCCCAGACAGGTTGGGTTTTGCAGGAAGGTTGGCTCTTGAAAAGAGGAAGATCATTTTTTTAACTTGTGGCAAAGACCTGGTTCCTGAGCAAACAGGTCTCCATTACACAGGCCTGGATGCTCTTTCTATTTTAATGGGATTTATTTCAGTGTGAGACAGGGACATGTAGCTGGCTGTCTGGTGAGAAATGCCTTGGCATGAGGCCTCCTTGAATGCAATCAGAACAGGAGTGTTGGTGTGGAGGAGCCCAGAAAAGGACTGTAGTGGTCCAAGCATCACTGGGGCAGTCCCTAGAGTTGATGTGGCACAGGGCAGTGCCTGAGGGCAGGCTGAGCAGGCAGCTTGTGGGTGTAGAGAGATCCTTGCAGATAGATAGCTTGTCCTGGACAACGGGCATCTGCAGGTGGATGAGCAAGGGAGGAGGATTTGTTCTTACTCTGTGCTAAATGTGTTACTGTTTTATCTTTCCCTGAATAAAGATTTATTTGTTTGTACATTTTCTCAGAGTCCTCATGAGTGGGTAAGTCAGACCTAACGAGGGCATGTGGTTTTCTGGCACTTCTTGGGTGGGGATTAAGCTTGGTTTAATCATTTGCCATAAGAGATGTCAAATACATTGATGCTACTGGTTTCTGTTCTTATTAGCCACCTGGCTGAGGATTATATGTACACATTATATTGAGGTAATAGGTAGGAGTTCTTTGGTTACTCTTACTTCTGAGGCATTCGTGCATGTATACATACATAGGCACTCACAAACAGCTACGTGGAGTTTTTCATGGAAAGTGGGAGATTTGGAAATGAATTTCCACTCCTTTTACTCCAAGTGACACACTCTCCCCCGCACGGTATTATACATAAAATGAACCATGGAGAGTTATTTTCCCAAGCAGACGGAAATGATGTATTTTGAGGTGGGTAGCTGCATTTCAAAGCCAGAAATCTGCAGGAAAGATATTTGTGCAGTGCCATCTGGACAAGTTTTTAATTAATGTGATAAATGAAAAATTAACAGAGGGACTAACAGTTTCTTCATGTTCAAAGACATAATCCTGCAGGGAAAAAATATCCATGGTTATACTTCCAAAGGATTAATGAAGAGCATCTAACATGGGTTTATAAAAATGAAATCAGACTAAGAAAAAAGATTTTAAACATTTATGGTTAGTTTTATTAAATGATTAATTTTATTAATTTAGAACAATGCTATTTTCTTTAAGAAAAGATAACAAGAAAGGATAATGACAGTAGATGAAGATACAATTTTGTGTATTCTGAATGAGAGATTCTTTCAACCTAATAAAATGAGAACTTTAGAGGAGGAAAGAGGGAGAGGAGTATCACTCTGTTTTGGGGCACATAATAGGAGTTTAGCTACCTGTCCATTTACAATCAATCACCTTTTTTTGCACCCTGAGCATCAGAAGGCAATAAAACATGATGAAACTGGAAACAGAGTTTTCTGCCTGTCTTCTGAAGTTTTGAAATACAAAGTGTGTGAAGACTATTTAAATAACATTGCTTTGCAATCTTTGAGAAATATTGTCACTTTTTAACAACTGATCTGCTTCTTCATCTGATTTTTCTGGTGATATTTTTAAACCAGTAGCATTTAAATCCCTATTTTTGGATGATAGGAGAAATCAAGGGTACTTGTGACCATGAAAGATTTTATTCAATTTGTCTCAGAACAGATATAGCCTTCTATATCCATATATATCCACATATCCTTCTTGTCTGCTGAAACTTATTTTATGAGTTCCAATCTAAGAGGGTGTTTTTATATCCTGGAATAAAATTCAGTGGTTTTGTGCCTTGCTACAAATCTGTCTTGTCCTTTTTCTTTTTTATAATTTTCTGTAACAATTTTATTAATGTTTTCATGATGCTGAGATCTTGGAATAGCATTACAACTCACAGTTAAACTGAAATGATACATTTTTTTATGTTAGAGGAGAAACAAGCAACCAGTAACTCTGCAAGTGTGAACTCAAAGGCGGAGGGAACATGTCTCCCATTGGGAGCAGGAGTTAACTGATTCAATATGAGTAAAGGATGGTAAGATTTCAGCATGAGGCAATATCTCGACTTAAAGTGAATCATTCCCCAAATCGGCCAGAAGCTGGGGCAGGAGGAGAAAAGATTATGACTCTATATTTATGTTATCATGAAGATACTTCTTTACTCTGCACTAACACCATTCTTTAAATTAGTAAGCACAAGCATCTCTGGCAACGTCTAAATTTAGGAAATGTACTTAAAGCACCAAGGCAATGAGTGTTCAGGAGAAAAATCTAACTTTATTTCTAATATTATTCAAGTTTTCAAATGACATTGTGTCTATTTAGCAAGTTAAAACCCATGAAATGTAGTCTATGGATTAGTGCAAGGTGTTCTGTGGCCTCCAGATGTTCCTACCTCCTTGGCCATCTTCATTCTGTGCACATAGCTAAGGCTGTCTTCTGTTTCCTGCTGAAATTTTCTGACTTTATTTTTAACTGTGGATTTTTCCCCTGACTTGCTCTACTACTCAACATCAAAAATAATCTGGATCCAATGGAGTCAGGTTTAGCATTCATTTAACTAAATGTGGAGCTGGGCAACACACTTCTACTTTTGAACCAGCTGTCTTTATGATGGTTGTAACTGGGAAGATCAACTCAACACAGTCAACAGAGTTAAAGATGAGATTCATCTGACCAAATGTAGGCACTTACTTTAGAATTAGGTGAGTAGTGCACCTAATTGATTGTGATTGCTGCTCGCATTGCTCTGTCACACGCTGTCATTCTCACTGCAGACAGATGCATTTAGATCAATCCCACCATGATTGGGTAGTTATATTTAATTTTCAAGGGATTATGGTAAAAATCTCATTTTAAAAATGCTGCCTGCCTCCTTGTTAGTAAAGCTCCCCAAGCCCTGTGACTGATCTGGGGTGAGGCAGCTTCAGTTTCTCTCATAGCTTGTCTTCTCTTCCTCATGGCTCACAGGTTTTCCCTGTTGCTCTCCTCTCTGCTTCTTCCATACTTCCCTCATATGTTGAATATGACTTTACAGCAGAGAAGAGGGAATGTTTTCACCTCTATGAGCCACCACTACATTACAGACGTTTTGCTGAACTTCATCTATTTTGAGCCAATATCTGAAGCATTGCTTTGAGTAAGAGACCAGGTCTTCTTGTGAAACCCCACCTGGAGTACTGCATACAGTTCTGATGTTGCCAACATAAGAAGGACATGGAACTCTTGGAGCAAGTCCAGAGGAGGGCCACGAACCTGATTAGAACACTGGAGCAGCTCCCCTATGAAGACAGGCTGAGAAAGTTGGGTCTGTTCAGCCAGGAGAAGAAAAGGTTGTGTGGGGACCTCACAGCACCCTCCAGTATCTGAAGGGGGCCTACAGGGGAGCTGGAGAGGGACTCTTTGTTATGAACTGTAGTGACAGGACAATGAATAATGGGTACAAATTGAAAGAGGGGAATCTTAGGTNTGGGTATGTGGCAGTTCCTCTAGAATCTAGAATTATGCATAAGAAATAGTAGTTTCACTACTTTGCAGTAGTGAATATATTTTATTGACCAAGGACTTGTGTCCTACTCACTGCTTGTTGTTCAGCTGTTAAGCCTGTAAATTCCTCGGGGCAAATGTAAGGTTTGTATTCTTCATCCACCTCATCATCCACATCCCACTCTGAAAGATGGGTAGGTGGGTGGGTGAAAGAGGGAAATTACTGATTGCTTTGCTCTCTCTAGATATATATTTATTCATCATTCATATTTGTTCCTTATTCTGCAGAGCATAGATGCAGCCAATAAGGATGTGATCAATACTCCCACAAAGTCACACGTGACTATAAATTTGCATTACTTGCTATTACAACAAAAATGAATGAATGGATTTTGTATGCAGGTGCAGTGATGCCATTTTGAAGATGTGAGTATTAAACAATGGAGGTTACCAATTAGACAAAGTGTTAAAACATATGTATCATTGCCAGCATATATATAGTCTCACTCTACTTATGTGTTTATATTGCCTTTTGGATATGAGCCCAGAAATGACATTTCAAAATAAATGTGTTTTCTTCTGCTAAATAGCATTTCTGTTTAACAATATTTTTTTCTGCTTCCGATTTTAGCTTTTGATTTTTTTTCCCATAACCAAAATTTAAAATTACCACTTTGAATTATGAATATATATTGATGGGCCAGCACCACATAAAACTTACTTACTACCCAGGCCATTCTGAAGCTTGATCTGAAGTTTTCTGTATGTATGGACAAATGGTAATTTAATCTAGATATATTGAAAAAATGCAAGTACCTTGCAGATTATGTTGGGCAAGAATATGTGAGAAAATGTTTAAAATTATTCTCAGAAAGCCTGAATTATGAAAGCAGTTTGTTATAGATGATGTTACATCATAAATGTTGGTGTGCATTTAAACCTGCATTCACTTTCGTGCAGGTATTGCAAGGATGATTTAAGCATTTCTGGAAAAGCAAACATTCCATTTTCTGTGAGTCTGGAGGTAATGCCAAATGCCTGCTCATACCAATATATGCTGTTTGTATCTTCAGCTGCAGCAAAACAGCAACTTGATTTAACGTCTGCAGGGTCCATTCTAACACCAATTACTGCAGAAAATAGCCTTACTTTCAGATGTTGAATTTAACTTTGCAAATAATTCTTCATAACTAGAAAGTAGAGGTATGAAAGTAGTTACACATTCTCTTCTGCCACTCTGTGTAACGTCTGTCCATTCTTCATTTAAGAATAAATTCATCTGCTGTTGTGGAAAAATGCTGTTAAGTAAAGCTGATCTTGAGGCCATGAGGTTATCTGAATATTGTTTGGTGACACGCTGCTGTTCTCAGTTTTTATAAATTGTAGGAATTTATTTCTAAAATCACAACCTGGAAAAAACTGCAATATGAAATTAAGCCACTATCCTTGATTTCTTCATTTTGGATGATGCTTCTCTAGAAGCCTGAGATGTAAGAATTGGAGGAATAATTAAGGTTTCAGAAAATAGCTTTCTGTAGAAACTTACAGGAATATTCATCGTACACTTAGGTAGATGGTAAATGATGATTCTTTCAAGCCTCTTAGTAAAAAAGGTATCTTATATAAATTTTATGATGTCTAATAATACGTCATTTATTTAATGAAGGGCCACCAGTTTTTTAATATTGTTAAGAGAAATATATTTTATAAGGGAGAGAAATCATAACCATTCTCCAGTCTGAGTTCCAATGAGAACTCTAACCAGGTTTTTACCCTTCACAGAGAGGCATGCTGAAAATAAAGTGGATCAATACTGCACAGAGAAGAAAGAGAACAGCCATGCAGAGATACAGGGTTAAAACAGCTTCACAATGCTGTTCAAATATCTCTGAAGATGATGTTAAAGGAAAGGACAGAATGAATCATTCAGGTATCGAAATACAGACTTCTAGCATTGGTTTAGATACCAAACAGCAATTATGACAGCAAAACCCAAGGTTTTAGAACAGCTAGATGTAACACCCTAAAGCACCTAAAATGGCACTAGACATCCATGTCTGGCTACTGAATCCCAGCCAGAGAGCCTACCTTGATTTGATAAACAATACCAATGCCAGTTTCGAAAACAGATTTAAATAGATAAAAGATCACATTTAAACTGGAGATCTCTTTTGCTCAAGGTAAAAACAAGTTCTTGTAATCATGTGTCTAAATGATTATCATTGTCTGAAGAGCTGGAGGAAGTTTGGAGGCTGCAAAATGAAAAGATGAATTTAATCAGTGATGCAAGACATGCCTGGGGCCTTGATACCATCCCCTTCCATTGTGACTTAGTGCCTGAACAGGCTCATATTCTGCTCATGGAGCAAAGATCTCTCTTTTTCCTTGAAGAATTCTAAATTATTATCTTATAAGGTAGGGAGAAAACAAAACATGCTCAGAAATTATCAGGCAGCTTAGTGGACTGATGCAGGGAAAGATCAAAGCATGCCTAAGAGAGAGGAATTGATCTAGCTGAAAATTTGAACAGGTATGGAAAGTTCTGCTGCTGCTGGTTTTTTTGGATGTATTTTTTTTATGTGCTTTTAAGTTCTTTTCAGGGGCATTTAGGGTACTCACTGGATATCCTACAGCATGGAATTTTTAAATGGGAATAAGTAAACTCTACCTTATTTGGTGGAGCAAGGTGATTTTTCAATAAATGTGAAAAAGAAGTGTAAGTTGTCTCACAAAATGTCACGCTGCCCTCTTATGCTAAGGCACGAAAAAATTTCCTGCAGAATATCCATCTTAACTGTTATCATCTTCTAATAGATGATAAATCCCAAGTGAAAAAACAATACATTTTTACCCAAAACAAGGCACAACCCTCTAGGACAGCACATGATGTTGAGGTCGGGCAGAAGCCAGATGTCTCCTTAATGTTATCAGTGTTGCAAAAGACTGGGAAGAATCTCTGTTGGAGATGATGCATTGGATAGCCAAGAGCACCTTTACCTGATGCAGAGAAATGTCCTTCCCTGGATCTGCGTGGCTAGGAGAAGCCCTGTGTGCTTCCAGGAAAAGAGAGAAGCCAGTGGATCTCTGGCAGTGGCGATGCAAAATTTGTGGCTTTGAAAACCTCACTGGGGCTTAACTGATGGCACAGATGTTCACCCAGCGCAAAGTCTGGGATTGTGTTAGCTGGAGACACCTCAGCTGGGCAGACATGAGATGATGGGAGAAGGGGAGAATGCGAAAGAGGGGAGAAGGGAGCAATTCATGTGATTGCTGAAGGGATCAATATGATCTAGATGGGAATGGTCTTTTGACCCTTACTCAAACCCTCATGTTTTCCTCATTTCTCTCTGCATTTGATTTTAGGCCTGTGTCTGATACCACTAGCATATTTCACAAAAGATCATCCTGTTTTGCTTTTCTACTCCTCTAAAATGGAAGAACTAAATGTGAATGCATATTTTAATGTTATTTGGTCATTCCAATGCCACTACCAGTTTAGATATAGTAAATTGGCTTTTGTAATCTTTATGCAGTGCTACTGATGTGTGGATTTCTGATCGTAATTTAGTTAGTGTAATGAAGACAAATCAGGATAGAAAAGCCCAAACAAATGACTAACAGAAAATTTAGGTTCCAATTCTAACATGTCTGTATTAATATAAATTTGGAGTTATGTCACTGCAGCCGTTGAGTTATATGCCTAAATCTATATAGATACAGTTTGTTAAATAACAAATGCTACAAGCACATTTTGATTTTCATGTGCTTGTCCTCATCCTCATTAAGCCTTTGCAATGACATTTATGCTTATGACATGTAAGAGAATGTTATTCCACTGAAGAAGATATGTCCTTACTACCATTTAGTATTGCAATTGGTAGGTTTTTTCCAGTCCAGAAAATTTAATGTTAACATTTTTTCAGGTAAGAAATTAATCAGACAAAAAATAGAATGGCATTTAAAAAACCTCAAACCAAACATCTGCTAATGTTATTGCCAGCTTCTAATTCAGCAATGACAAGTATATGTTTTTCACAGTGGAAGATTTTATTTTTCAGTTAGTGGGTGCTCTGACTGAGCTCAGAATGAAAAGCTGAACATGCATTGTTGACATCCATTCTGAGCAATAGAAATGTTAAAATAGTGGTACTTCTACACTTCTAATCCCCAAAACCCCATTGCCTGAACATTTCTCCACTGACTAGTTCGCTAATGCAAAGTGCAGAGAATGATCTTCCTATCGGTCACAGGGTGACTTGCATTTGAATTTTTTTAGGGATGTTGTCTGTGCTGTGAAGCAATCCCAAGGCATCACAGGAAAATTAGAGGTTGCTTTGACAAAGTGAAGAGATTATTTGGTCTACCGGCTCATATTTCAATTTCTCAAACACATTTGAGAATTAATAGCCTACTTTAAAGCTTGCAGCTTTTTTTTCCATGGGGATTCTGAAAATGGGCTCTGTTCCTAAGATCTCTGTACAATGACATCAGAGACTGGCTTTCTTCTGACTTGAGGATCCTGAGCACACACAGGCTCAGGTTCTGTCTCTAAGCCTTTCTCCCCCTGCCTGCAACTACCTCCTCATTTTTAGAGGCAATCAGGGAGTACTAGTGTTTTGTAGGGTTTCAGCTGGCTTCATCTGGTCTCCATTGTCCCTGTTGTGCCTGGTGGACTCCACCCTGATTTTACTGTGTGCCTAAGTTTCTGCCAAGAGCACCCCGTGCTGTGTGCTGGGGAAGGGGTGCAGCACATGCAGCTGTACAGAGGAGCTGTGGTACTGAGCAGGGACAATCTGAGGTGGAAAGGAAAGCCACAATATTGTTCAACACTGGCCTGAGACAATTCACGTTGGATTAACTGGAAAGGAAGAGAATTGTTCAGCCGAAGTTTATAAGGAGCACAAAATAATAGAACAGCTAGAGATATAGGGCATTCTAGATGACAGTGCCATTTTGAACACATGATACAATTATTTCTGTCTTTCTGAGTATAAGCATGCAAGCCTCAGAAGGGACATTGTTTAGAAACTCACTTACACTGGAGTGAGGTGATGTTATGACCATGTCACCCTTCAGCTCCTGCACGCTGCCCCATGTAATCGTCACACAAATGTTCTGCAGGGACCTGGCTGCTGGTGCCAGCAGCAGATCTGGTGTCCATGGACTCGGTACCCAGCTCTGGAGTAAGTAGCTGGTAAGGCAGCATCACCATGTCATTTATGGAAAAGCTTTTCTCAACAGACATTTGAGAGATGCGTACAGCATGTTGGACAGTACCACCACATTTAGGCCTGAGGTTAATGGGTGCTGTCATTGCTCAGTGCTCCTGAAAGCAGCAGGTTGAGGAAGCTAATAATGGGCTTTGGTACTGGTTTAAAAAAGCTAACCCTGTTTGAAATAGCTTTTGGTACTTACTTGAGTGTTCAGGCAATGTGTACAGGCAATGAAAATATTGAGAAATGCAGAAAATACAGATAAATGCTGAAAATACTAAATTTATTAGTTAATATATTAGTTAAAAATAATAATCAGTTAGCACATTAATTAGTTAAAATTTTTCATTTATTACTAAATACTATATATATTTTAGTGTTTATTCTAGAAAATACTAAATACCAGTCTTACACTGCCAAAGCGGAGAGGTGGACAGGCAGACCTAGGCAGGACTGTGGCCGACCAACTTGAAATGGCAGTGGGGAGGCTGGGGCTGTGCAGTCCAGGCAGCCTCTGTGTCCTCACAGAGCAGCATCCTGCACAGTACCACCCCAGGGCAGTATCTGCTGGGAAGGTTTTCCCAGCCTTCATCTCCTGGAATCTGTCACTCCCAGCCATAATCTCCGTGAATCACTGCTCCTCCTGTTGGCTGTGCTAAGCCCAGTGTTCGATCTGGTGCCAACTCTGTGCCACTATGGCAAGCCTGCTCCCAGAGCTGGAAGAGTTTTCTTTTCCCCAGTCCACCTCAAGGAACTCTGCCATTTAAAGTTATTTTAAGCAGATGACAACCAGATGAAAACCAAGGGTGGGAGTCTTTTAACATTGCATGCTAAAATTGTACAGTGACTTGTGTGAGCCAGTGCGAGGCCAATGCCCCCACTGGCACTGCCTGAGACTGGCAAGGGGCTGCAGGGACCTCCACAGTGCCCAGGGGCCAGCACCAACTGCAGCAGAGATGGACTCTCCTCTTGCCCCCAGGCAGAACTGAAGTACTACTTTTCCTCAGAGGATGACACGGCTTCAGTAATCAGTGTCCCGGGTAAAATGGTAATACAGGACTGTTTGGAAAAGTTATGTAAGAAGTGTTGCCTGCTTCGTGTGTTTAATCTGTGGAAAAAGTATCTGTGATTTATTTAAGAGTCTGGCCTCTTTTTAATTATGTTTTCAATTAGTTTGCTTCATGAGTACTTATAAATAGATTTTCCCTTAAAAATGCAATGACTTCAAGTGAGTAATAGGTAATTCACTGAAAAACAAATGGAATGGTGCCTTAAAAGAATGAATTGGTAATGAAATTCTTCTGTTAAAATCAGATATGAGACATGATTTATATGTATTGCCGCCAATGCCAAAAGAATTTTCTTTCCCTCTCTCCTGAAAACCATCAGACTCATGACATGGTGTCCAAATGCAAACTTTACTGTCATTGCAAAAGGGAATCTGTGGTAGTTCCAGCCTTTTTGATATTTCCAGAAAAAATATCCTTTTTTTTTTTTTTTAAAGAAGACTATAAAGAATCATAGAATAGTTTGAATTGGAAGGGACTTTTAAAAGGCATCTAATTCCAACTCCCCTAAAATAAAATGAAGATCTGAGTATAATCAGCTGAAATTATACATATATATGCATATGTTTCTTCAGGCAAAATCTACAGCTAACTTAAAGGGTTTTTTTGAGATGAGAAACATTTTTATCATAGAAAATTGTGAAATAACACTTGTCTTTTTGTAAAAAAAAATGGAAGACAAATTTGTCACAGCTAAAAATTATTTTCTGTACCTGGGTAAGTGGTTTATTCATTTCTAAGTGCCAGCCTTCAGATGTTTTAGATTCTTCAGAGAATCCATCTGGTACTTAAACTCTCTCTTAAGGTAAATTTTTAACACTTTTTTTCATCATGGTTCATATATTCTGGCAATCAGAGATAGATATAAACAGCCAAGTCAAAAACCAAACCAACATCCAGCAATTGCTAGAAGTTTACTGAATTGCCTAAGTTACACAGATGTTGTGTGACTGAATTAACTGAATACCACTGAAGTTAAAAACAAAGTTCAGCTAGGGAGTCTATTGACAAGATCTTTCTGTGCTACAGAAAACCTTGGAAGTGCTGGAATTGGTTGAATTGCATTAGGTACCTGAGACAGAGCACGTCTGACCAGCAGCTTTTACTTTCAAAGCTAATTGAGCAGGGGGTACCAACAGGATTGTATTGGCCTTCAAATTATCTACTTGTCTTACTCAAACTTATTTCACATGCTGATTTTCTGGCATGGACATGCTTAGACCCATCTGCTAGAGTGCCATTGTGATTCTTCACATCATAAACTGATGCAGCAGTTGCAGATAAGCAAAGCACCAAGCCCACTTCAATATGTGTTCTGGGATAAATGTGCAAAATGTGCATATACAATCCTGCAGGGAACAATGAGCTGCACATTTTGTCTGTGTGCTTCCTGAAGAGGGCCACAGCAGGAATATTTGGCTTCTTACCATTAGTGAACACTTTTATCCTTAGCTGCCTTTGCTGCACATTTCTGGTTTTGGGTTTTCACAGAAAAGAAGCAGTTCTCTGAATGCACACAGTTATTTGGGAGCTCAGCCCTCTGCACAGCCACTCTCTGTGACAACTAGAAATAACTGAATTTTCAATGCAGTTCTCAATGCAGTCTTTCTTTGTCACTCTGCAGGATCACTTAGAATAGCAAACTTTTGACATTTTTTGTCAAAATCAGAAAATGTCAAAACATGACTATCACACGTTCAGGATGAAGCATGCCCAAATCCATGGCTTCCAGTCCCAGCTACAGCAGAAACTTTCCTCTTCTTTATTCTCTCTATCCCCTGCTCCTAGAAAGAAGGCAATTAGTACTATTTTTCCTCTCTTCTTCTCCATGTACCTGATATAAATGACCATTTCACAGATGGACCACATCTGCACCTGATCAGTATTTCACCAGCACAAAAACAGGACTTAGAGAATTCTGTATAAACTAGTATAAAGACAAATGAATAAACAAATAAAATTGATTATCCTGACATGCCGGATGAAAAAATAAGGAGATGGAAATATAATTCAAATAGCAAAGAGAAATGTCTATCTGCTCACTAGATCAGAGATTATTTCATCAAACTCCAAATAAGTATATGAAAACATCTTCTGAAACAGCTCCTAAGATGGACATTTAAGCAAAAATGCTCTTCAGCTAATCCCTTCAAGGAGAACTACTTTGTCTGATTCTAAAGGAAGAGACTGGCATCAGGGCCTGTCGATATGCATCCAGGCTGACAGTTAAAAATGTGTGTGAAAAACCCTGTGACAGAAAGGATGGCAGTGCATGGATCAGGGAAAGATGTAAATGTATTTTTGCCTAAGCAAAAACCATGCTTGGGTGGTATAGTCCTGTTTTGTATCCTCAGTTCATTTCACTTGTTGTGGGGATGAGCTGTGGCTCACTGCAATGAGTGACTTCCAAGAGGAAAGGATTGCCACCCCATCCAGGGACTGTGCAGCACATGGTATGGGGTGTTCCCAGAATCCATAGATGATGGAGTAATATGGCTCAGAAATTAGTGAGAATAAGCAGAATCCAACTCCTAAGGCATCTACAATCCTACTTTTGCTAATTAAAAGAGTATAAAAGGGATAGAAGATGTGATCAGGCTCTAAATACATTTTCTGTGAGGGCCAGAGGGAATTATTCTGGTAAGAGGAGACAATATAAAGGATGTTTTTCTGAGGTATTTATTATATTGAAATATGCACAGAGAAAAACTAGCCCTGAAGAAATAGAAGGGGTTTTAAAAATTGATTTCAGCATATTTCATCCTCTGACTAAACTCACCAAACTTCCCAAAATACCCTTTCAGAGCCATACAATTAGCAGTGATTTGGCTTCAGATGTACCAATTGAAAGACAGTGAAGTTCAAAATTTTCATTAGGAAGCATTTGTCTGCATGAGAAAAGAAAAGGGACATGGTATTTCACTTCATTTGCCTCTGAGAGAGATTGTCTGAGCCATGCACTGTGGTCCAGGCACTGACATTATTCACTGTCCATGCCTGTTCCAGTCATTGGAGTCCCACTGGCACAACAAACCAGTCACTGTCATGTTAGTGAAAAAAGAGATGCAGTTGACACAGAATACAGGATTTGATCACCTTTGCACTTGTGATGTGTGAATACAGTTTATTTTTTGCAGAAGTCATGTAATGTTGTTTGTGCTCGCCGGTGACTGCCACGTTCACTTTAAAACACCTGCTCTTTCTAAGGCATGATGATTGCTGAAGGTTCATTAACTGAAGATATAGCTAATGACCACAGAGGAAGCTGTAGCTGTCTCAGGTTTTCGCGCGGGATGTGTCCCATTTCATTTGGACCTCTTTAGCTGAAACGAGCCACTTTTCACGCCCAGGCTGGCTGGGGTGCCTAAGCAGGGGGACGAAGGCATACAGTGAGAGGTTAATAAGCCCAGCATGGAGCATGGGACCAGTGCTCTTCTCCTCCTGATCCCATCACCACCTCCATGACCCAGCTCAAGGAGTACAACCTTTCCATAGTATGTGGAACTTTTGGTTGAAGTGATGGCAGCCTCTAAAGCTGGACAACAAGAAAACTTGCACTTGACAAGGCAGAAAAGTGCCCAGGCTTCTCATAATTCTGCCAATTGAAGAGACTACCTGTATAAGGAAGACGTTGAAATCCATGCTAGGTTTTCATTCTGAGCAGAACAATGTTTCTTTGCAGCATGTTCTGGCTCTGGGGCAAAATGCATTTATATTTACTGAACACTAAGAAGCATTCAGCTAGCTTAAATGAGATGAAAGAGAAAGATGCATTTATGCCCCAAGGTTTTACTTCTCTTAATGTAAGACTTATATTAAAAACACCCTCCACATTTAGAAGCCTGACAGTTGCCTGCATTTTGGCCCAGGGATTCACACCTTGGGTGTCTGTAATGAGCTGGGGAACAGAAGATATGTGGCAAATCATGCCTTTCTTTCCTGATGATCAGCAGTTGCACAGAGAGGTTTTTCTCCCACAATTTTATCTCCTTGCTATTTCCCAAGGCCCATAAAAATAATGATGAAGAGATCTGCAATCCAGTTACAATGGACTTAAGTTTTTTTTCCAGTGAGGGAGCCTCTGGCCCTTTGTGTTTTACAAAATAGAAGAGCAAGAATATTAAAAAGGCACAGTTAAAAATGAAAAGATGCAAAATAGAATAGAGCTTGTCATTTAACTCCTGGGGTTTATTATACTTAGAGTGATCTTGAACATACATCTTTTTTCTCCCTTGCCTCGCACTAGTATCCACATAATAGAGAGAAAAAAATAAATGATTGCTGCAACTTTTAAAGTGCTCAAATTTACAATGACTTTTGGAAAAATGAGTAGACTAATATCCATCAAACACCAAGAGATGAGTTACATTACCCCCATTTGTCTACTATATCTATGTGAAGAAGCTGTGCAGCAGGTGGTACCCTCAGCTAGTCTTTGTTATGCTTGCTTTATTCACATACAAATTAGTGGTTTCTTTACTTCCTTATTTTTTTTTGTCACCATCCCTCCTCAGACTTGGCAAGTGGAAAAATACAAATGATGTTGCACTGCAGATATTTGCTACCATAAATGAAGCCTGCTGTGAACTCCAGCTTCTTATTTCAGGTGGGACATGGAAAAGTTAATGAGATCTCTTCCCCCTTCCCTGTAACGGTGCTTGTCTATCTATGAAGGATGATGCATGCCCAGATATTTTAGTGGAATGCCTGAAATCAAGAACAGAAATTATTTTAAGAGCAAATATTAAACAAAGATAATAGTGTAACAAATATTTTCTCTTTAGAGGGACTGAGCCTGTCAGTTCTGAATGTGAAAACATTAACTTGCTCTGGTGATTTGTGCCCTTCTTTTTTAGACTCATGCATGGGCCACATACTTATTCAGAGGTTCCTCTACAAGGAAATAAGATCTACTGCTCAGCTCATATCAAAACCTGAACTAATAAGGCACACAATGTGTCTAACCGTCCTGTACAATTACTTGGGGTTTGGTAGCTTTGAAATGCCCCAGAAAGAGAAAAAAAATTAAATCCAGAGTGGACGAATTCTTCCTACTATGTACAGAAATGTCCAAAAAGTTTCATTCCTGCCACCTAGTCTGGGTCATCTCTGGTATGGATTTGTCTGATGACTAAAGGGTTGTTATCATCATCTTGTCCCAAGGATTGTTCCCAGTTTGAAATTTCAGTGTCTGCCTGTGTCATCAGATATGACTGTGCCCCCTCTGTATTTGTATCAAGGCTGCATCTTTTGCCTCTCTGCACCTCTCTGAATGTTTCACCCTCTTTCCTTCTCTGCCATCCATTCTGGTTGAAATTTTTGGGACAGCAGCTCTCATTTGAATGTGCATAGATGAAATCCACAAGAAGGCCTTTTTTTTATAGCAGTGATGGAACACAAATACAGAAACATGCTCCAGCATGAGATTACTGTTGCTTCATTTCTCACATTCCCATTGAGCCCTCTAACAATTGCCTGGAACGACAATTTGTTTTAACACTTTCTTTGTTGCTGTTTTAACATTTTCACCTCTAATATTCATGTATTAAAAATTCTCTCACAACTGTAGTTGATCATGGCTTTTTGAGTTCTCTTTCATCCTGCTATTTTATCTGTTAATTATAGATATATATTATAGGTTTCCATGTCAACAAGGTTTCTCTCTTTCCATCCAGCAAGTGAGCTCTTTATGAAAGCTAGCCAGCTGGCTTTGGTTTTTCTACCTTGGCCTGAGTTTGTGCTGAAAGTACAAGGCATGTATTCCTTTTTAACTGTTTGTGTGGAGGTTGGCTGCATTGTAGTGAATGTGGGCATCTTACCTTATAGTCAATATTTGTAATAAGCAGAGGACAAAGGCAGCATCTTTCAGCCTTGGCTGTCCTTGGCTTCAAGCATGTATTTTGTGTACCACTGCAGTAGAGAAAAGAGGAGCAATCTCATGCTCGAGTGTGTGAAGCTGTAACTGTGCTTAGGTTCTTCATAAAAAGTGAGATGCATATAGAGAGAAGGTTCAACAAATCTGTCCTCCCGAGTTTATGTAATTCTAAAATTTTTGAACCATATGTCCCATAAGAAATGTTCTCCATTTCAGAAACAAACCTTTAAAAATACCAGAAGAGTGGTGGAATAAAAAGAAAAATACACTTGGAAACAAAAAATACACTCAGAAACATTTATTAGGCTATTTTCCTGAGTTTGGCAGGTCGTGAAAGGAACCTGTTTCCAGTCAGTGTCAAATCAGGGATTTCCAATCAGAAAAATATTTGTCCTATTCGTAACCAAATAGTTTATTAGGATAGAAAGGTGACTGGCAAGTTGGAGACTAAGGCTGAGGCCGGTCAGAGAAGGCAAACCAAGGCAGTTTGGTGGTGGAGCAGGTCATGCTGGGGGTCTTCTTTGGCACCAAAGGTCATATCCAACTCTCGCTGACCATGAAGTAAGGAGGAGCACCTGGACACCAGAGCCTGCTGGGAAGAGCAGTGGCATAGGGGGGAAAGTGTGTGGGGTCACATCTAGCAAGGTGAAAGGGAATACTCAGGCAAAGAAAAATAAACTTTTAATCATTCTGCAGCCTTTTGATTTGATTAATTTTATTAAATTTGAAAAATGCAATCTCTGTGTCTCACACCCCCTATATATGTAGTTCCTGATATAGGTTTTGCCAAGCATCCACGTGAAAGGCAGTAAAAGTGTGGGGCTTTCAAAATTATGCCCTCTTCTCTGGAGCATGCTCAGGGACAAATGTTTTCATTCCTGCTAAAGGAATAAAGAGAGTTAATAAATTAGCACTCACAAATGCAGGATGAAGCCTCTGAATAAACTATGCCAATGCATTTTTATGAACAACTAATGTAGTTGCAAGCAAAATACGTCACAAATTAGAAGTGCAGGGCTTACAAGGATATTCATAAATGTAGATAGCTGTAGAAAAAAAATGAAATCTTTCAGAAACACAACCGAGGAAATGAAAAGATACAAGTAATTCAAACAAGCATAAAAGACCTGAATTTCTGAGGAGCTGGTACTAATGAAGAAACAATTGTCTTCACAGAGCAGCCACACTAATGAACTGTGCTTTACAGATGATAATGAAGTATTTTTTAAGAATGCCTAATAAAGACAAAACTGGTGAGACAATGAATAATAATGAAAACTGCAAATCTCTTAGAAATTAAAGGAATGGTGAACAAATATGCTTAAGCTGTACTGAGAGCAATAATTACTTATGTTCTCTTTGCATTTTCAAAAGCAAGAAATATAAAGTCCCAATTCTCTACAGTATTTAAGAACAAATTTAAAGCAGAGCAGCATATTAAATTTGGTTCGTAGCAGGCAGAAGAATGGTTTGGTATCCATGGAGAGTAACATATATCCATAGATAACCAAATGCAGGGCCTAAAATGAATAAGCATGGTGTATGGTTGCTGTGCTGCACCATATGGGAAGCCTGTGGGCAAATCCACTGTGCTGCGTGGCTGGCACTGGGCAGGGTCTGCCCCAAAAGTTTGGTAATTGCGGCTGCATAGATGCTGCAGGCAAGGGTAGGAAATGGTTTGAAAACTCCCAAAATACAACATAGTGTTTCCAGTCAGGAGGTCTACAGAATTAAAACAACATTCTCCGTGTTCTCTGAACACAAAGGATCATACAGACTCCTGCTCACTGACTATAGATTTTATGGTCAAAAGCTGTGGATTTAGGAAATATTAAAACTGCATATGTGATACTTTAAAATTTGTTAGGATTAAAGCATTTTGCAGTGCATTTAAAGATATTTTGTCAGCACCTGTAAGCATGGGAGCAGTTACCTGGCATTTCTTTCCCAGCCTGACATTCAGCTGTATTATTAACCTCCTTGTACTGTTAAGGCCTCCTACTTTCGAACTTCTACTAAAAATATTGTTCCTTACATCAACTTTGGTTCCAAGCACTCCTCAAAAATAAAATAAAGCTTATCAAATCAAAAATCTCGCAGAAAATGAGGCCAGAGACTTGCTGAGCTACCGCCAGGTGTCGGGGTTTGCCAGTGCTGGTTTCACAACAGCTGCCACAGCTGAAAATAAGGCATGGGGGGAAGAGAGGAGGGAAGTGGGAGTGGTGGGGGGTTCAGAGGGTCAGGGAGCTGATGGATGAGAAGGGGGTTGTTTGCAGTCTTTTCTATAAACCTACTGTTCTCTAGACACACATGTAGCATAAATACTGAGGCACTTAATATTTTTTCTTAAACACCAAACCTCTTACATGGGAATAACCTTATATGAATTATTATGCCTACCAAAGTAGAAACAAAAATGTGTTTACCAGTTAAATGTAAAAAATATATCATGTTAATGTGGAATTTAAAATGTTTTTACTGGGAAGCAACCAAGCTTTTTCCTCTTGATGCTGAATCATAATTTTTTTCTCCAAAAATTTCTGTTAGTTTCTGGATTTTTTTTTCCTTGTTATGTTGCAATATGATTTTGAAAGTTTATTTGCTCACAGATTTTTACTCATCTATTGATATGTTAAAAAATAAAAATAATCTTCTTCCTCTTCTTCTTATAAACACCTTTTCTGCAGAGGAGAGTAGTGCTCACTCTCTGGGCCCATTTATGTTTTCTCCACCACAGCATTAATCCTGTGCTGAGGACCTTAGGACTCAGCCTGTGAGCAGAGCTGTTGCAGCAGCAGAGTCCTTGGGCCCCAAGAGGAGATGTAGGTACATCTGCTGCTTTAGAGGGAGAAATTGTTCGACCCAAAGGATGTCATGCTCACCTTACAAGAGACAGATTAGGCATTAAAACAGCACTTCTTTCCAGAACACCTTTGCATGGGCTCATACAGCTGTAGGGATTCCGGCTGGCCACAAGTACTACCAGCTTCTTTGAGTAAGTGATAAACTGCTGAACCCACCGGGCACAGGCCCATATGTCTTATTAAAGATGAGAAGGTTTAAACTTGACCACCTTCTTAATCAGCTGTTTATGTTCTTTGCTGTCCTGGAGTCTCAGGTTTTGGTATCTCTAACAGTGAGCTTTTTAACTTTTATTTCTGCATCTGATCTAGGCCATTTGCTGGTGTTATTTAAGTGATCAACAGGGAAATGTTGTCATCTAGGAAATAATGTAGACTTTTTTCTCCTGTGTTTAGGTATGGCTTCTTTATGCAGACAATGAGGGTATCAAATAGCTACTGTTATTCTAAAATCAATATATACCCTTTGTCACATCACTGGAATATTTGTTTGTTCTAGATGTCAGTCTGCAGTTTATGCTTTAAATTTGTCCAAAAAAAAAAATATCATTCTGAACTTCTTCTCAGCCTTCTAGCTGGATGAGCAGCCACTCATAGTGTTCTCTGTTAAAATTGTATTGGATTGGGGCAGGGGGTGGGGGGGCGAGGGGGAGGTGATCATTTACATCTAATGAAAGCATCATATTAGATACTTGCTTTTCAGTCTGAGGGCAGCCTGGAAACAAATAGATGAGACTAATGGAATACTAATGGCCTGTAAAAATGAACTTTCTTTTGTGGTATTTTAAAGTTCTAAGTGTGTTCTCTTGCTTCTCTTGCTGTCTGAGTGCAGAATATGGGCACAGCGCGTCGACATGTTGAATGAATTTGTTTCTTGTTTTCTCAGTATGTATAATGCAGGTGTGTTTAGTCAGACTGCATTCATATAAGGTGGTAAGCAAATAAATAGAACAAACTTTTATGCACATATTTAAATGCAGAAGAGTTTTTATGGCAGGAGGGGGACTAGTAGAAATCAAGACTATAATTGCTAGTTTCCTGTGTGTGTTCATGCTTAGGATGAGTAGGCAGGACCTGGCACATGCTCACTATATGTCCAAAGAAGGAATACATGTGACATTTTAGATGTTGACAGCTTAAAAAATAGAGCAGAGTAGCCAAGAATTACAGTGTGACTTCAGTTATTTAATTTATTGACTGACTTTTCTGAATTACAGTGTGACTTCAGTTATTTAATTTATTGACTGACTTGTCTAATGCCAAACTAAGGGGGTAAAGCACTTAGCTGAAGTAAGACAGATGGTCAGTGAATCAACATTTCTGTGGAGAGTGGTGCTTTTATCCATTTTTTCAGTTATCTCAGTTTTATTATCACAGTATTGATCCAAACATTGGATTTTGTATCAGTTTACATCACCTGATATGGGATCTGGATAAGAACAAATGTAATCTTTCTCCAAGAAAGATGAAATTTTAATAAGCCTTCTGGAGAAAATAGATATGGCAATTTACATGGAAAAATAGAGGTCAACCTACAGTTTAAATACATATTTAAATCCTTTAAAAGCATTATTCTGCATACACATTTCTGTTACGTTACCTTTAAAAACATTTTGTTCCTTGTTGCTTAGGAAGATAACAGTGATCCATAATGCAGAACCTCCTGTTTTGAGTGCCACTGTACTAAATGGTACTAAACAGGCTGCTGCTAGCCCTGTTTCACAATTTTTCAAAACCAAAGTGGCTTAGGGTTTGGAGATCTTTTTGTTCATCACAAGGAAACGTTCATTTTTTTGTGAATCAGCAGCTTCTAAGATGGAAAACGTTACAACTACGTTTTTGTGACTAAGTTCACTGCCCAGGTGAATCTTAGTCTGCCTTTTCCTGCTCTGGTTCTAATGAGTAGATAAGAACAAATAGGGTTTTTTAAATTGTCCTCCACATCCTGTATCTGTGCTCTGGGGCAATACAGACCATTTGTGTAAAACAGGAGTTTTGGATGCCTATGGCAACTGGTGGAACTGCACCTGCACCAATGGCTCTACTTGGCCGTGCCTGAAACGGGCATTCCTCAGCAAGGCACAGACCCCGTCATGGCCTGTGAGAGTGGCCAAGGAACAGCACACCATGATATTTATGCAGTGGGTTTGACTGCAGTTTTTGTCTTATCTCTCTCCTCTACAGGCATGACAGTTCCCAGTGCGGGCTGGTCTATGAGGCAGCCCAGGCAGGGATCTTCAGTGACTTCAGTTTTCTCCCCCAGCTTTCATTCTCTCACATAATACATGAAGCATTCTCAGTTTTTATTTGTTTTACTTGCTCCATATTTTCTTTTTTGCAAATTATTTTTGGTCGGAAAAGTGAAAAAGGGGATGCCAGAGTACAGCATGGTAATTGTAGTGAATTGCAATTCAACCCCAGGGCTTTCACTGGGATGTAAAGAGAGCAGGACTGAGTTATATGCCACTACAATGGTTTTATGTCCACAACAATTATGTGCTAAACTGCTTCCATTTGGTATAGTTTCTTTTCATAAAAAATTAAAACCCCAACTTTTTTATGAATAAGAAATTCTCCTCTACTCTGGATTTTTAGTAGAATATCAAAGCTACTCTAGAATACAGGTCTTTTGCTTTCAAGACATCCAAACATTTTAACTTCATCACTAAAATAATAAAAGTTGCAGGAAAGGTAAGATATTCTTAAAGCATCCTGGAAGTAGATTTTTATGAGCAGTTCTTGCAACAGGCTGTTGCAGATGATAAGTGTTTATGTGGGTTAAGGATTGATTTGACAACTTCATGGAAAAGAAATCCTCTGGGGTTTCCTAAAGGCACACAAATCACAAGTCTTGTGAAGTTCATGAGCTGCAAATGACTGGAGAAGGTCCATAAGTTTTGTTCTTGTGCTTTTGCCTAGACACCCATTTCTGACTTCAGATTCATTCAGTAGGTTTGCTCTTATGTTCTGGCACTAAGAACTATCTGTAGAGCCAAGACAGAGGAAGGCCTTTAGCCCAGAGCATGAAGCACAGTGTCCTAAACCATCGTAAGGGAGTGTGGTAGGAAACAGTTTCACAGACTCAGAATTTGTTTGTGTTGGGAGGTATTTTAAAGGTCATCTAATTCCATGCAGGGATGCCTTCCCTGAGACCAGACTGCTCAAAGCCCCATCCAGCCTGGCCTTGAACACATCCAGAGACGGGGCATCTACAGCTCCTCTGGGCAACCTGGTCCAGTGCCTCACCACACTCGCAGTAGAGAATTTCTTTGTCAGTCCTAATCTAAACCTGCCCTCTTTCTATTTAAAACCATTACCTCTTGTCCTATCACTAACCCACTGATGAAGAGTCCATCCCAGTCTTTCCCACAGGCTCCTTTTAAGTATTGAAAAGCTGTTTTAAGGTTTCCCCGGAGCCATTTCTTCTCCAGGCTGAACAACCCCAGTCTCTCAGCCTATCCTCACAGGAGAGGTGCTCCATCCCTCTGATCATCTTTGTGACCCTCCTCCACCAGGACCACATCCTTGTGCTGAGGACCCCATAGTGGGCACAAAACTCCAGGTGGGGTCTCAGAAGAGCAGAGTAAAGGGACAGAATCCTTCCCTCGACCTCCTGCCCACACTGCTTTTGATGCAGCCCAGGATATGTTTGGCTTTCTGGGTTGCAGCACACATTGATGAGTCCTCTTGAGCTCAATCAATACTCCTAAGACTTTCTCCTAAGGGCTGCTCCCAATCAATGAATCCCTCTGTACTGATATTGGGCACTGCTGCCACCAAGGTGCCAGACTTTGCCCTTGGCCTTGCTGGACTTTATGAGGTTCATCCAGGTCTGCCTCTCAGGCCTGTCAAGGTACCTCTGGATGGCATCCTGTCCCCCTGTTATCAACCACAACTCTCAGTTTGGTGTCATCTGCAAACTTGTTGAGTGTCCACTCAATCCCATGGTCCATGTCTCTGACAAAGACATTAAATAATACTGGCCCCAGAACCCTGAGGGACAACACTGACATCCATCAGGATTCNCACCACTCATCACTGGTCTCCACACAGTGAGCCACTGACTGGCCCTCTATGAGTGGGACCTCCCACCAATTCCTTATCCACAGGTAGTCCACCTGTCACATCTAATTATCACCATTTTAGAGACTGTCCAGGACTGTATCAAATGCTTTGCACAAGTCCAGGTTTCCAGGCACCATGTGGTTTGGCTCAGACTTAAGAAGTTGCTGTATTGTGTGTTGCTGGTGGTGGTCTTCAACAAACACACTAAAAAGAATAAACACCCCTGAAAATTCTTGCTCAGACCCAAACCCAGCAGCAGTTTGCTTAAGAAAAACAATTTTACACAGTTCCGAATTAAAGCAGTTGCATGTAAAACTAACATTTGTCTCTGTGCTAAGCTTCAGAAGTATGGACTAACAGATTTTGGTTGTGTAACTTAACAAGCTATTGAAAGCAACTCTCCTAAGTGTAAGGGTGATGAGATAGTGCTAGAACTGTTGTTTATGCAACAGACCATGTCTCTGCTTTGACTCAAGTTTCCTGAACTGAAACTCAAGTAAAACAATAATAGTTATTTAAAAATGACTGTGCTCTGGAGTTTCCTGAGAAACAATCCCAACTGCATATACAAAGTAATGACAACAAAAATTCCCTCCTCCTTATCCTAAATAATAAGTTGTTTTCCTTTTCTTTCCTCTCTAAAAGAAGAAAAGGGATTCTAAAAGAATTTAATTTTTGCCTTCACTAATATCCATTGTTAGCATTTAGATGATTCATTTTTCCTAGTAATTTTTCTTTGCTTATAATTTTCACAGTAGAAAATTTTTGAGATTCAGAAAGCATTTGGTTATCATGTTCCTCCTCTGGCCAATAGATGGGACTCTTACCTCTGATATCCCTTTTCTCTTTGATATTATTGCATAGATAATAATGCAAAAACCATCTGTGAAATCTGAGACATGAGGGGTATGTTTCATCTCTGAAAAATGTATCAACAAGGGACCTCTGCGGTTGTTGACATCTCAAATAACACAGATATGCAGGAGATTGGAGATACCAGAACTTGAGGTTAGAGCAGGTTCATCTTTCAGACAAAGTTTTTCGTTTACAAATTAAAAATACTTATTGTCTGGGGTTTTTACCTCTGAAGAAGGATGCATACAGTAAGAGCCAGGTAACATAATAAATGAGATACAAACCACGAAACAGGTCAAGCTAATTAGGGGAGTTAATCATGACTGTGCTCCTGTTGCCTTTTACTCTCAGACATGAGATTGACACAAAAATTGCTAAAGCATATTAGAAGCCGGCCTGCATTGGAATAGAAAAACTGGATTTTGTTGGAAAGTACTGCTTTGGATGACAGACAGTTCCAAGGTAAAATGGTTCATGGAAATATCTCTTTCCTCTTAGTTCTGGTGAAATGTAGGTGGGTTTCAGCCTAACTGGAAACGCACCAGCTCCTGTGGTGGACCTGAGGACTCCTGTGTTCCAGCTTTCCTGGCTGAGAACTTATTGGTGGAAATACTGGAACATTTTCAATGACATTTGGAGTCAGTGTCCTCGACTCAATGACAGGGAGTCTGAGACCTCTTTGTGGCTCTTGTGGCATATGGATAGTTCTTTTGCAGACAGTCAGGAGCTGAATGCCTGGAAGACTTAGTGCAATTAACATGGTGTTCAGAAGTTGGCCCTCCAGGTTTAATTTCCATTGCTTTTCCTTTTTCCAGTGAAATGCTTTGATTACTTTAACTTGTCTTTCTAGGTTTCAGAATAGACAGGAGAATATGAAGTCCTAAAGCAGAACTACAGTGTCCCACACTGGAATGCATTTTATTTTCTAGCCCTCAAGATGGCTGTGAAATGGTGAGCAGTTTTGTCTTCAAGAGAGTGTTGCTCTCTGCTGCTCTTGCTGCAGCCTTATCCCTGCACATTTCCTTTTACAGTTTTCTCATGTGTCTGGTTCCCCTGTGTATTGTGCCTTGTGCCTATTGCCTGAGCACCTTGGGGGATGCTCAGCAGTGGCCTGGAAAACACCACACATCAGGATACAAATGTGAGCATATGCAGTGTGTGTGTGTGCAACGAATACACAGCACTGCCCCGAGGGCATTTGCCCAAAATTGATCACATGGAAGGGGATCATGCCATCAAGCCCCAGCTGATGGTGTTGAAGTGTGAGATGCCCATCAGTCAGATTAAGCAGCAACCAGGGAATCGTGCATCACTTTTGACACAAAGGAGTCACACAGAAAAGAGGTATGAAAGGCACATTAAAAAGTTGTGACAGAGCAGAGCTTGACAAAGCCAGAAAATGCCCCACCAACAAAACCACCTCTGTCCAGGCCAGACAGAGCATCATTCCTGAAGGTACTGGGGGGTGCCTGTACCCAGTTAGCAAGGGAGAGGACACCAGCACTCTGGACAATGCATACCCTCAGCATGGAAGCCTGGAAACACAGAATGCTGGTATTTATGTATTTATTAGCAGTTCATTAAGTGCCTAGAATTGTGGATATTACTGGCATCATCCTAATTTTACAAGAGACTGTCAGGATGCTTTGCCACAGTGTGTGCCTGGCTGGACCTTGTCTTTTGAATGCCCACAGGCAGCTGGAGAGCAGTGGCTGCACTCCTGGAGTGTGTCTTAGCTTTCATTTCATCCTGATGGAATCAGTTTCACACAGAAAGAACTCAGCACTCCAAAACCATTCCCAAAGCATGGAAAACAGGGGCAGATGCAAGTGCTGCTGACTCACCCAGCAAAGTGGCTAGTGCAGTGTGTCCTCAGCTGAGCAGGGTATGTTCCCATCGCCTGCATGTCTCGCCATCAGGTCAGAGGCACGAATGACCTGCAGCAGAGGGGCATTGAAAACCCCAGTGCTGAGCTGCCTGACACCAGCACAGCTTTGCAGCTGGTGTGTCTGACTCTCACACCCATGTTTTGCTAGCAAAATGAATATTGATGTCATGTTTTCATTCTGTGCTGTAATAAAAATCCCGAATAACCTAGATTGGTATTCTAATTCATTAGAATTTTATCTTTTTTTCCTAAGTTAAAAACAGTCCTATTTTTAATTGCAGATAATTCAAATCCCAAAAGGCAGGGAGGAGAATGTGTTGGCTGCAAAATATGGCAATTCCTTACTGAGCAGTTGTCACTACTGTAGCCCCCCAAAAATATTTTCAAATTTTTTTTTGTAATAATACTGTATGTCAACTTTTTCTATTTTTGTGCAATAAATGAGCTATTGTAGTTCTACACCACAGGCAAACCTGTCAGCTGGTAAAATGAAATATTAATTTGTTTGTTTGTTTGTTTGTTTTACAATCTCAAGAGATTTTCCTTACTTTGAAGCAAGCAAACTCTACCACCTGCAAGCTAACTCTCAGGTATGCCATTAGTCAAAGGGCTTCTGGCAAGTTGTGCAGCATCCCTCTGAAAGCACATGAAAAGGAGTGGAGGTTGATCCTCTGCTGATTAAAAAAGGGAAATAGGGGAAGAGAGAGTGGAATTTCTTGATCATGTTGAATTTCTGCAAACAAAATGTGTCATTCTCTTTAACAAGGAGTTTCATTTGTCCCCAGGGTGTCAGCAGGCTGGCCAGACTGCTGAGTCAGATCAAATGTCATCTCAAATGATCAAAAGTTGTGTTCATTCACGCTCTCTGCTCTTGGTTTCCCTTTGCAATGCTCTCTAACTGTTGCTTGCACAAAGGCTTTGCTTGGGACTTGCTTTAGTGAGCAGATGTGAAAGTGTATGTTCTTTACAGAGCAGCTCAGTGTCCAGCACGTAAGAACTGCACAGCATGTTTAGGTAGCATACACGTCTCTGTTGTCCCTGTTAGGTAGCATATATGTCTCTGCTGAGGAAGAAGCGTGCTTCCAGCTCACAGAAACACCTCCTCCTGCCACATTTTGTCTGAAATGACTTCATTAGTTTCTTGAACCAAGCCAGCAAGGTTACAGAATACTGAGTTTTCCTGAATCTTTAAGTTGTTGTTAAATATTTCTCTTGTGCTCCAAATGATGGATTTGTTTCTCACCTCCTACTTGTCTCCCCTGCATTCGCCAAAACATGATGAAATTGATGACCTGAACGTTTAGAGAGATGAAGGGAATGATCTCTTTATGTTTCATATGATTAACCTCTAACTTCAGCAGTGGAAGAGAACATTACTTCAAACACTACAGGTGTACTTTGAAAAGAGCAGAACGATTTAAATGGCTAGTAGCTTCACAGACAAATTCAATTTATTGAGAGTAGTCTGTCATTATACTTTTAAATGCTGCATGGCTGTATGGAAAGACAAGAAGCAACAGTTTCCTCCGGAGAGAGAACTGTCCAGCATATCAGTGATTTTTCCATTATTCTTTTTCCGAAGTATAATTGTCAGTGTTGATGGCTTGAAGCTCAGTTTATTGAAAGAATAATCTGAAATGTAAGGAAAAACAGTTCTGCTTTTCATGGCAACTTGAAACCATAATGAGATGCTTCTGACCTATGATGCACCTGTGTGTTCCTTTTCTGACCTCCATGCTTGAGAATGATGAGTAAGAGCCTCATTAGATTGCTTGGAGTCTGTGGCTCTTTGCATGAGGGGTTACTTCAGTACTGTAGCTGTGGTGGGGGCTGGAGTCTGCCAGTCCAGAATTCAGGCAGGCTGCACTGCTTATCATCCTCTTGACTCTCTGTGCCCTTTGCCTCCCTCCAAGGGCTCCACAATAATCCTTGGTGCGCAGAATGTGAGGACATTTTACAGTGTTTTGTGTTCCTGGGAAAATGTGAGTGCTAGGTCAAATGATGCTTTCAGCTCCCTCTGGCTAGATATATCGATTTAAGTGTAGTCCATTAATGTAATAATTATGAATTCATGACCCAGT
Source organism: Dryoscopus gambensis (assembly GCA_013389985.1). Lineage (NCBI taxonomy): Eukaryota > Metazoa > Chordata > Aves > Passeriformes > Malaconotidae > Dryoscopus > Dryoscopus gambensis. The sequence continues at coordinate 65,608 of WEIT01004297.1, read as the reverse complement.
GCTTTTCTCTCCTACACAGAACAGTTACTGTTTCATAATGGCTTTCCTTGTTTTCCAAGTATTCTTAAAACCCTCTGCACTATCTACTAGAATGGGTGAGCTTCTTTGGCTCTGAGTTCAGGTAAATTATATAACCAAACTTTTCTACCAATTCTCCAAAAATGATAAAAGCTGAGTCAACCAAGCAATGACAACAGAAATGCCTAATAAACTAAGGACCCAGGATGACCTTACACAAAACTGAAGCTGATCAGTTTAATCCAGGATAGCAAAAAGCTCTGTCAACTTTATTTCACCAGTATTTAAAAATGAGTGCATTAATGAAAATTAGTATAATTTTTAAAAATTTGTGGGTTTTTTTTCCTTTTACTATTGGGAAACTGAGAGACAAGGAAACAAATACATGACTATACCAGCAATTTGTAAAGGCATCTGTTTCATATAGATTCCTAGTCCCCTACATCTTGCATGTTCATGTTTGACTCCTCTGCTTTGTTCCTTGCAGTGGAAGAAGACCATCCATCACAGATATAAATGTTTCACAGCTCAGAGCACAGTCACTTTTGGGCATTTGCTGTACTTTGCAGCTCTTTGTCTCCTACTTCAACATTTTACTGTTCCTCTCCTTTTAGTGGTTGGAGTTATCCATCATTTTGTCTTATTCCTTACCTTCAGGAACAAGGAGTTGTCCCATCTTCACTTCCAGTCTTGCTTGCAGGGATACTGAGGGGCCATTTGGGAGCTAGAAGAGACTGCTCTTTCACCATGCTCTGATGGTGAGGCATGCAAGGATGTGCTTCCAAGAGAATGACCAGATTTGGTAGGAAGAGAGGGCTGAATTGCCCACCTCTACTGGCCACAATAGCTGCTGATAACATATCCAAGAAAAGGGAAACTGAAAAGGATGAAAGCTGCTTTTCTGAAGACCCCACTGGTCAGGGCAGACTGTTAAATATGTCTGTAGGGATTTGGTCTTCACCGAGAGAAGGCCGCCTACTCTCGAGGTTCCCTCATCTTTAACAACCTAATGGGAACAGGGAGCAGCTGGACTTCTGCTTGCCCTGGCAGCCAGGAGAGAGGAGCAGCAGTGGGTGGAGGCCACCTTGTATGGCTGAGCCTCCTCTGCAGCTGGTAGATCCAGCACTGGGATGCACTTTGTGAAGCAGGATGGCAGCCGAGCACTTTGCTTGGCACACTCTTGCAGCTCAAGAGGGAAAGATGTGATGAAGAGTACAGGGTGGGAATCAGACTTGGTGTTCTTCTCCGTGCAGAACAGTAGGGAAAGTGGTTTCCAAAACCAGCCAGCCAGCTTCTCTTCTGACAGTGGAAATAGCAGATCTCTTAACCTGCAGCCTACTGTGCCTGATGTGTGTCCAGTATGCACCACACCTGCATGGTTTGCTGCACCGTAAGGGGTCACTGGAATGAGGGTGAGATTTAGAAACACTAATAATTTTTGCAGGCAAATGAACTAACAAGCCATTGCTCCATCCACAATGCAGAAATGTTTTAAATGTTTTTCTCCTTTTTTCTTTTT
>WEIT01004297.1:19383-64052 GCA_013389985.1 Dryoscopus gambensis | reverse complement strand
TTTTTTTTTTTTTTTTTTTGCCACTTGCTAAACAAGCCAGCACTATAAAATTATTTTGGAAGAACATGTTATTATCAGTTCCACACAGCTGTAGCTTAAAGGAGAGAAAACTCCCCAAAGCTTTCAAAACTGGCAGTGCAATGATCTGGTGGAGGAACCCATCGCAGAAGGTGTGCATCCTGGTGTGGATCTCTACCTTGACCCCATGAAAAATCCTTTCATTACAAGCCAATCCATGAACTGGCAACAGTTTCACAGAGCTGGACTGGAAAGGACTGTCTGTATCACAATAGCTACTATGCAAATTTCTTGCATTAATTAGTGTCAGGTGTTTGGGATAGAAAGAACTGATTGCTTTTTCAAGAGAGGGGAACAGAACAGATTTACATTTTCACATTTTTAAGACAGAGGAAAAGATGTGGTCCTTTCCACTTTCCAAAACATAGTTAGTTAGCAAATTTCTTGACCCTTTATTTTCTATTCATTAGACTAACTCTTAGAGCAACCCCTCTTAGTTCTTGGTGCTGTACAAACGTACAGTGAGGGTGAATACCTGCCAGTGGTCTAAAGAGACAACAGAGACAAAAAGTAGGACGTAATATCCTCAGGTATAGCTGGGTACCAAGGCACAGAAGAGCTAAGTCATTTACTCAGGTCATGATTGGTGTGAATTAACATTTCTTGATCTGGTTCAACTCTTCGTCCAGTGCTTTATACATTGGCATTATGTAAAAATTGACTAAAATGCTCTTTTTAGATTAATTTAGTATGATGAACAAGTGAGATTAAATCATAAGATTTAGGACCATAAGTATCATTATTACAAGATCATTTTTTTCTATTGGCATGTTGTAATGGGACATAGTCCTGAGCAGTCATACATTTGTCAGATATTATCATAAATACTGCTTTTGTGATTAGCACCATTCTCCTTAAAGCAAGGAAAAGTATTTCATCCACAGTTATTCTTTTCTAGGAAATAGAACATTATAATGAATATGTCTGTCGTCCTCCCATGAAAAATCAGTATTATATAGAACAGGGACATACAGTATCTATTTAAAAAAAAAAAAATAGCGCTTATTAGAAGAAAAGAAGTTATTACTTAAGTGGATTTTCAAAAGTATCTTATGAAGGCAAAAGAAAATTAAAATAGCCAAAGCTATTTAAACATCCAAAGCAGTGTTCACAGTCTCTTCTGAGTTATGTAAGAGAAGAAAGGCACAATTTATTTGAGAAAATATTTTTTCTCTTTGCCATATTTTTCTCCTACTTTTTCCTTCTTTCCAATGTCTTTTTCAGTGCTTCCTCTGACACTGAGTTGAATGCTGGTGAGTCAATATTTGAAATAAATATATAGGACCAAGATTAGGTACTTTAAATTTGTCACCACCTCTGATGTTTCTGGCTGAAAGCTGAGAAGTTTAGCAAGGTCTGTGGGGTTTTTTTTGATGAATTATAAAAAATCAAGGTCTCACTGAATGGCAGCACAGCCTTCAGGTGCATCAGCCCCAGTTTCATAACGTCAGCAAACTTGCTGAGGGTACACTCTATTTGTTTGACTCTCTTGTGTATTCACAAGTTAAAAATAAAACCACCAAATCAGAAAAAAATGTGTCTCTAAAATCATCAGCAGTGGAGCTAGAGTCAGGTAAAATACCTTAAATGAGTTCCAACTTATTTAATGTCTCATTTTTTCTTTACTTCTCTGGTAGGCAGTTAAATAAATTATGAATATGTGGGTGCAGACATGAACTTGTTTTATGCATGGGTCATTAAATAATTGAGGTCTGCCATAAGAAAGGAAAAAATAATTATGTGTTCTTTCAGGGTCTTCAGTGATGCAGGTTATCAAGCTAGCAAGAAGGGAATCCAATTTTGAAGGCTCTGAACTGGCTACTCATATTCATGAGGCAGAATTGGGAAGTATAATAATTTTATGTTTTGTTTCAGTGGTCAGGAAGAGTAAACCAGATGAAAGAAGGGTGTAAGGTACAGGGAGCCATTAAATAGACTAATATATTTCAACAACTAAAAAAGCAGTTGAAGTGGGATGCTAAAAGTCTGTCAGATGGCAAACAGAAGACAAGAGAAGAAGAAATAGTTGTTCAGTGCCTCTCCTGAAAAGAGAAGAGGACCAGATGAAGCAAGAAGCTGGAAAATAAAAAACAAGAGTGTGGACATATTTCTTCTCATAATGATCTGATCTAGTGTGGCTGTCTTATATTATAACCTATTTCCACATAAAACATCCAAGCCCAGTTTCAAGTTTTAAAGTTTATCAGGTGGAAATGTTTTCCAAGAAGGTAAAGATACTGTAAATCAAACAGAAAGCCAACTGTGTCCTGGGCTGCATCAAAAGCAGTGTGGCCAGCAGGGCAAGGGAGGGGATTCTGCCCCTCTGCTCTCGTGAGACCCCATCTGGAGTTGTGTGTCCAGCTCTGGGATCCCCAACATAAGAAGGACATGGACCTGTTGGAGGGAGTATAGAGGAGGGACATGAGGATGGTCAGAGGGCTGGAGCGCCCCTGCTACGAGGAAAGGCTGAGAGTTGGTGTTGTTCATCTTGGAGAAGAGAAGGCTCCAAGCATAACTTATTGTGGCCTTCCAGTATTTAAAGGGACCCTACAAGAAAGACAGAAACAGACTTTTTAACAGTCTTCAGAGATAAAGGATAATGATTTTAAATTAAGAAGAGGGTACATTTAGGGCAGATATAATGAAGAAATTTTTTTGAGAGTGACGAGACACTGGAACTTGCCCAGAGGGGTGGTGGATGCCCCATCTCTGGAAACATTCACGGTCAGGTAGGACAGAGCTCTGAGCAGCCTGATCTAGTTGAAGATGTCCCTTCTCACTGCAGAGGAGTTGGACTAGATGACCTTTAAAGGTCCCTTCCAACCCCAACTATTCTATTGGATGTTTGTTTTATAATTCATGGAGAAAATTATGTAGGTAGGAAAGGAGGAAGAATCAAACAAAATATTGCATTAAAAAAACCCAACAACACCAGTTTTCATTTTCATTAAATACATTGATTTGCAGTATTATTTCCAGGAAACTGTGAAGTTACAAAGTAGCCATGTGTTTATGACCACAAAGGCTGTATCCCTTTGCCAATTTCTGGTCACACAGCATGAGTGATTTCCCTTGTTACAGGAAATGTTGCAAATGGAACCATCCTTCCATTTCTTTCAAACCTATCTTATAAATGATTTTTTTGAAATACTGTTCAGTTTAAAAATAAATACTGAAGTTCTGTTTTCTAAAAAATAAAAGAAAACAGCAACAACAAAATCCCACAAGAAAAGAGGTCTAGTTCACAATATTTGGGTAAACTTCAAATCTTCCACAAGATATTTCCTCCACGAAGGAAATCAGAATGCAGAACCTACATGTAAAACTGTTTTATTTTGGGCAAAGGATTGAGAAAGTCATTGCTTCCTTTCATCAAACTGACACACCACATGGAAAAATATCAACATTAGCTTAAAATCATATGCTATTCCTTATTCTCCTTTGAAGATTTTGTCATTCACATTTTTCTTTGAGAGATATTTATTTATCCGAGGTTTTTGGATGCATAAACATCCAGTCTGATATTATTGCACTTTCAGCCCAAAAGACTTCTATTCTGTTTTAGGAAAATAACAAACTAAGAACTGTCAGCACTGACTCAAAGGTATCCTGATCCTTACAAGATCAGGATCAATGGATTTCCTCAATAGTTGATGACAGCCAAATACCATTAGGTTTGGATATAGAAATTACATCTTCCACTAGAGCAAGAAGCAGCTATTTCCATCAGTTAAGGGGTAATACACCACAGAACTGGACAAAAATATTGTTTAACTCCAGTTAAAAGTTTAGAGATACCTCTTGTTACTTCCATTTTGCCTCATAAGTAGATTGCTGACAGCAAAACCCACTTCTTCTCAAAGTCAAGTGGAGGAGGGACTAAAATCTTTGGATTTTAGGGAGAAGGCAGGACCTAGTGTTACAGTTAATTCGGAGTTGGAGTTAAGAAGAGGCAGTAAGCAGAAAACTGGTGGGTCTGTCTCCCTGAGGCTGTTTTTCAGTATGAACTTCTGCAGCCCACATGAATAGAAGACACATGGAGAAATTCAAATCTCAGGAGGAAGAGATTCAAATCCTCAGTGAGGAGGCTCAGTCCAGCTCTCCAACATGATCCCTGACCACACTCTTCCAGCACATTTTCACATTATTTTTTGTTTAGAATAAATAAGCTTTTTTTTGACTGATAGATGTGTCACTGAAGTGTTGCCAAACCCTTTAATACACAGCAAAAGAAGTCACAACAGCTACTGCTTGCATTTTGACAAGTTTCTTATTTTTCTGTCAGGCTGTGCTTCTCCCATAAAAGAAGAGGTGTTTTAGAAGGACATCTCTTAATTTGTGACTCATTCTGCACAGTAGGATCTTTCTTGGCTTGAGGCTGATAAAACATTTCTGTTTCCCTTTCCTGGCTCCAGGGCTTTCTTCCTTTTCAGAACTGGTTTGGTTTTGCTTTCTTCTATAATACTATAAAACTTTGTTTTGTTATTCAGGTGGGGTTTTTTGCCTTGATGTGCAAACTGCTGTCTGTTCACTCTGCCTCATTCCTCTCCAGCACTTTTGGACTGAAATCTTCAGCACAATGCCATGGAGGATGTCTGCTGTAGAACCTTACTTTGCCTTTTGTCTTTTCCTTATTTGCTTTGAGAGAATAGGAAGTACCTGCATTTCCTAAGTATGAGATGTTGATGCAGACTGATGAGAGCAAATCTACAAATTATATTCTGGAGACTTCTCTGGAGTTACTGTCAACTGATTCTGATACCTCCTGTTTGTACTCAAACAAAGCACTATCCTAATCCACTAATTTTTGCGTGATAAGCAGCATGAAATAAACTTTGCTGAGGATTCTTAGCAGATATTTAAATGCCTCTGAAACTATTTTATCACTTCAGTCTGAAATTACCCTTCTCAGATCATTTAGTCTGTGAAAGTAATTATATGTTTACCGTAACTGGCTTGCTAAATAAATGTTGAGGCCCCTATGATTAATGTGCTTATTCTTGTCAACAAAATAAAGCTGTAGCCTACGCAAATATGTCAGACATGCCATGGAGCAATTTCTAGAGCCTTCTGGAAACCCCTTTGGTGCAGGCATGACCTGCTCAGAAAGCTCCATCTAGGTTGATCCCTTTTCCCATGCAAGCAGTGATATTTGCAGTTCTAAGTTAGTGAATGTTGTGATTTTGGAATGGTGTTCTCCAGTTTAGTACTCCTGCTAAAAACACATCACCACTCACAAGCCCCCTCCAATGGGAGGCACAAAAGGCAGAGATCACGGGTTGAAGAACAATTTATTGGAAACAGCAATGACAGAGGAAAACAAACTAACAATATTAGTAATGAAAGTATACAAAAGAGAGAGTGATTCCCATGCAAAACTGCTCACCGTGAACCCCAAGAGAATGAACAAATGGTGAACAGCTTCCCCCTTCCCACCACCTTTTCTCCATCAAAAGCCCCACCTTTCTTCTCAGAAGCCAGACAGTCCCTGAACTCCTGCCCTGGAGATGATGTGAGTGGTACAAAATAACCTCCCGGCCACACACACAGAGCTCTGGGCTCTGCCCCTTCATGAGTCACGGGTTGAAGAATCTCTTTCCTGGATGGAACCAGGACAGAGTAGTGGCTTTGTGAGGCACTATTTTGGTAACAGGGAGCCTTTTTGGCAATGGAGGGGGCTACAAGAGTGGCTTCTGTGAGGAGGTGTTGAAAGCTTCCCCGGTGTCTGACAGAGCCAATGCCAACCAGCTCCAAGACAGACCTGCTGCTGGCTGAACCCAGAGGTGTTGGTGGTAGCAGCTCTGGGGTAAAATATTTGATGGGGGAAAGAAAGTGGTGCAAGAGTAACTGAAAGAGAGGAGTGAGAATACAGGAAAGAAACCTGACACATAATTCAGGTAAGAAGGTGGAAGAGGTACTCCAGCCACTGGAGCAGAGATTCCCCTGCAGCCTGTGGTGCAAACCATGGTGAGGCAGCTGTACCTCTGCAGCCCATGGAGGTGCACAGTAGAGCATAGATCTACCTGTGGTCCATGGAGGACACCATGCTGGAGCAGCTGGATGCCTGAAGGAGACTGTGACCCTGTGAGAAGCTCATGCTGGAGCAGGCTCCTGGAAGGACCTGTGGACCCATGGAGAGAGAAGCCCAGGCTGGAGCAGGTTTGCTTGCAGGACTTGTGACCCATGTTGGATCAGCCTGTTCCTGAAGGACTGCACCCCGTGGAAGGGACCCATGCTGGAGTAGTTTGTGAAGAACAGCCTGATGGAGAAACTTGTGGTGGACCACTTCCTGTTGGAGGAACTTCATGCTGGAGCAGGGGAAGAGACTAAGGAGTCCTGTGCCAGGATCAATGGTCTCTTCAGGTTCCTTATCTCTATTACCAAGGTTGGTCTTGGGGTATTCACCATGGTTTTGGGACAAGGACTTTTGGAGGAGTACAGTTGCTGGAAGGGAAATGCGCACACACTACTCACTAGAGCCCTCACAATATCAGCCTTCCTATTCACCACAAGCTCATTATATTTTGGACCAGCCTTGCATGGAGATGTGACAAGGGAAAAAAGCCCAAGCGCTTTGCTTACTTCATTACTACAGACTCCCAGCAAACATAGAGTCACAGAAATTCATATGTATGAAGGTTGCTGGCTCTGCTCCAGCTCCGAGCAACTTTCAAACAGTCATGTCACAGCAGCACTGTGCCCTGTTACACACCCACACAGAGTTCATCTTTATTTTGAATCCTTTTGGTAGCTCCCACAGATTTTAGCTACTGTTTGTGTGGTGTTCCAACAATGGTTAAATAAGAATGCCTCCAGTTCTTGCTATAACTTCAATCATAGTAAAATCCTCATGTAAAGAAAAACAGCTGTTTCCTTTGTCTGGGGGCTCAGAAAACTGAATGACACTTCCTGAAAGAGACAATGCCTTTTTCAGACAGACTGATGCATTGTGAATGAGGAGAGCTTCCCAGCTCTGCAGGGCCAAGTAGGATGTCCTTGATCTGCACCACCATCAGAACAGAGAGGGGAAGTCTGACAGATAGCTGCTGCACTTTTATTTTTGAAAGCTAGGAGATGTAATGCCTAAAACTATTTTATCTCCATTCACATCCAGTTCTGTCTCAGCCTTGAACATGCTGCCTCAAAGCCCCTGGATTTTTCGATTCTGCTGCTGTGAAAATGCCTTGTGAAGCAAGATTAAAGCTTCTGGAACCTGCCGTCTTCAGCCTATACAAATTGCAGAGGATGCAGGTTTCAATGTATTACAGGTACTTAGAAAATCCACAGAGCCTCCATGTGGCACAGCTGTATGTATTTCACTATTTAACGTAATTTCAGCTGTGATAAAATGATGTGGCCACTAATACTATGTTGTCAAGGAGATTATTTGACCTCTCTCAGAGGGAGTTCACTGTGTGGAAAGCAAAAAGCTCAGGATAAACAATTCATTTTAAAAGAGCATCCATGCATAATCATTGATGCTGTACAAAAAGCAGTGCACATTAACTCCTTCTTTCTATGTTCGTGAAAATCAATTATCCTAGTGGGAGTTTTACAGTGCCCAAACTGGATGGAGTTTGACCTCCTAGAGAAGACATCTGACAAAGTGTTCTAAGGTTTTTCATGGCTGTCAGGGAGCAAAAGATGGGAAACAAATTGTGACTGCAAATTACTGCAGTAGCAACATAAGAGAATTTATGAGAATGATGTGTCCGAAGAGCAATCCAACTAAAAAGAAAATATTTCAGATGCCTAAGGATAACCGATGGCACAGTCAGGATCTGATTTGATGTCTGCTTGATTCAGTGAGGGAAACTACCTTATTTTGGGTCCAGGCTGTATAGAAACAGGATCATGACCAAACAGAATAATAAAGAAGACCCATCCATAGAAGAATGTCTTTAAAATTTGCAAAAATAAGAAGGTGTACATGTTTTCAGCATAACTTGCCCATTTTGAGGCTTTATAACAAATTGTGGAAAGGACAGGTACAGTAGGCTGGAAGTATCCCATCTCTGCCCTGCAGTAACCACTGTTTTGACCTGGTTAGCCACTCTGTGCTTCTCCTGCCACATAAGGAAATGCAAAACCAGTTTGAGACACTTATTTTCCCACAGAAATTGTGGACAGATATATCCAGACTGTAAACAGTCATCGCAGGCAAGTGAAACAGCAAAACAAGGCTTAGAGAAACAAGCCACAATCTCTGAAGCAGAGTCAGGCCTTCATTTTGAAAGAAAGAATTTCCCCTGGCATGGTATAAAACTGACTGAAATAAGTAGCAACAATATTAGAGCTTTCCAACCAAGTGATACCATACAGCAGTTCCACTTTTCAAGGAAGTCACTATTTTGTTACTTTATCAAAACTAAACATCACCAACTGAATTGGACTCTATGGGCACTTGTTAACACCATGGGCTGTGGCTGCATGTCCCCTTCTTGTGTAATGAAGCTGTGACACGACATGCAATTCAAAATGCATTTCCCCAATTACTCAGTATACATAAAAATTGCCATCCTATAAAAGATCATGACTTAAAACTGTAGTGTCAGAGCTGGAACGCTCAACAAGAAATGTACCTGTACAACCTACTGTGTTGGGAATACATGCTGAGATCAACTGTCATCTTTGTTTTGTGCTGTGCTTTCCATCCACAGAGCATACCCAGGGTTCAAGCATCAGGGTGAATCACTGAATTAGTTTTCCACCCTTCTTTCAGCAAGTCAGTAAAAAACTCCTTTATTTTAAAAATAGGGCTTTATTTTAAAGTGTTGATATTCTAGGATATTTGCAATTAATAATTTCCAATGCTATTTTTTTCAACTAAAAATCCTTTGCACAGGACTTGGGCTAACTGTAGTTGCCCCAGGAAAATGGGGGAGCAGTAAATGGATGTAAAATGAGATTGATTTGATCTGATTTAGTCTGTGTTATATTTTGCTTTTATGCAGTTTGCACACCTATTTTTAGTGATAATACATCGAATAATAGTGAATCCCAAATGACAACCAGCATGTGATCACATAGACATGGAGAAATGAAGAAACACTTTGTTCAGTGTGTATTATGAATGCCCATTCTTCTTCTCTGAATTCATCATGTTTCCAGACATCTTCTGATACATATGTACCAAACAAATGGCTTATTTGCTTTGAAACAGTTCATAAAGTGCCTGTTGCTAGGGTAGCTGTACCTTTTTCAGATATATTTGTAAGGATGGAAGCTTCCTCCCTCTTTGGTTTTTCAAAAGCAGTTAAAAAATGAGGACTCTTGTCCTCAGCACACAAAGGGATGTGCACAGCATTGAATTAAAAATCATAAGCCTTAGAATGTTGTTAAGTCTGACTTGGTGTATCTTCATTGCAACATGCAGCCAAGTACTGATGCAGCTTAATATTTATATTGAACCATCCTAATTTTTAAACTTAATTTTCAATATTTGGGGCTTCAGGACCTTAGGTGTTGATTTGATACTGTTTTTACATTCATTCTCTGTATTACATTGTTGGGAGCAGTGTGCTTTGGTGCTGTTCCCTCCAAAGAGCTGTATGACCCCTCCCCTGGACACCATTTTAACAAAAGAGGTATATACCACCTCTCCTCAAACTCATGTGCAATGCTAGGTATTGTGCAGCCATTCCAAGGTTTCCTACCACCTCAATGAGCTAATTCCATCAAAAACTATTACAGTGAATTAAAGGACTATATATTTTTCCTTAATAACCTTTGCAATGGTGTGAAATGCAAGGGAAGACCAACAACTTCTATGATTGCAAATGGCCATGGCAACTAACAAGCTAGTTGAGTGTTGCAGTGCATGTGGCAGTGGCCACAATGCCCACACCAATGAATTCCTGGTGTACAAGCACGCAGGGCACTTGGGTCTAACTTTCTGGTCATGGTGAATTCCCATTTTTCCCGGGAACTGCATTTTGCATATTGTTCTGTTATAGGTTCAAGATTTCCCCACCCAGTTTATGTATGCCCTTATGTTTCTGCATATCCTTTATGGATTATGTATGATCTCTGGAAAGTTTTGTTGTATTCGGTACCCCATTTGTTCATTCAAATGGCACCCTCCCCTGAGTTTGTCCCATTGGATGTTTTCCCCTGTTGACGCTCGGAGCAGATTGCCCGGAGTCCGCACAGCGTCTGACTGTCGGAGGTGTCCCGGGGCGGGCCCTTGTTACAGCCCGGGCTGACGCAGATCTGATACAAAAGTGACAGAACGGTGCTGGCCCCCTCGCAGGGAGCAGGCTGCAGACCGATGTGAGAGTAGCGCTGGTAAAGGCAAAGGAACAGAGAGGGGCCCTCTGTGGCTTCAGAGCTTTAATAGAACAATGCAGAAAAGACGCGGCTGAGGAATGCAGCCCCTTTTTGTATAGGAGCCAAAAGGGGTGGGATAAAGGATTACAACCAGTGGAGTTCTGTAAATTGTGAAGTGACAGGGGAGAACATCCAATGGGACAAACGCAGGGGAGGGTTCTATTTGAACGAACAAATGAAGTATCGAATGTAACAGAACTTTGCAGAGATCATACATATTCCATACAGGATATGCATAAGCATAAGGGTATACATACAACTGGGTGGGGGAACCTTGAACCTATAACAGAATGATAAGCAAAAAGCACTTCCCAGGGAGCACGGGAACTCGCAGTGGCCAGGGTGTTAGATTCCAGAGCCCTGGGTGCTCATCCACCAGGACTTTGTTGGTGTGGGCGCTGCAGCCACTGCTACATGCACTGCAACACCCTGTCACTTCTCAGTTTACAGAACCCCATTGGTTGTAACCCTTTATTCCGCCTCTTTTGACTCCCATACCAAAACGGCTTGGTTCCCCCGCGGTTCGCCTCTTTGCTTACATGCTTCGCTTGTAATAAAAGGTTGGAGCCGTGCACAGGGTCCCTCTCTCGTCCTTTGCCTTTGCCAGCGCTCCTGTTACATCGCTTTGCAGTCTGCTCCTCCCGAGGGAGCCGGCATCAGCTCTGTAATTTTGTATCAGACCTGCGCCTGCCGTGCTGCAGCAAGGGCCCGCCCCGGGACACACTCGGCTGTCAGACGCGGTGCCGACTCCGGGCAACCTGCTACCAGCGTCAGTTGAGAAACTGGATATGTAGCAACTTGGAAAAAAATGATATTTTAGTCCATGCTAAAGAAAAAAAAAAAAAAAGCTCTTTTAGGGCTTGTGTCTTTGTGTTGTTCAGTTTTGTTAGTGTGAAGTGACAATAAGGTTCACAAGAGCTGTTTGAAACTGGCTAAAAGAGCTTTGTTTCTTGGGGTGTTAAATGAAGACACGAATCTATACAACTCACATTCCACCTCAAAATTCTTGCTACTGCTTCATGTCAGAGTTAGCTGTGCAAGCAATGACTGTTGGGGCCAAGAGTCACAAATTCTCACCTTCTCTTAGCAGTTCTTATTCTGAGACATATTTTGTCCTTGTTTAGTTTATGTTCTGGGCTTCTGAACTGCTTGTTTATATGAACTTTATTTCACACTTTGTGGTCTGTGTTAGGTAAAGGTAGTTTTTTTTTGTTGGATGTCATTTTCCATGGTCCCTGCATCTTGTGTGTGTGTGAACAGGGGTGTCACTTAGCTGACTTACTAAGGAAGCATGTTTTTAAAAATGACCAAGCCTTGTCACCAAGTTGTGACTTAACTTTATGAAAAATAATAGGAGCCTGAGAAAACCCCAGAATTTTATCCATCCAGATTTATACAAACCGTAACCTTACTATTCTGGTTGTGCTGCTCTCCTATGTCAGACCTCCCACTATGGATGTAATGGAGTCAGATCCTGCCCTGCTCCAACCTGCTCTGCAGCCAAACACAGGTCCTGGCACAGCCTCCCAGTCCCTGGGTGCCAGCAATACACCAGAGTCTTTTACAGCATCTTCCTTCAGAGTCATGGAAACAGGCAGGTGGGGAGCCACCTCTGGAGATCATCTAGTCCAACCTCCTGTGCACAGCATGCACAGGTGGCTCAGGCTGCTCAGGGCCTTGCCTCGGCAAGCTCTGAAAACCTCCAGGTTTAGAGTCTCCAAATCAGTCATCCAAGCAGTTTTCCATGGAACCTGCAGTGCAGTGTTATTGTGGCTACACAGCCCAACCTCACCCAGTACCACTAATTCACTATTAATTTTGAGGAGCAGAACTTCCATCCCTTCATTCCAGGTGGAATGCTGAGGATTGACCACCATATGGCAGTGGGCTGTGTTTCTCAAGGCTGATCAACCTTCCAGATCTTTCTCCATCATCCTCTGTGATGGGGCTGGGTGTGCAAATGTGGATGGGGTGACTAGGGGGAAGGAAATAGTCCCCAGCCCCTGGGAGACCCATGGGAGGTTTTGCTGGCTTTGTTCTGTACAGCAAATCTCCAAGAAGGTGCTCTCTCCTTCAGTTCACCCACATCTTGGTCTCCTTCCAGTGCTGCTGTCAAGACCCAGTCCTAAGCCAAGTTAGTCTTTTGTCCTTTTGTTGGGGTTTCTTTGTGGCTTTGTGTGTGTGATGAGTGGTGGTGGTGGCTTTGTTTTGTTTTTTTCTTTTCCCAGCTTCTTTATTTTTTGAGTTATGTGGCTTTCTTAACCCTCCTGTGTCTCTTATAAAATTGCCTTCAGCTATATTTCCTTCCCTGCTGCTTATCCCCCACATCTTTTCCTCTCACCTTTCCTTAGCATCCCCTTTCCTTATTTAGCATCCCCTTCTGCTGCTGCTGGTTCAAAGCCTTCTGCAGAAGGCAGTGAGGATGCCCCTGAACAGCCAGGCTGTTTCTTACAGTTGCCTGAATAGATGATGTCAGACTGAAATTGTCCATGGGGGAGTCAGGTGAGGGGCGGACACTTCTGGGCTGCACCCATGGGACAGCGGCGTGCTGTGTCCCTCACTGTCCCGCACTGCTAGCGTGCAGCCTGGAGCAGGCAGGCATGAGCAGGCTGTAGAGCAAAGCACCTCCTCCTGCAGTCCTTTCCCATATGTAAAACATTTCCAGATTTCCTGGAGTGCCAGCGAGAGGCAAAGCAGGAGGAGTGAAGGGCTGGATTATATATAAGCACAAGAGAACAGGACTCTCTGGCGTGATGAGGAGATCAGGATGCTTCCCAGCCCTGCTCCAAGGGCTTCTGCTGGGCTTCACACGGGTCTCTACAGTAAAAGCCTGTGCTGGTGCTCTGCCAGCAATTTAGATGATTATGATCACAGGCACAGGATTAATATTTCTTTCAGACTATTACATCCATTATCACTGCTACTCGTGTCCTCACTCACTATTTCTTGTGTCCTTCTTCCTTGCTTTATTCCACTCCCATTTTTCTCCCTGTCCTCAGGAACAGCATTAACCCTTTTAGACTCCACATGTGAAGTAACAATCTGCAGTGTGAAGCATCCCTTCTGTGATATGTCATACGTTCTGAACCTGTTCTTGATGGTTGCTTTTTCTCAGTAAAGCCATTTATTCTCCCATGATACTGGCAAATAACAGGAACTGCTGTTTACATGCTCTTATGACCTCATTCATCAAACATGCACACTGTGCAAGTACAAAGCAGCATCAGGGAGAGAGTCTATGGTTCCCTGTTACTGCTCTGTTTGTATTTATGTAGAGTTGATTTTAGTCTTTGGCTCTAACATAAATTTTTCTGGTAACAACTCCTTGCTAACACACAACAGCTGTGTCTGGCACTTCACCTTGAAGATAAATCAAAAGATAACAAGAAACGAATGAGGAGCAGCTCCACTGGACTCTTAAATCTCCATACATTATAAAATTACTGGAATGGCTACTGGGTATTGCAGTGACGTTCATTTGTTTTGGTGATTGACCTCAGGATCATACAGCCCTTCTTCATTTTCTGTCCCATTTGAGATGTTTTGCTGCCTTTTATTTACCTTCTCTGTGGATAGGTTTAAGCGACACCTGAGCCACCAACACCCCACTGTGCAACTGATCACTTTGAAAACAAAAGCTAGAGCGCTATAGTCAGCTAAACCTCCACAGGGGGTGATACCAGGCTGAAGTCAACTCAGCAGGTATTTTTGCCCACTGTTTTTACTGTCTTCAGCTTTGCAACCGAATGGGTAAGAACCCCATGTGCCTGTTACAGCTTCCACCCTGTCATATCTCGGCGGGGGAGGGAGGGGGGGGAACAGGGTTGATGGAGTGGGTGTGGGGTGAAACCATGGCAGACTTCTCCCTTCCTGCTGCAACCTGCTGAGCTGAGAGCAGCTGGAGGACAGGGACAGGTCTCTCCAGCTGTGAACGTGTCTCTGACAGTGTAGCCTCTGATCCTCCCTGCTAAGGTGATTATGAAAAATGTTCACAAAATGTAACAGGCCTATAGAGATAAGGGCAAGGGCAAAAACCTCATGGAACTGTGTGTGTTGTACCACACGGTCATAAAGGGATTTATGGAAAAAGAAGGATGAGAGCAGAGGGGGAGCAGAGGGAAAGACCTGTGTGTGCTAGGAAATTGTCTTTCAAACTACGCTATTCATTAACAAAAGCATGCTTTTACAGTCTGGTAAATTAATATATCAACTCTTAATTATTAATTGCATAATAATGTATATAAATATATCCAGTACATCCAAAAACTGTGGTCTTGCATTCTCCTATCTCGAAGATACTTACTTTGCATAAAGGACATTATTATAGCAGCGGTGCAATACAATGAATTAAAGCTATTTTCATATGTTAGCTACATGTTCACCACTCATTCCCAGTACAACTAGATCAGAAATGAATGAGGTCCAAAAGGACCAAACCTTTTGCACTGCTGCATTCTAAGCAATAAAAGATTAAAAGAGAACAAAATCAAACCTCCAGGAAGGAAACAGCATTTTTTCAGCTTTATCCCACAGGACTACTGCTTGAGTAGGTTTTGATTCAGACCTTTTTGCTCATCTCTAATTAATAACTTCAGTTATTTGTTCCTCTGATCGTCTGATATCATTGTGGTAGCTTTAATTAGCTGTTTCACATGGATAAGTCCCTGCATTTCCCTTAAGATTGCACATCTCAATGTATTTATCAAACCTACTGTTACAAAATCAAGGGAGCAATTGTCAGGGCAGCAGAAAAAAGTAGCTGGCTCTTTGCAGAAAGGAATCTTTTGGTTAAATTCTCTGGTGTCTAACAAGTCACGAATTCTGATCCAAGTTTCTCCTCTATTTTATAGTTTGTGTAATGGTTTTCCCCTGTATTTGTTTTCTGATGCCGTTGTTCCAAACTTACTCCATTCCAGACACATCTGTAACCTTCTGTCCTTTATGTACATACTTGTAATATTTGCCATCCTTAATGTATTTGAGACTGATAACCTATCTGTCAAATGTATCAGAAGTTCGTTAAAGCCTCTGAGAATTAATGAGGTTGAACAAAGGAACAGAAGAGGCACAAGCCTCACTCCTTTCTCATACCAGAATGAAAATCAGTGGGCTAGATTCTAATATGGTGCAGGCCCAAGAGAAGGCATTCCTGCATCTTTTGCCATGGACTCATCCTAATTCTAACAACAACCACTCTCTGGCTCTACTGCATTTCCAATTCTACTGTTTGTTCTGCTTTTAAATATAAATGAGTGATTTTGTGATTCACTGTTTGCATTAGAGAGCAAACATGCCCAGAAAGATTAACTGAAGTGAAATAAAAACAGCTGTTTTCAAAACTTTTATGAAGCTCAGAAATTATGAACAAATAGGTTTACAATTTCAACAGTGGAACATGATTCTTTTCAGAATTACTAAAAATTCTTCAACATTTTGAAATGACAATATGCAGCTCCTGATTTTTTTTCGTCCTAACAAAATTGCCTTACTGGGATTGAAAAGAATTTGGAAGTTGTTTCAGTCATCCTAGTTGTATTTGTTTCCACACAAAACATTCCTAGAGATCACTTTACTCAGCTATAGCAGTAGTTCTGTGCCCTTCCAGCAATGCTCCCATATAATGATGGGAGGGGTGTGTGCAAGAAATCATGGTATAAACCAGTTTTCCACTGCCTTTGCATAACAGAGCACACAACATGGAGCCCAGGATGCAGAACAGAATACTGTTTTCTCATGTTTGTACCAAGTCTGCCTCATGTCTGCTCCATGTTGTATTTGAACAACCAGCCAGCCACAACTGACCATCTCAGACTGACAGAAACCTTTTCCTAAGGCTTTTTGTCACGGTCAAGTAAAGACCGTGCTGGGGTCACACCTCCCATCTTCCACATGGGGAGCTCACATTTTCTACCGTGGTTACAGAGATCTACAGCCAAAAGCTGAGCACACCTGGTTAGTCAAACACCAGATGCTTACATGCTTTTTGGTATAAATCAGTTTTTTATTGCTGGTTAGGAAGAAGTTACCAAGCTTTGTATCACTTAGGGATCTGGACCTAGAAGGCTCAAACTGATCTGATGTTCTCCCTCCAGACTTGGGGAGCTGTTGGACTGCTCTTTATCTGGACCCATCCTGATAAATACATGAGCTAAGAGTTGCTGTCCCTAGCACTCTTTTTCTATTCCTTTTTTCTAAGATTTTTATGAGTTATTAATTCATCAAGGGAAAAAGTGCTTAGCTGTCAATTGTTTTTCTAGACCAAGTGAGTCAACCTCCTTCCCAGCTCCCAGAATATCATGCTGAACCCACTGAGAATCACAATACAGATATGCCAAACTGCCTGTGGTGATCAAGGTACTCAGGTGACATGAGTAATTTTCACAGCTAGGAAGAATTTGCATTAAAAATTATCAAAGATATAGTATCTTAATGATTGAATTAATATCCTTGTGTTGCATTTCTTCTGAGCATAAACAGGTGGTATTGTGCTAAACTACGTCAAGTCTTTCTACTACAAATTTAAATTAATATCCTGAAATTCTGTCTGACCATTCATTACTTCATCATCTAGAATAATAGACAAGCAACTATATTCTTTATGACAAAGCTCTATTCAGAGTCGTGGTAGAATTAGTATTTATTCTCCTGTCTTGAAGCTCTCTAGAGACATAAACAGATGACAGAAAATTGGTTTTACATAGAAACTAGGAAGTTCTGTCCTTGAAACTAGTAAAACTATGGGATCTGTGAGATCTAGGACTCATAACCACCAGAGACAAGAGCTCTGCTTTGATCTTTTACGCAGTTATGTTTTTCCTTTGTTTCAAATATTGGATCTCTTGCATAGGCAGTTGGTGTTAATGCCTACAACATACATGTGCACTCATAGAATCTGAATCTTAAAGAATGAGATTCCAGCATAATTTGAAAATAATTTTATTTTTATTAGGAATTTGGAATTATAATCTACTTTTTCTCCATAATAACAGAAGACTTTCCATGGTGTTTTTTCAAAATAGGACAACAATTTTAACCTGAAGTACATATATGAAATAAAGCAGACTTTGATAGTATATGTTTTCTTTGAAATTGTGCATTATCAAATAACATTAATAGTTGTGTTTAAAGGATGAAAAGACATAATATAAGCTAGATGAATGCCCAGCTTCTGCTGATACACTTCAGATGAAAGTTTGATTTCACACCAGCTTCTCATTAGCCCTTCGTACTCATGGTTGCATGGCTTGGGGTCAGATGAGCAGCTCCTGCCAAAGTGTACCACTTTGTGTTTTGCCCTATTGAATTGCACCCCTCTTTCTTCAGATCACCTTTCTGTGATAGTTACAGCTTAGCTGATAGTCCCTTAAGAAGCAAAGTTCAAGTGAATGCAAATAATTAAGCTGTAAAAAAATATCACAAAAGCAGCCTTCCTCACCCATTTTTTAATTTCTGTTTTGAGTGATCTTTCTATATTTATTCTGGAAAATTTCCTGCTCCTTCATAAAGTTCTTGTGCACTTTATCTCCACCCAGGTTGATAGAAACTAGTGAAAAAAAAGAGCAGCCCTCTTAAAGTTCTTCCATCCTCCTTTGCTACATGATCCCAGATCTGTCTCAACAAACCACAGTATCCAGTGACCTTGCTGATAAGTAAGAGATAAACCAAATTTCCCATGTGAGCAAGCTGATTGCTTAAATCAATTTTTCATACTTTTTGTGACAATTGCTTTTTCAGAACAAGTAAATTAAAGATTCCTTATCACTTGCCTTGAGCCACCACAAGTCCAAGATGAAGACTAAAGGAAAAGAAATATGACACAAACCCCCTCACCTTTGAAACACGATTTAGACTCTCGTGGAGATTAAAAGCCCTTAAATCAAATAGCATTTGTCAGACACAGTTATGATCTCCAACTCATCATAAGTCCTAAACCACTTAGGCACCTCTGGAAAACCCACCCAACATTTCAGCAGTAGCTCAGTGTTCTCCATTGACAGGCAATAGAAAATAAGTTAGAAAGAAGGATCCCTGCCTTGTGTAATGGGATTTATCTCATAGAAAATATGTTTGGTCCCCTCACAATCCTTACTTAGAAAAGTAAGTAGCCTTAGAAAAGGCTTTTCCAGGTGCAGGTTTCTCCCACAAGCCAAACACTTATCCACAGGTTCACTACATCAGCACAAAAACACAGCTACATGGCACAGCACGTGTAGGAGAATAAATTCTGGTTGACCACAGGTGGTGCAATATTTAACCATGTCAGGTGTAAATCTCCCAAACACATTTGGAGCTGATCATGCCAGTAGCTAGTTACAAACTTTAAAAGCTATCCTCTGGATGGTAATAAAGCAGTTACCAATGGTGGCTTCTGTTCTCCAAAAAATGCAGCCTTGGAAACATTTGTACAGCAGTAAATGCTCTGTGTGGTGAACGCAGAGTAAAGAATCCAACTTAGCTGTGATTTTTTATGAATGCTGAGTACAGGAGGTAATAGAGTAAGAAACTGCCATTTTGTTGAAATTGTTTGTCAAAACAGAAAAGGCCCACTGGGAAATGATCTGAGATGGAGAAACAGAATTAAGATTAATTTATAACTAGTGGAGTAAACTGTTTATAATGATTCACTGTTCCATCTCAGCATGCACTCAACATTATCAGACAGTATTTTATGGTTTTGTTGTGACTCAAGTAAGCAGAGACGCATTTTAATTGAGAGAAATGGGAAAAAAATTTGGACAAGAATACTGTTCACTAAGTGTACATAGCACAAGTGGTGTCAACATGGTGCCTTCCCCTCTCCCTTCTACCCCAGCAGTTGTACTAACAGAATTGCATTGGCAAAAGCGAGCATGTTTCTGAGGCTTGTTTTTCTACTTGTTGTTGTTGGCTTGCAAACTGTGTCTGTCCTCATTTCTACATGCAATGTCAACTGATGCTGGACCGACAGGGTACAGGTACAAAATGGAGTAACAGAGAGGCAGTCAAAGTTTCACAGTGATCTCCAGTCCATCTGCTGTCAGAATTTCCCTGGCACAGCTGCTGGGCCTGCATGTATTCATGTATTCATGCTGAGCTGCTTTTGAAACTAGCTGGCGTATTTTGAGAATTGCATTAACACAGCATCAGCTGGGAGAAAAGATTGGTCTTTTACTGATTCCGAGATTCAGAATCTGATCTCTGACTGATAATCATATTGAAAGGATAATTTGAATGTATTGGGCATAGTGCATCATGTGATGCTTCAGTGAAATCCACAGCACCAGATGCTCTAATTACACAGAATATATCTTTCCAGTCTTGAAATTCCTTCTGCAATTACTGCAGATTTTACAGAAACATTGTACGTTGTGGAAGTACTTTATGAAAAAAAAGGGAAATGTTTCATGTAGGATGTTAATACTCATAGTATTAACATAAAACACTTGGAGAAAATACTTACTTTTTGATAAAATACTTAAAATTTTGATTTTGATAAAATCCTCTGAATGCCTACTGTAGATATACTTCCCCGTAGCCATACGGTTACAACTCTATACCTTTTTCACTACCAGAATGCAACACTTGATAAAAAGTCATAAAAAGTGACCAAGACAAGACAGTCTGTCCTATCTCTGGCACAGACCAGTAGCAGATGCAGAGGAATGAGGCAAGCATCAGATAATACACGTCTTGCACATCTTCCAGAGCTCCAATATTTACTTCAGAGTCCTGGCCTTTTAAATATTCCACAGCTTCTCTGCATGCCATGTCCTCAGCCATTACCTCCTGCACTGCAAACACTTACATGCTCTCAGATGTGGTAATTCTCAGCCCCAGTCAGACCATGTATGTGGCCTACATAAGCTAGCAAAATACACAGAAACACGAGCAACAATACTTCATGGTGTGATGGTGTGGCAGAAAGGTATCAGTCACCCCTTAAAGAGAAATCAGTCTATGGAGCTGCCAAAACCTTTGGATTGAGCTGAAGTCCCTGAGGATTGAGCAGTTTATCCACAGGGCCATCTCACTCAGTTTCCTGGTCTGAACTTTGATTCAGTGCCCTGCTGGGTTTGATCCCTGATGGGTCCCTGAGTGCTGGCCCTGGTCTTGTGATCTCTTAGTCCTGGGCTCCCTCGTGCCTTTTATGCTACGGGGTTGAACATCTGGGGCTACCCCCGCTACAGTCACACAGCTTTAAAAGCACGGATTCCTAAGGAGGAGTCTGTCCGTTCTGAAGGACAAAATGTTGTGGAGTGTAAAAGGGCTGGAAGGAATCTTTTTAATGATGCCCAGGCATTACACTAATGCTGAACTTCCTCTTTCAGCTGCGTCCAAAATAATCTTCAGATGGTATGATGGACAGTCAAGGTGATATGTTTCTGCTGATAAACTGTTGGTTGAGTAATCAGCAGTGTGCATTTTCCCGCAGGCCACTGCAAGACCATGGGCAAAACAATCTAATTCTTTTCACCCCTGTTTTTTAATCTATTTAAAAGGAAAAATGGTATTTGCTTTACTTCATTAAGTATTTTTGGATCTACAGATAAAAAGTATGTGATCACAATAGAAGTGTTAAAAGGCAAATGGAAAAAAATGACTGGGAAACTTAACTGAGTGGCTTCAAACCTCTGGAATTGTTTGTCTGATTTCCAGCTCTGATTCAGGTAATACTCTCTTTTCATCACCACCTGTTGTTTAAGTCTACTTAAAATCCTAGTTTTGAAAACATCATCCCATGTGCCTGTGCTAAACACTACAATCTGTTTTGAAATACCAGGTGCCTTTCCTCAGCTGTGCAACATTTCATTTTGTTGAACCCTTCCTGAGCAAAGAGCAAAAACAATTGCCCTAAATGCAGAAAAATAAGGGATTTTAAGACAAATTTGCTGTTCAAACTTTTAACACAATAGTATAAGGGGAAATGATGGGCTGAGGGACTGTGATGGGGAGCTGACAAGGGCACTTTCACAGAGCCTTACAGAAGGGTTTGCTGTTGTTTCTCTCACTAAGGCATTTAGATTGCCAGCAAGTGAGACAGGAAAGCGAAGTGTCCAGGTGCAGCTGGGCTGCTGAATTGGTAGGGCTTCATCTGCGCTGCTCAAAACAGTTATTTCCACCCGTCTTTGATTTGTCCGTGGTTTTACACAACCTGACTGACCACGGAGGAGTTTATTCAACCATAGGAGAATCTACATTGAGGAAGGAGTGGTAGATTAGTGACGTTGTGTGTGTTGTGTGCATGCACACACCTGCACACGTGTGTGACTGATCTCATTAAGAAGCAATTGGTGCTGTGATCATTTTATTGTTGCTCTGCTGCAATCCATAAAAGGGCTGCAAAGGGCTCAGAAGTGATGACAGCTGTAGCAATAGAGGTTTTGAAGAGAATTTTCTATCAAGTAAAAAAACCCTACATTTTTTCCTGCTATTTTCAAAAGCTGGGATGCATTTCTTTCTGTAAAGCCCTGAAGGGACTATTACAGATCCTTGCAGAGCAGGAGGCAAGTGTAAGCCGCCGTTACTTTTCACAAGGAGATGGACATGCGGGCAGTCAGAATTTTAAAAAGCAGTGTAATTTTGTTGCCAGTCATGTCTCCTTTGTTTGCCAGTGTGGATCAATATGATCCATACTGTCGTGCACCTCTTCTGAGAGCAGAGAGGGAGAGCAGCGCGAAGCAGAAAAACTTCACAAATCCCTCTCCTTGCACCCCCTGCTGCTGTCTCCGCCCTCGGCGCGTTGTGGCTCCTCCTGGCCAGCGCTGCGGCCGGAGGCTGCCGGGCTGGCTCGGCTCAGCCCGGGCGGTGCTCAGCAGCTGGCAGTGCGGGAGGGCTCTGCTGTCCCCGCCGCTGCAGGCACCCAACTCCCACCTCCACAGGCCGGGTTTTCATGAATGCCTCAAAGCAGCTGTGAGAAAACGGCCTTTTAGCCTGTGGAAGTGAGCTGGATTAACCCGTCTGATAGATAGAGGGATTAACCCGTCTGATAGTTGAATTTACAAAGACTGAAAGTTCAGGTGCCGCTTTAGAGGGAGTGGAGGACGGTACAGGAATGGTACTGTGACTACATGGAGAATGTGCTCTGGGGCTGCAGCTCACCCACACTCAGCTCCACTGACCCTTCTGCAGGGGACCATGGAGAACAGGTGCTGAGATCGAGTGCTGGGCAGAAGCAGCCTGGTGAAGATGGAGAATGGCACAGGAGATGAGCAGAACCAGACTGGGCTGCCACTATCAAGCCAGGAGATCATTACAACTGAATACCAAGTGGTTACCATCCTCTTGGTCCTCCTCATCTGCGGGCTGGGCATCGTGGGCAACATCATGGTGGTTTTGGTGGTCCTCAGAACCAAGCACATGAGAACTCCCACTAACTGCTATCTGGTGAGTCTGGCCATGGCAGATCTCATGGTGCTTGTGGCTGCAGGGCTACCCAACATCACGGAGAGCCTGTATAGATCCTGGGTGTATGGCTACATTGGCTGTCTCTGCATCACTTATCTCCAGTACCTTGGAATAAACGCTTCTTCTTTTTCCATCGCTGCCTTCACCATTGAGAGGTACATAGCCATCTGCCACCCAATCAAAGCTCAATTCCTATGCACTTTTTCAAGAGCCAAAAAGATCATTATTTTTGTTTGGGCTTTCACCTCCATATACTGTATGCTCTGGTTTTTCTTGCTAGACCTTAATACAGTGGCCTACAAAGAGACTACCATTGTGTCCTGCGGCTACAAGGTGTCCAGGAGTTATTACTCTCCTATCTACATGATGGACTTTGGTATATTTTATGTTGTGCCAATGGTTTTGGCAACTGTGCTCTATGGCCTGATTGCTAGAATACTGTTCCTGAACCCCATCCCTTCAGACCCAAAAGAAAACTCTAAGAGGAGTGATGTGGCTCACCAAAGCAAGCCTGTGAATTCCAAGATGACTAACAGGAGTTTCAATAGCACTATTGCTTCTCGAAGGCAGGTAGGAAAACTATTTGAAATGGCTTTCTGAAACCTAAACCACTTATTTCAACGATCACTTGTCAGAAGCTGTGGAAAGAGGTAAAATATATTCTTCATTTTTTCAAAGTAGTCAAGTTTAAATTCTGTGATACACATATACATATAAATATGTATTTTTTTCTTGCCTATACATTATTACCTACTGCAAGGACCATTAAAAGAAACAGTATTTTATTTCCTATATCAAAATGCAATTAGGAAGTATCAGTTATGAATGAAACATTTTTAACTATAGTTTCCTAATTTTACAGACTGTTAGTAATCTTGCCAAATATACAAAGTGACTCTTGATTTATTTTTGAGATCTGAAGAGAAGGAACTAGCCTGGGAGCTTGGGAGACTTGAGATTGAGTCCCAGCTAAGGCAGTATGTCACTCAGCAAATGCCACCTAGTTGTAAATCTTCCTGTCTCTAACTCTCCTGTGAAAAGTCTGTTTAAGGAAGTCTCTGTATAAATTGCTTTGTAAATGCTAAATATCCTTGTGACTCTGTCTCTCATAGAATATTTTTATGTATTGATGGCTCAAAACTGAGGCACAAGTTTGACTAGCTTCTTCTTGTATTGTTGCATATGTATGCTGCTGTGTGTAATAATACCAGTAGAATATAGTTAGTAGGTTAATTGCTGGCTATTTGCAGTAAACCACACAGTGTGGAGCAGGTAGCACAGCTGGTTCAGTGATGGGAAACACAGGATGCATCCTTTGCAGCAGGGATATTCTTCTTACTCTTTATATTCTTCTTATTTTGAGTTGACTGCTACTGTTTAATGAGAGGGACCATGTTCTCTTATTACAGAGATGGCACAGACCCCAAAAGTTAACTGAGCTGCCTGCTAGAGCACCGAGCCCTCAGAGAGCACTAGAGCTATGCTTGCAAACACACAACAGAAATATGTGGGCTAGGTTATATTTGAATCTGTTGCCAATTATAGTTAACAGTCAGATAGGAAGTGTTTAATGTTGTTTGTCCATTAATTAGTAGAAGAAGATAATCTGCTCTTCAAGTTCTTAATATCACTTTATGCTTGATTACATGTGCTTAGTATCAGTTGAAAAACAGGAAAATCTTTTCCATTGAACACTGATGAATATGGACACTGTTATATTATGAAACCAAAAAGTGATTATAATGTGATATCTTTTATTTCTTGTAAAGACAGCAAGACTTTTCCTAAAAGTCTAAGTAACCTGATTGATTAAAGTAGCCTCATTAAAAGTAAAGCTAGGATTTGCATATAGTACAATGCAGGAAGCAAAGCAAGGATAGGGTGGCATTATTAGTATTATTTTTTTGTATAATAGCAGCATGCAAAAGACAGGCAGTTATGTAAAATGAGAAAAAACAAGTATGTATGCAAAAAAATCTATAATCTCAACACTTAGTAAGACACAGAAGGGAAAATTTCTTGCCACGCTGACAAGGACATGTATAGCTGACAATACAGTCTGGCCTGACAATGAGTCCTGCTGAAATGGGAAACTATGTGTCCTCTCAAAATTATTTTTGCATTACAGGAATTGATTAGTGTACAATATCCAGAATGTGATCTGTAGAAAAAGTGATTGAAAATGTGGTGTACAATTCCTCCTTCTGTAGAAGTTCTCATATTTATCCAAGAACATTTCTATAAAATTAGATTTATGCATATTTCTGTAGGGGCGTTGGCTCCTGCTGAGAATGGGGTAGAAAATGGGAAGTGCTCCTATTCTTCATGATCCAAGATAAGGACAGGCAGAAAAATTATCAGTTATTGTCATGGGCAGTGCAGACTCAACTTGGGCCAATTTATTGCCCATTGTTATAGCCACAAGTCACACTCAGTCCCTTCCCTGTGGCAACCAGCAGCGTGGGGCCAGAGAGTGTTGCAATCAGGTTGCAGAGGTTGGTCTCTTGTCCCTCCTTCCTTCTCACCCTTTTTCTCTGTTTCGGTGTGGGTCCTGCAGCCC
Organism: Dryoscopus gambensis; assembly: GCA_013389985.1. Lineage (NCBI taxonomy): Eukaryota > Metazoa > Chordata > Aves > Passeriformes > Malaconotidae > Dryoscopus > Dryoscopus gambensis. The sequence goes on along the minus strand of WEIT01004297.1, from coordinate 38,701 downwards.
ACAGATCCCAGAATTTCTTGTCCATTCATTATATGAATACTGAATTACATATTTGCGTGTAGGTTTCATACTTTCCCCAAAGGAGTTCCTACTTTCCTCAGATATCAAGGGGACTGAGAAAAATAAATGCAGCCTTACATAGCAAACATGTTCGTTTATACTTGAGATGGAATCCAGCTCACTTAACAGTATGTGTATCTCACAAAGTTAGTTGATTAGTCCAATCAAATCATCTAAGGTCATCATGGCCATCATGGTCAGTTATAACAGGTAGATTTCCCTGTAGAGAAAGTCCTCTCTTAGACTGATGTGGTCTGTGATGACCTGCTCACCAGAGAAAGCCCTCTGTTCTCTCCCAGCAGAGCAAGCACAGATTCCAGCTTGCAGTGCAAGATAAGTTTTTCATGGCTCACATGAAATCCTCAATCTTATTACCTGGTTTCACTTGTGGTGTTAATATATCAAGACCTTAATCCCTCTGTTTATTTAATCCTCCTCCTCATTGCACAACTTCTTTTTGATTACGAAATCATGGACTGGGATATACCATCTCTGTGTGTTGCAATGAACACCACCAGGCACAAGAAGAAAGGTGTTCTTACATGGCCTTAAAACACCAGAGTGACTATTGCTTTTACCTATCAGTGTAAGAAAGATTTGTATTCAAAGGAGAAGGAAGCAAGTACTAAACTGTTTATACCAGGGTAATGAAAATGTTTAATAAAAACACTTCCTTAGAATGACAGGCTTTTGGAGCAGAAAGGAAAAGGAGGATCCTAGTTCAGAATTAAAATATTGGGACACTGTTTATAAAAGACATTTAAAATATTTTTTAAAATATCCTCAGAAATAAAAAGATAGGGCTTGAAGAATATTTCTATGCAGCTAGGACCATAGTCAATCTCAAGCACTTTGTTATCATTCAAACTACACTTGAAATTTGGACTAAGCTGAAATTGCTCAAAGTCTTTTTATCATGTTTTCAATGTCCCTAACTAAGAATAATTTGTACCCTGAGCATAGGACATACAGTGCACATCCACCAGAAAAGAGCAATGAGCGTACGCTTGCCTTCTCCCGAGCAGTGAATTGAGGATGTAGTGCTGCTGCTTTCAGGGAGCTTTGGTGTATGCTTAAAGGTAATAAAAAGCATGTTCTTTTAAAATATGTCCTCTTAGCACTCTGTTGATGTCAAATAACCTCCTCCCAAATTATGTTTGGTTCTGTTTCATATGAAGTGATTTGAAAAAGGATACGGTATTGTACTTAAAGAGGACCAAACTTTCCTCTAAACTATTTATGTGCAGCAATAAAGCCTTCTGGTGTGGACAAGAAAGCAGATTTGGCCTCAGTCATGCATTTAGATACTGGGTTTACCCATAAAGCAAATTCAGGTGAATTTCTGTCAGAAGCCCTGAGTGGTACCTCAGCCCTGCAGTGGGGTGCCAACCCCCCTGCCGGGACAAAGTAAGCCTTGCCAGGGCACCTCCTTGAAGCTGCTGTCGTTTGCACCTTTGTCATTGTCTGAGGTAGCTGAGCATGAAGAACCACTGCCTCCAGAGCCAGCTTAGGGAGGATTTACCAATGAGCAAACAACTACCTGAACTCAGGGCCTCATAGTGTGTCTCAGAGACACAACCACAACCGGTTAGATGGATCAGAAAACTGAATTTCTGCCTGGAAATAGAGACCTTGTGAGAGGTTTGTTACTTTTGGTAGCTTTGGAAGGATATGTACTGCAGATAGTTTAAAATTACAGCGAATTCTCCTCATTGTCCTGCACTGACTGAACCACCATAAGATGCCACCAAAGAGATGCCACCCATGAGTTCTGCCTCTTTGCTTGCACTGAGTGTAGACTCTGTGGCAGCATATGGGTACATGAGTTGGTTCATTGACCTGAGCAAAATGAAAACCAGCTCTACAGAGTGCTTAGTTTTCAGCAGTAGAAGCTTGTGATGTTAGAGAGAAAATGCGCATCCAGATGCCAATATACACAAATTCAGCTAATAATCTGCACACTTCATACATACATACATATATATAATATGTATATTTGAGGTATATGGGATACAGTCACTTGAGGAGTAGGTCTTTTTTTAATGCTGTTCAGTGTTAATTGTGTGACTCTGAATTACCCCCACCCTGACAGTAAGATTTACTTCTAGTCCAGATTCAAGCTGATAGCTGCAACACTGCAAACAATCCTCTGAGCAATTTTTCCTGAAAGACATGCTCAGAAGAAATGTAATTGCCAGTGACTGGTAGGTACCATAATGGAGTACCCTGCTGAGCTTCTGGTAGCAAAGTACTCTAGTACCTGTGTAGGCTACTACGCACTGAATGCCTGAGCTGATGGAATACATCTGTTCGTTTGGCTCTGCCCCATTGTTCATCCAGGCTCCACAACTGCTAGCTTTCTTCCTCTAAATGTGAATTATTTTCTATGGTGAATGATTTTTCTCCACTGAATGGATTTGCTCGGTTTGGAGGCACAGGCTGGAGCTGAGCTGGAGGGATGGGAGGCTGAGGTGAGGAGTCCTGAGTCTCCCTGAGCCAGAGAGGGTCAGTGCTGGGTCAACTCTCTCCTTGCCACCACGTTCACAGAAATGGCCCTTTTAGAAGTGGTTTGGAGATAAGGAGAGATCATCCTTTGAGTTACCTGGAACACTCACATTTGTATTTTGTTTTATTACAATGACTGTGCACAGAAAATTAGAAAAAACAGTCTAGAAGTCATAATGAAATGTATCAGCCAAGTGACAAAAAAGGAGATAGTATTTCTCAATCTTATTTTTTACTTCTACTGAACAGAGCTGTAGAGAAGTCTAAGGGTGAGGGGAGGAGAGTTATAAGATAAAATTGCAGCCTTTGAATATGTATATTGAAAGACAGATAAATAGATAAAGATACATCAATTTGTAGAGTAACTTTGATCTTCATCACATTCGTTATTATAATACCTATAACAAAACCAACAAATTGGCTTAAAAGTGTGTCTTTCTAGATAGATAGGAGAATATACATACGTTAGGCAATGCAATGGCAGGTTTCTATAAAATGAGCTTATCTGAAGACAAGAGAATTATATACTCTCTCATAACTTCAAACTAAAACCCACTTCTAAAACTAGCATGTGTTTGTGAGTGATCCTATTGGAGTTCTCTCCTCTTGAAACTCTTATCAATCTACAATCAAAAGAAGCAGTTGTAGCTCACCAATGCTTTCCATTTCACACAGTTAACCAAGTAATCTGACTTCCATGAGGCTGTGCCACCATATCCTCCCATGCCACATTCCCCTGTACTTTCTTCTTTGACATCTTTCAAACTTTCTTTAATGTAGAGACTACTGAATACTGTCTACACTAAAATTGAATTATTTACAAAAGAAAGACTCTTTTCAAAGCAGGTTTTGATAATTTTCTATTATTTCTTGTTCACTTCATTTCAGCTATCCAGGGTATTCACAAAGGTTGTTCTTTTCTTTTTTCAAAACAAAATTACACAATACAATAAAATTCTTATAACAATCAAGTTTTATTGATAACCCTTTTTTCCTGCTCTGTAAACTTTGTTTGACTTTTCAGAGTAAACATCAAATAATGAAGATGTAATTAAATATTTAAGATTTGAGGAACAGAAATTAATCTAATTGTTCTCTTTTTTCCTTATTTTTGGCTTTGGGAAATTGTTTTAGGCTGACTGTTAAACTAGATAACCGAAAAAGGCTTCATGTTCAATTACTCTACAGGCTATACTAATCTAAAGGAAGAGATCTTATGTGATTGGAAAAAAATTATTTAAGATCCCTTTTTTTCCCATTTGAATCAACACCCCCTTCCAGCATGAGAAGTGGAAAAGTCTAAGGTCTACAACAGCTTACTGGGGTATCATCTGGAAAGAGTAATTTAACAAAAACTAGGAAGAATTTGGAGCCAAGGTTTTTTGTACTTCCTACTGTAGAAAACCTTTCTGAATCAAATATTTGTCAGAAATTTCTACTGAAGGATCTGTCCATAATTTTGGTTTGGCCCTAGAGGTGTAAGAATGCACACGTTCATTCCAAGGAGAGTACTTACCTTCTGCCCCTCTTCTGTCTCCATCTGTGTTCCCTCAGGTTACCAAGATGCTGGCCGTGGTTGTGATCCTATTTGCATTCCTATGGATGCCCTACCGCACCCTGGTTGTCGTCAATTCCTTTCTCTCCAGACCCTTCCAAGAAAACTGGTTCCTGCTATTTTGCAGAATCTGTATTTATTTAAATAGTGCCATCAATCCTGTAATTTATAATCTCATGTCCCAGAAATTCAGAACAGCCTTCAGGAAACTCTGCAACTACCAGCAGAAACAGGAGAAGAAACCCACCAGTTACAGCATGCCCCTAAATTATAATGTCATCAAGGATTCTGATCACTTCAGCACTGAGCTAGAAGATATTACCAATACCTACCTGTCCTCTGCAAAACTGTCCATTGGTGATACGTGTTTGTCATCCACGGTAATAGTTCATACATTTCAGTGTCTACTGCGGAGTCCTCCAGAACCAGAGCATGTTGCGGGCCATGGGGCTGTGCTGGGGTAGCTTTCAGCCGGGACAGCACTGCAGAGGGCCAGAAGGGGCTGACAGTGACAGGCCACGCACCAAACAGGCCATGGCAGGGAGGGACAACTGCCCGGCTCTGGAAAGTAATGTTTTCAAGGTGCCTTGTGCCAAGCATGATGGGACTTGGAGGATCTGAAGCATGGGGAAGGATGGGAAGAAACAATTAGATTAAGCCTTATTTTCTGAGAAACAGAGGGCTCTGGTGGAGCCTCAGAAAGTGGTCCTCAGACATGGTGCCTGACGTACACATCTGGCAGGAGGGTGATGTTGGTGTCTGAGCTCAGTGATTCCTTTGGGCATGCTCTGGCTGGCTGCAGGGCGGGCAATGGGCATTTGCTTGTGCCTTCCCCCCTGACTCCAACTAGGGGTTAACCAGCCTGGTGCCACCTCACAGCTGGTGCTACAGAGAGGCTCTCCCCTTAGCAGCACACCAGCACTCTGATTCTGAGACTCTGAAAGCCTCCTGCATTTCTGTGCTACCTGCAAGCATCCCCATGTGTAGCACACCTCTTTAACCCAGTCCTCTTGATGATGCGTGTCACTGTTTTCGTGATGCTTTTTACACAATGCTACCTAAATGCCGCTTGTAAACCCATACATTTCAGATCCTAAAAATATAGATGATCTACAGAGAGTAGTAGTTAGTTTTCATTTGCTTTTGCAGATGATATGAGAGTGTAAAATATTTCTTTCTCAGTTTGCTTCTTTTCTCCTTATTTTCAGGCCTGAGGCCCACCTTGTTCTGAGTATGCAGCCATATACGACATTTGGATGCTCTGTTCCCACCAACTTGTATGAATTGTAAAGACATTTCTGCTCACAGAATTGCAGAAGCTACCATAAATCTTTACGTACCTGCCTCTGCCCTACAAGCAAATGCAGCATCCTGGGGAGTGAAGGGTATATTATTGAGGCCAACTGAATGAAGTAATTAACACCACCTAACTCTAGGCAGGTGAGTTGGCTTCAGTAGAATACTTAAATCCTTCTTCCCATTAACTGGCTGAAGAGTGATCTGTAATCTCAGAATGAGCAAGGCTTGCCAGGACATATCCATGGACTTAGAGCGGGGCAGTGGATGTTACTCCCAGTGGAGGTGCAAGGGGAGGAGAGGAGCTGCTCTAATGTGTGTCTGCACTGGCCAGTACCTGGGGGATGTGTCCAATAGCCAAAACTGCTGCTGATAGGAGTAATTACCTGCCAGTAACTCCCACATCAGTGCAAATCTCACTGCAGCCATCATAGCATGCTTCAATAAACAGGTATCTGATGGCAAAAAGCACAGAATCTTTCTTTTCTTTGGTTTATTTTTACCTTGAGCAGCGTGAAATAGGAAGACCATTCAATGAATTTGCAGCAGGGAACAAAAAAAAGTCAGTAGGAAGCTGACTTCACTTTAAATGTAAGTCTCAGCTTTTACTAAATCCTGTTGGAACTTGACAGGTATTGAAGAATATGCAACCAGCGTTTACCAGCTCCTTTTATCTTCGTTCAATACTAATTGTGTTTAAGAGTGCTAGAGGGGGTTTAGAGCTTTAATATCAATAATGTCTGGGGAAAAGAAGAAAATTCAGATAAAAATGACATTTTTTTACATTTTTTGTTTTAAAGTTTATCTTTTAGAATACTTTTGGACATAAAGCGTTGTCAGAAGAGAAGTCATCATGGCTTTTCACTTGCCAGTATAGCCCCTTCCCTGCTCTTCCCACACAGGCCCATGATAAGCTGCTTGGGGCCATAGTCTCCCTGATGTTGCTGCAGACAAAATATCATGTATTGCTTTGGCTTTGCTCTAGACCAGCTCTTGCTCTTGCTAGAAGTACATTTCTCACTTCTGTGCAGCAGAAGCTTAGGAAAGTGCCTGTGTATTTCTGTTTGTCATGAATATTTTGCACAGCTTTTGTACATGACAGATAAAAACTGTAAAAAACCTAATTCACAGAATCACGGAATAGGTTGAGTTGCAAGGGACCCACAAGGATCATCGAGTCCAACTCCTGGCCCTGCACAGCCCCATCCCCAAGAGTCACAAACCTGTCCTGTGTGGGTGAAAGAGGTAGCCTCTACAGCATTGTAAGGCTTTCCTATCCAGTATTCTTTTGCATACACAGCCACTTCCCAGTTCAAACCACTTTCATTAACATTCAACTATATTTGCAAACTTAAAGAGAATGAAAAATACCCTGACAGGCCTCAGATTTGAATGTTAAAACCATGAACCGTGAACCTGTGTCTACCGCATGCAAAGGACTCTTTGCATTGGGCATTCTCTACATGGCAAGGAGGAAACAAACAGATTGCCCAGAGAGGTTGTGGAGTCTCCCCCACTGGACATAGAACCATCTGGACTCAGTCCTGTGCCATGTGCTCTGGTATGACCCTGCTTGAGCAGGCAGGTTGGACCAGATGACCAGCCATGGTCCCTTCCAACCTTACCCACTCTGTGATTCTGTGATTTTGTTAACAGTCTGTATCCTGCTCTGTCTGCATCCTTGCTTTAGCTCCTGTTTCAGATTTGCAGAGCTCCACAGGCACTTTCCAGCTTGCCAGAGTGATGGCAAGGCATGGAAGGGACGAACGGCAAGGATGTTTTAACCAGCAGCATAGGTGTGACGAAATTCCAGAAGCTGGCAGAGCTCTGTCTGGAGCAGCAGAACACATGCAGGCCGTGTTGCAATCTTTCCCAAATCCTCTGCATTTCCCAGCTTGCCAGGTTTTCTATCTGGGCAGCATGGGCCACCAGGCAGGCACATGCAGTGGGGCTTATTTCTGTGCAGATGTCTGAACCCCCACAGGACTGGAAGGAGGATGTTCAGACTGCTTTTAAAATAATACGGAAGAACTAAAATGACAAAGTAAGTCATGCGTCAGCCAAGTAAGCAAAGCTGGCTAGGGTTCAAGAGTCAGAGAGAATGATACCAATGTATTCTCAAATTAATACCTAGCAATTAATCTCATAAATACAATTCTGTAGCTGTGACACACACTTCAAGCAAACCTTTCCTTTGTAGAGCTTGATGTGAAATTACAGAGTTCTATGGCATTTTACTGCTTATACTTGCTTAAAGCTACAGTTTGCCGTGATAAGGGGAAGTCAAGGAGAGATACCAAAACCTGTTTAACATTTCCTCCAAAGCACCTGTCACAGAGAAATTAAAGTATCTGTGAACCTCATGCAGGAATTTATGTTTGCTTAGCCAAGAGACATTCAAAGTAAAAGCAAGCTCCTGTGTCTGACTGAGCAAAGTCTTTGTGTCCGTGAGCCAGCACCGCTTGCAGCTGATGAGAGCTGATTCCCAGTCTGAGCTGGAGGGAGAGGCTGCTGTGGCAGCCTGGAAATCCCTTTGCTCTTCACATGCTTTCAGTCAGGCACCTATTCAGTGCTTTCAGAGCAGGCCCTACTTTCCAGAATTTCTCAAGAGGTGCTAGAACTAGTTGCTTTACTTATTTAAAAAGCAAGATGTGCAGGACTAGCATCAGGCAAAGAGCGCATTCCATGGAGACCTGGCTGTGTGGTGAGGAGCGCAATTGGCTGGGTAAAAACTGAGCTCAGTATTCATATAATAACAGTAACACAAATTTACACTGTTATCTCAATGCTTTCAGAGCACAGACTGAATTACAACTTTTATAGACTGACAGCAGCAGAAGTGAATTCTCTCCTTTATGTGCCTTTTTGCTCAAAAATTAACTATCTCCTTTCTCAGCCTCTGCTCCACCAGACGCTCAGGTGAGGTATTTAAGCCCATATTCGTTGTGATGCTTCATCGAGGGCTAAAATCTATGTAGATGATTTTGTATGCACCATGACTGGGAATAACAAAAATGAAAAGGAATTATTTCTTTTTGATATTTATTTGTGCTAACAGAAATGATTATGATTGCAAAATTGTGTGCAAAATTGCAATATTTAAAATTTCAGATTTAAGCTAAGGTGTGATTTTAACTGATACTGTGATGTGACTGTATCTTTATAAATGTTAGTTGTGAAATCCATGCTTAATTTTATACTGATAGACAGCTAACACTACGAAACTTTGTCAGATATGTTAACGTGATTATTTCTGTGTTTGCCCTTCTGTTTAGAACAGCAATCAACTTTTTTTCTTGTACCTAGATGTTGTAAACTAGATATATGAGCAATTATTTTTTAAAGAAAATATGTGATTTTAAATTTATTGATAATTATACCAAAAATTTTTTGCTAGAAGTGAAAGTGGCTGGATGTCAACTACTGACTGCAGTAATATAACTATCTTTGTATATTTATTTTGTGGATAGGAAACTCCTTTGCAACATTTAGTCTGAAAGAATTGTCTGATTGGTAGCAATATTGAAATCCATGCCTATATCCTTATTTAACATCTTTGATGTAAGGAATTGCATTCTTATTGGACTTTTATTTAGAAGTTTATCCAGAATATAACAGAAGGGGTGCTGCTTTCTCATCTGGTTTAGGGAGATATGCTGCTTCCTTTCTGACACGCTGAGATTTCAGAAGGTTCAGTGAAGGCAGATTGTGCAGCTGAGAAAGGTCAGGTGTACTTGTAACACACTTTGGTTCAAATTATCACATGATCTCTCTGAGTTCAGAGTAAAGGGTATATCAAAGAAGCTCCAGTGTGTTGTAAAAGGGTTTACAATGCTTCTACGGAAATGAATGACACAAGTCAAGTGATAAAGCTCTCACTAGCATCCCTTCAAAAACAATTATCCAACAAAATGGACTGAAGGACTGATTCTGCTTCAGGAGCTGCTGCAGTAACTCCCCAACTACACCGTGAAGGCTTGGATCAGTCACTTTGGAAGTTGACAATTTTTTCTTGTTTGTTTTTTTAAAAAGGTGTTCTAAAAATAAATCAATCACACACACATACACACACCCCCCAGATCTGAGCATTGTCACTGTGGGAAAAAAAACATTATTTCAAGAATGTGAAAAGATAAATTGTTCCTCCAACAGTGCTGCCTGTGTTTATTAATTTTTTTGCTATGTGTGTGTACAGTTGTTTCTTTTGCTACAAATTGCAGTGAAATTTGAAAATGATCTTTCAGTATTGTGTTATCTCTTCTTCAGACAGAATTGTTTCTTTGCTCTTTTGTTCTTTTCAATGACAGTTTGTTTTCTCATGATTCTTTCATTACTACTGGGATACTGTGATATAGCAAACACCAGTGAATTGGCTCAGCCAAAGTGATTTGGACTCCTGAATTCATTAATTTGGGAACTGAATCTTGGAAATTTGAATTCTAGCAAACTATGAAAGAGCAACTGGTTTAGAGGGAATTTCTTCTTCACCTAACCAGAGTAATTCCGGTTTCATTCTGTCACTTCATGTGGTTTGTACATTTGTTTATAAAAAATATTGTGAAATTGTTCAGAGAAATGTACTACTGATAAATGTAGAACAGTTTTTGTCCAAAAGAAACATTTTGTAATTCTTGGATGCATGCTACTGTGGGGACTAATTTGTAATGGATTTTGGTTGCTACTCTAATAAAATGTTAAGCAAGATAATTATATTGCAATTTAAATTTTTTCAACAACCACTTGAATACACACCTTTTGTCTTGCTGTCCTTGGCAATGGACAGAAAATGTAACAGCATCCTTTGTCATCGGTAAGGAATGAAATCCCAAAAAATGCAATATTTTTTTCCTGAAGGAAGAGCAGTGTGTCAGTAGTCTAGCAGTAGTTACAGTGCTTAAATGGGAGCAGATTCATGTGAGTGCATGTCCCTGTTTACAAGGATTTATTTATGCATTTTACACTGGACAGCATTAAACAAAATAAAGAAACATTAAAAAGGAGCAAAACCCCCACATCTTGGGAGTAGGGAGAGAGACCAGAAGCCAGCTTGTTCTTTGGTCATTACCATCAGCATAGATGGTTCCTGTACTCCATGGGTACTGCTTGGCTTTTCTGGTGATGTCAGCCACTTGTGCTTGAACCCAGGCTCAAGAGGATGGCTGGAATGACTTGATCTGCTCTGATTTTCCTCAAGGTAATGCATAGGAAACTCAGTCTCCTGAGGATCAGGATATATGCAAAGGCTGAACTCCCTAGAGCTAGACTAAAGCCAAATTCATGCCTCTCATTTCTTAGGTAAATGCTCTACCACTAGTCCCAAAGACAGAGGGCTCAATCTCCAGTTAGATCTTGCTGACTTTTGTGAATCCCAGGTAGTAGGTTTCCTAATCTTTTCTTTTGTACCCAACTCAAGTTGTCTACACGGGGTGGATAACCCCATACACTGGTAGGTGGTGGGGGCTGACCTCAGAGCAGCTCTGGGGACACGAGGCACTGTGGGTCCTGGTGAACAGATTGACCACGAGGCAGCAAAAACCACTTGCAGCGAAGAGGGCCAGGAACCTCCTGGGCTATACTAGACAGAACACTGTCAGCAGGCCAAGGAAGGTGATCCTTCCCCTCAGCTCAGCCCTGGTGAAATACATCTGGGATACTGTGCTGGGGCCTCTCAGTGCCTGAGAGACATGGACATACTGGGGTGGGTCCAGCACAGGTCCACAGAGGTGATGAGGAACTGCAGAATCTGACATGAGAAGAGGCTGAGAGAGTTGGGATTGTTCAGCCTGGAGAAGAGCAGGTTCAAGGAATCTTACCAGCATGTATAAATACCTGGAAGGGAGAAGCTCCAAGGCTCTTTTCAGTGATGCTCAGTGACAGGGCAAGATGCAATGGGCACAAATTGAAATACAGCAAAGTTCACTTAAACATTAGGAAAGAACCTTTTACTGTGAGTGTGGTCAAACACTGGAGTAGATGTCCCAGACATGTTATCAAGTCATGCTTAAGTTCCTCCATACAAACTTCACTCTCAACTTTCTCTAACAGCTCCAGATCATATCAACTGAGTGTTTCTTTTCTACCACTAAGATGAGCTATTTTTTTTGTGAAGATGCATATTTGTCCTATTCCTCCTGCATTTCTCTTTTACTGCGAGTGAAATAGTAATTTTGTGCTTGTTTTGAGAGTTTTAATGAAGTTTTTAATATATGTGCTCTTATTGATGGTTTGATGTATAGATCTAAGCAGAGCAATGCAGTGGGCACATCCTGATCTCAGCCAAGGGTGCTGGTGGGGAGGAAATGCTCATGGGGCAGGGCACCACTGTCTGGCAGAACATCAGCCCAGTGCAAGGTCCGGAGGGCCTCAGCATCCTTCAGCCATGTGGAACTCCAGGGCTTAGCTTCCACCGCACTGACCTTCCCTCCTGAAATCCATGTGCTCACACTTACCACTGTATGCTGTTCCCAAAAGCAATGCTGTGATATAATACAACACCCAACACTCTACAGAAATGCACCAGGGCAGCACTGACAAACCCGTAATACACCTGCCGCATAGATCATTCCTCTTTCATCAGAACTCCTCAAGCCACCTCAGGATTATGCTGGTGTTTGGAGTCTCTCTCACCACTTCATTTCAGTGGAGAAAAATTATGGGAAAACAAAGCTGCATCTGTGCTGAGAGAGCTGTGGTCTGAGTGCATGGTATTCTGTCAGACAGCGAGGTATTTCTGCCCTGCAAACATTTTGGATCCAAACAGGCAGAAGAGAAAAGCTCTTGGTCTGCCAATGCCAAAGCATGGGACAAAACACAGAGTATGAGAAACCATGAAAAATAATAACGATCTCATATGATAAACTTCTATTTTGTGTAGAGCAGATGAATGTTCCTTCTCATTGTTAACAACCATTTATATCCTATAGCTTGGATATATACAAATAGGGAATAATGAAAATATGATTATAATAATAGATTTTCACCCAACAGCTTCACTTAACTCATAGCTTCTAATAAAATAAAGCACAGAAGACAGGTAGTGTCTAAAATAAGTGGCACCCATCCAACAAGTACAATTTTTGAGGTAAGAGATATCTCAATCTGTGATGACCATACCTTGAGTTTATATTAATTTCAGAACGTAATTACGCAAGTCCACTGCCAGCTCCACAGCAGAAAGAGGGCCTGTAACAATGGATCAAATCCCTGTTGATCACAAACAGGTTTTTCTTTCAAGTTCTAGACAATAACTATATGAAAGAAAACAAATAATAACATGATTATTCAGCTCCCAGTGTCTGGGGAAAGTACAGACAGCAAATTGGGATAACAGATTTGTCTCATATGCCACTGATTTATATCTGAAATACAGCAAAGCACATCTAGAAGGAAATTATGGAAAGATCTAGGGTGTCTTGAAAGGCAGGCTGTATTGTGTTCAGGCAGACACTGTCACTCAGGAGAACAATGAGCAGAAATTACAAATAGTTGATAAGTTATTTAGCACATAGGACACACATTTAGGAAGGAAATAGGAAATGGCAGCTCTGATGGGAGGAAGCCCCTTCAAAATTTGACTCTTTATAATGTAAACATGACATTTTAAAATGTGATACTGTATCCTACCCTGTTTACACAGAACAATTAAAAGAGTGAAAAAGTGGGTGTGTGGGAGAGGCAGATGGCCATGTCTACTGCAGTGAGAACAGGTTTAGTCTAATTTTTTAGAGATTGTGACTAGTAATAAGTTGCACATCAAAGAAACTTCAAGAGCTGTTGTGTCTGATGTACTAGAGAACATAAGGGACCATGGACTGAGCTCAGATAGTAAGACTGCATCTTTCTAAATTACAAATTCTAGTTTCTTTTCCCAAGTGCTATGACATTCTGGAGTGTCAGGCTGAAGTTCAATAGGCTACTTCTATTTTGACTTCTTAAAATGAATATTTTGATGCTAAGGAATACTGTTCTGCAGGTGATAATTTCCTGTAGTGGACAGTAGTGAATGAAGCAGCAGCTCAGGCTGGGCACTGTCCTCCTGCCACCGACACTGTCAAACTGTTTTTCAGTCCCTGGAGCACATAGAGCCCCCAGCAAAGTGAACTCTCACAGGGAAGGGATGGGAGATAGCCTGGCCTGGCAGTCTTCCAAATAAGCCCTTTGGATGTTGCCACCCTCTTCATGAGGGTAAAGGAATTTATACAATACAGACACAGACCACGTGGTGCCTGTTGGGACTGAAGCTGGCAAACAGATGGTGGTCTAGTTTGAGTGTTAGCATAGGCACAGACACTCTACCTCACGGGAACTAAATGACACTACCATCCTTTATTTATGACTCCTCTTCTCCAAAGGTTCCTACTCAGTCTCCACAATGAAGTTAAACTCAGAGCAGTTTTGTTCTCTGCCAACAGTTTCATCCTTCACATCCAGATCTGAAACTGACTTGTGCACTGGAAAGAGTGTCTCCTGTCTGTAATGATAGTAGATGGACTAATATAAGACACTATTTCTCCCTAAAAGTATTATCCTTCTATTATAAACAAGAATAAGAAAATAAACTTTACCATAATATGGAATTATGTTTTTCACAGAAAAAGTGTTTTATAGTGTTTGCAGATTCTGTTGTCGTTCAGCAGAGGCTAATGAGAGGACAAGAGAAATGAGTATTACAGTGCAAAGAAAGACCAACTGGACATGGTTTAAAAACAGTATAGAAGGGGTAAATGCCATCTAATTACAGCACTAAAAAATTACAGTTTTGTAAGTGCCTTTCTCAAAGATTCTGACTTTGTTCTTTCTACCACCAAATTTATCAAACACAAACACACTCTCAGTGACCTCTGTGTGCTTAAAAGCTTTGCAGAACAGCATTGGCTAATTAATTACAAATTTATTTTTAAGTAAGAAACCCCTCTTACTTCAGTGAGATAAATCCCCTTCCCTTTCCACCCTGTAGGTCAAGCTCACAACTCCACTTGCTGCCTCTGGCACAAAAAGCCTGTTTTCTGCCAAGGAGAGCACAGCACAGCTCCACCCTGACCATGCACATCAGCTCTGGACATCATGACCCCTTCCTGAGACCCCTCACTGCACAGGGAAGCATCACCACTGCCCACATGGAGACAGCAGATTTGCAGGGAGCACATCCCCTTCCTCCCACTCTCCATACAAGGATGCAAACAATAGATGAACTCTGTCTTTTGTTAAAATGTAAGAGTATTATCTGAGTGGGGATGGTGGTGTATTTTCTCCCCTTACCCCAGTAATAAGACATGGTAAACTTTTCAAGCCTGATGGAATCTTAGTCCTAAACATTAATCTCATTCTGGGGGCAACTACCACAGTAAGAGAAGACACTGGAATGGATTTTCTTTTCCCATTTAACAAAAGCTGTCTAAAGTCAGATTTTTCTGATTATTGTTTCAGAAAAAAAGCTGGACTTCTGTCAGTATTTCAGAAATCTAATCTCTAAGACTGCCAGAAGCAGCAAGTCTACATGAGCATATTAAAAGCACAGTGGGGAATAAAAGACTGCATAGAAAAATATCTCAAATGGGAAACAAATTCTTTAAATTCTTTCTACTTCAGTAATCAAAAGACACTCTTTGAAGGGATATCCCTCAGTAAACCCAAGTGAACACTGTGGATATGTAGGACAGCTGCCATCAGTGAGGCAGCTAAATGTAAATTTAGAATGTATATCTCATAAGGCTAACAACTAAAACCTGTGTTTATTAACAGTGAGTGTAATTCACATACATTGACAGAAAGAGAAATGAAAAACAGGTAATCTCTGAGCTCTGCAGTAAGGATTCAGTCTCCAGATTTCTGAGTGAAGACTTTTTTCTCTAGTCTGTTCAGAAGGATTAATTTTTTATTTTTCCCCCAAAGCATACTATCTCATGCATCCTTTCCCTTTTGCTCTAGGCCATTTATTATCCCTAATTGTGCTGTTCATGCTGCAAATCTCATTTGATAGTTTGTGGCTGGGAGGAAGTCAAAGGTTGATTTCTGACTTCAGTTGGTTTCCTTTGTTCACTAAGACAAAACATTGAAACTCTTGGGACACATTAAAACTAGCACAAGTCCCCACAAGCCAAGTGTCCTTTCTGCTCTCCAGAACATCCTCTTTGCAGAGCTGCTATTTTCGGAGACTGACTTTGTACAAGACTTACACATGACAGGTCCATGTCTCTGGTAAATCGTATGCTTCAGTTTCATGAAAGACGCTACCCCCTGAATTCTGGCATCGGTGAGGACATTGCAGGGGCATTATCCTGCAGTCAGTGCTCTCCACCATAATGGCTGTAAGAATTGGTGAGTCTTTATGGAAACGCCTATGCAAAAATGTCTTTGAGCATTTATTTCCATGAGTGTTCTGATGTTTTGTAATCTGGTTATCACAGGCTCTGGGAAGCTCATGGTCTTGGCTGCACTTATTGCCACAGCACAGGCAGAGAGGGGCTGAGACTGTGCCTATGATGAAGGCACAACACATTTAAAAACACAGAATCACAGAATGAGCTGAGTTGGAAGGGACCCACAAGGATCATCAAGTCCAACTCCTGGCTCTGCCAGGACCATCCCCAAGAGTCACACCACATGCCTGAGAGCATTGTCCAAACACCTCGTGAACTCTGCCAATACAGGCTTGGTGCTGTGACCACTTCCTTGGGGAGCTGTTCCAATCTTTTTGTAATATCCAACCTAAACCTCTCCTGACACAACTTCAGGCCATTCCCGCGGGTTCTGCCACAGATCACAACAGAAATCAGCGTATACCCCTTCTCTTCCCCTCAAGAGGAACTTGTAACTGCAATGAGGTCTCCCCTCAGTCTCATCTTCTCCAGGCTGAACAGACCAAGTGACCTCAGCTGCTCCTCACACGGCTTCCCCTCAAGGCCCTTCACCATCTTTGGACACTCTGTAATAGTTTAATATCTTTCTTATATTGTGGCACTCAAAACTGCCCCCAGTACTAGAGGTGAGGCTGCCCCAGTGCAGAGCAGAGCAGGACAATCCCCTCCCTTGCCTGGCTGGCGATGCTGTGCCTGATGCCCCCCTAGGACACCCTTGGCCCTCCTGGCTGCCAGGCACAGACCCACAGGCAGCTTCCTGCATCCATCCTCAGCCCAAACTGGATCAGCCACAGGGAGGGCTGCAGGGGCCAGGCTGCCCACATCCCTCAGACCTGTGCTGCAGGGCAAGTCTGCTGCTGAGGTACTGACATGGGTCCCCACAGTGGGGTAAATGAGGGGAGCCCTGTTTTGCAAAGATACTGAAGAAAACAACTTCTTGGAGAATTTTCCTGATGCCAGATGAGGCAGTTGTATTGAATTTGGCAGTTGCCAAATTCCTCTGGCAGTTAAAATTTCTAATCTTCCTAATGTCTTTGGATTGTTTCCAACAGAAAATCTCTCCCAGTTCATTTATTCATTTTCAGGAAAGTTTCCATTACTTATAGTGGCTGTATAGGGCATTTCTGTATGTCCTGGGTTCTATTTAACTTATTGTTTTCAGTTGTTTAATTTTTGTTTCCCCAATAATGTATCTGGAACAGGCTAGTATATGAATGGCAAAATGTGTGGCTAAACAACAGGTGCTTTGCATTACCAGGGACTGTGTCTTTATGAGATTTGAGTACTTAAAGTTTGCAAAGTTCTTTTGGCAAAGGATTAATAGAGCTAATGTTCAGATCCACCTGCTTATTTTCACCAGGTAACTCTGTAAAAGAGAAAAAAGTTCTGAGGGGCAAAGGGGAAATTTTCTCTCTAATTAAATGATAATCCACTGTACAGGTTGAAGTGGTGTGTTACTGTAGCATCTTTTACAGAATAACTAAGGGGTTCAAAACCTAATTTTTGTGACATGAAGAGAGAATGTCAATGAATCATTCCCTGCCAGCATGACTAGGAGCTGTACCAAACTAATCCATCATTGCTCCAATCTTCAGAATGTCATATTTCACAGTCCCTTATTTGAGGAAATTAAATGAAAATTAATTAAATTTATTGAAAATTACATTCATGTTTTACTGATCAGAAATGGAAGGACAAGGCAAAAACAGCGTCTGCTTCTTCATCTGTTACCATCAATTCCATCAATAAATAGAAATAGATCAAAAATTTGGTTTGAGATTTTTTTCAAGTTGGTCGAAATATAGAGTATTAATTACTTATGCATAGAGTAATTACTCCTACTGTTGATCCAGCTGGTAGTAGAAATGAAAGAAAGCAGTGAAAAGCTTGTGCAGCACAGAATTTGTGTTTCAGGATGAGTAGTTTCAGAATTGCAGTGTTGGACCAAGGAAAACAACAAGACTGCACTACCCTGTATCTTCTTTAACAATGCCACATGAAATTGGAGGATAAAGCTTGGTAAGAAATATTTTTTTAATCTGGATTTTATATCAAGAACATGGTTTGGAACTTGCAAATTGAGGAGACGAGTCTCTGGACATCACTCTCCAAGGCCTTAAAGATACCAGAGTCCATCACAACATGTACCCCTTCCAGCTCCTTTTCCCTCCCTTCAGCAGCTACTGCTTCCTGAATAAATCAGCATGAGGACTGGTCAAGGAATATCCTTGATTATATATAGGCTAGTTATTTTCAAAGAAAATATTTGCTAAGACTCCTGCAAATAAAATCTTTCTGTATTAAAACTAAACTATTCCTAACTGGATAAGTAATCAAAGCTGCAAAATGCTTATGTTTGGATGGCTAATCAGAGCTGCAAACTGCCTTGTTGCTCAGAGCTAGATACGCTTTCATGTTCAGCTGAATAATTAAAATGTGACATTTTCCTGTGCAAAATGAGATACTCAAGGCCTAATTTGCAAAATATTTTAGTATTAGCAGCTTGAATCCTCTGTCAAGCTAGAGAGGAAAACTAAAGAGCCCTCTTAAGTATCTAGGCTTTGAATTAGGATTTGTTTTTTGCCAGTGGAAATTTAGCTTTTCAAAGTAATTAAAGTTGGGGAAAGATGTCTCTTAAACAGTGGCTGTCTCAGAGATTCCATCTGTTTCAGCTAGGAAAGATTAAAAATACATCCACACAATTAGGTTCACCTGCTTCAGTCACAGTAAATATTAGACTAATGGAGAACTTGGTAATTTTTGTCACCAATGCCTGGCACTTGTGGGGGTGCTTTTCACTTCCAAACACTTCAGACACAAAACAGGGTCACCAGGCAGGGTGGATGTGCGTGAGGAAGGAGACCTTCAAAGCAGTTCAATGCATCATCCAAGACCTGTAGGAGACAGCAGACAACATTCAGATATGAAGTGAGAGAAAACAGATATTAACAGCCAGGAAGGATAAAAACCCAACAAACCATCAACAGGCATCTGGGTCAGGACCTGAAAAGGCAGAAGTTTAATTAATTTCACGTGGAAACCTGTGGGCCTGTTGACAGAGGAATCACTGGTCCCTTGGAGGGGAGAACCCTAAGAGATCCTTGCAGTTACGGTGACAGAAAAGGCCTCTCCCAGGATCCTTTGTGCCATTATGTTAATACACTCCAGTTCAGCTTCCCCGGTTGGCCAGTTGGCCTCCATTCCCCCTTCTACCCATACGTCCCTTGCCGTAGAAAATTCTCCCTTCCCTGCTCTCCCATTTGCCCTTGTTCCTTTGCCACTCCCTCAGAGTTTCCCCATTGGCTGCCATACCCCAGTCCTGCCTATGTACCGCCCCATGACCTCAGACCATTGGTCCCTGCTGCTTTCCCCATCCCCCTATATAACCCTGGACCCTCCATTGTTCTGCGTCTCTTCGTCACTGGAACCCTTCATCTGTGGGGCCAAATAAACCTCTGCCATGGAAACTCTACATGAGGACCCTTCCTGCCTCTTTGCCGTTGCTTTGTTGAAGAACAAATCTGGTGTGTGTGTGTGTGTGTGT